>JABTXL010021644.1:5865439-5947758 GCA_025134845.1 Neodon shergylaensis
CACAGCCCAGGGCACACTCCCTCCCTCACAGCCCAGGGCACACTCCCTCACAGCTACAAGTCTAGGCAGCGGGGCTTGAAGCAGATGGTCCCATCAATTTAAAATTAGAAACAGGAAGCGGTGGGTGCTGCTGGCATGCATCCTCAGCTCACTCTCCACCTTATACAGGCCAGGATCCTCACCCAGGGAATGGTCCCACCTACAAGGAAGATGGGTATTCCCACATCAATTATTGCAGTCAAGAAGATGGCTCTCAGGCCAGCCTAATCTAGACAGTGCTTCACCGAGACTCCCTTTCAGGTCTATATCCTGCCAAATTGACAGCTGACATTAACCATCAGAGTCGCCAACTTGTAATACAGAGAAAACCTGCACTTCTCCATTTTTATGTCTTATGAAAGTGTGATTGGGGGCTAGAGAAATGGCTCAAGGGTTAAGAGGACCCGGGTTCGAGTCCCAGCACCCACATGCCAGCTCACAACTGCATGTAACTCCAGTGAGTGCCAGAAGATTTGACACCCTCATGCAGATGTATGTGCAGGCAAAACACAAGCACATGAAAACAATAAATAGTTTTTTAAAGTATAATTGAACCAGGCAGTAGCTGGTGCACATCTTTAATCCCAGCACTCTGGAGGCAGAGGCAGGCAGATCTCTGAGTTTGAGGCCAGCCTGGTCTACAAGAGTGAGTTCCAGGGCCTGGAGAGATGGCTCAGAGGTTAAGAGCCCTGGCTCCTCTTTCAGAGGTACGGGTTCAATTCCCAGCACCCACATGGCAGCTCACAACTGTTTGTAACTCCAGTCCCAGGGAATCTGACACCTTCACACCAACGCACATGAAACAAAACTAAATAAATTATTTTTTAAAAAATTAAAAAACAGTGAGTTCCAGGACTTCCAGAGATATACAAAGAAACTTTATTTGGAAAAAAAGTGTAATTGATATTAAAAAACAATATTAAATACTTTCTACAAATTCCCAAGTTTATTGTGTATCTATTTATCATCACATCAAACATGAAACTACTTATGCTTTGATTGACTTTTCCTAAAGATCCTGCTATGGATTCAATTGTGTATATCTCCCTAACCTCCCCCTCCCAATAAAAATAATACGCTGGAGTACTCTCTTCCATTACCCCCTCCAAAATATGCTGAGATCTTAACCACAAATATCTCAGAATGCGACCTTAAGTCCTTGCAGAAATAACTAAGTATACAGGCCTGGAAAGCCAGCACTTAGGAGATGGAGGCAGGAGGATTGGTGTTCAAGGCCATTCTTTGCTACACCAAGTTCTAAGTCAGCCTGGGCTATCTACTCCCCTAGCAGGAAAGTGGGGGTTGGGAGAATAAGAGAAAAGGGAAAAACGGAAGTAAGTGGAAATGAGGCCATCAGGGTAGGGCCTATGCCAACAAAGCCACTGTCCTCATAAAACGGACTGACTGGAACCCACGTGCACACCAAGGGATAATGTGAAGAGAGAATCTGGCCACCTGCAGGCCAAGGAAGGAGGCCAGGAACAACTTCCCATCCAGTCTCGAAAAGTATCCATCCTTTCCTCACACCCACCGTACCTCTCTAACATCTGAGATGGCGAGACACTGTTTCTCCAGTAGAAGCACTGGTCCGTGGCTTTCCACCACAAAAGCCTAACAAACTAGCACAGGTGCCTGAGAACTTTTGAAGTCTTCCCAAACCACCCATGCACTTACCCATGGAGCGTTTTGCGAGGAATTAATGTCACACTTATTAGGCAATGATTTCTACAATCTGTCTCTTCCCCATTCTAAAAGTTAAATGGAAAATCCCCCCATCCCCAAAGCTCTCTCTTATGGCAGTTTCTCCAAATGAATACGCAATCCTAGTCACAGCTAATGCCCCTATGGTGTCCACTCTGAACGGTCGGGCAGACGACAGTATTTATTCAGGGCACCAGAAGAGGTAGGGAGTATATTACCATCCACTGAGACTAGGTATTCTACCTGGCAGAAGGGTGGCTGGGACATCATTTTACAGATCAAGGCACCAAAGAAGGAGGGATCCTAGCCTCAGTGAATCCCAAGATTTCCAGTGCCACCCTTTGGATCCCAGAACCTGAAGAATGCTCCCAGATGCTTTAGTATGCTTCACCTCGATACCTAGGGAGTCAAACCTTTTACCAGCTGAAGAATGTCTTCATATTTTCTTCTTTCCTCTCCCACTTTGCCATGGTAGGGTTTAATATCAGGACTAGGGCCTCACAGAAGCTGGGTAAGTGCTCTCTACCACTGAGTTATACCCCCAGTCCTACTTTAATTCCTTAATGACATTAATGCATTTTTAATGCAGTCATATGTAGTGATATTTTATTTATAGTTTAATAAATAAAGCTTGCCTGAAGTTTAGAGAGTAAAACAGCCACACTGGCCAGTCTTATAGACCAGGCCACAATAACACACACCTTTAATCCCAGTAGCCACACTAGTTTGCCATAGAAACTGGCCAGTGCATGCCTTTAATCTCAGTGGCGCACACCTTTAATCCTAGAACGAGAGAGGAATATAAAACGGGAGGAGACAGCTCTCAGTCACAGTCTCATTCTGAGATTCCTGGAGGCAGGATCACCATTTCTGACTAAGGTTGAGGTAAGAGAGAGTAGCTGGCTGTTTTGTTTTTCAGAACTTCAGGTTGAACCCCAATTTCTCTGAGTTTATAATGATGGTGCTTCGATCACTTGTTTCTTAGTTGAAAGGCTAAAGAATAGGAACCCCGGAACTCCACTGTTGTCTCTCATCATTTATTATCACGATGCCGTCTCCAAACTGTGGCTCATGTTTTCCTTCAGGGACTTGGAGCAGTCATTCTTCTTCTACCTTGAGCATGAAGCAAAGCTGGCCTGATATACAAAGGCCTATGTATCAAGCCCATCACACAAAAAAAAAAAAAACCTTCTCCCAGTGCTCAGCGCATACATAAGTGCTTTGAAAATTCCTTTGCCTTTGCCTGTCGGTTTCCCTGGATTAATCCTAATGCTAGCGCCCTCCTCGGCATGTGTAGCCACCCACCCTCTCTATGCCATACTACTCTGCGCTCAGAAGCCTTCCAGCTCAGCCCTCTGTTGCCTTCTGCTTTAACAGCTTAACCTCTCTTTTCCCCCTCTGAAATAATGGGTACTTTTTATTTCAACTTATTTTGTAAAGTCTTCTGTCCCACTGAGTCACTTCCTTGATTCCTTTAGCGGCAGCGTGAATCTGAAGTGCCCCTAAAGATCTGGGTGTCAAAGCTTGGCCCCGGTTTGGTGCTTTCTGGTCAGGAAACCTTTAAAGAACTGGGGCCCTGTGGTGATCATTGTGGACATGGCTTCTTTTCAACTTTTTTCCTGGTTGTGGAGAAAAGCTCTGTTCTATTCAACACCCTCTACCACAGTGCCTGTCTTGTCGCTGGCTCAGACATGAGTTGACCCTTCCAAAATGAAGTCAAAACAAGCCTTCTATCTGCATAAGATGGCTTAGCAGAGGTGTTTCCTTACAGTCCTGGAAAGCTGACTAACATACCTTCTTTTGTCTACATGAGAAATCGTTATAAAAGGCCAATTGTGTGCCAATGGACACACAAAGCAACGTTGACAGGGCTCCTGCCCACTAAGCACAGACTTCCCAAGCCCAAGCCCCCTGACCAACAAAGCCTTTTCTCCTCCCCACACTATGCTTTCCCTGAAGACTGGGCGTGAGGGAACTGGGAGGTTTTCCTCTTATTCTTAACTTCAATAGAACTGAGACCATTTATCTCAAAGTCACTGCAACTACCATCCTGCCACCTAGTTATCTATTTTCCGAATCAACTTGAAAGCAGTGAAATCATAAAGAAAACAAAGCAAGAAACCAAGTGACAATCTGTTTCCACTTGCAGCTGATAGCTCACCATGGCAAAATGTTAAAGGGTTAAAAAGCAGTGTGGGCACCAGCCTTGTGGCAGAGCCGCCTGTGTCCCTTTACTTCGTCCCCACCCCATTGTCTATCATTTCACCTGCAAGTTCTTCCCTACACAGAGCTTCACCTCCCAGACATGTCACAATTTCGTCACCCTGTCTGTCCGCGCTCTGTGCCTGCCCTACTTCCAGAGCTGGTATGCTTTCACTGGTGTCTGTGTTGGTGCAGACGGGAGAGCATGAGTATCCCCCCCTCCTTATCTCATCCGAGCATCACTTGAGCTCTCCTCCATGTAGGTGCCTCTTTTATATGACCACCTGTTTTCTCCCACTGCAGAATTAATTTTTAAATCCTCTGTGACAATGTCTCCCTGTCTCCCAGTCCACCAGGACTGGGGAGAGAGAGGATGCCTGCTGTTAGATACAAGACTATTGGATCCCACCCAGAATAAATGTGCTTTTTTTTAAAAAAAAAAAAATTGAGACAGGGTTCCATGTCACCCAGGCTGGCCTTAAACTACCGACATAGCCAAGGCTAACCCTGATCCTTTGGGGTCCAAGGCATGTACCACCATGCTCAGATTACATAGTACTGGGGATCAAAGCGAGAATCCCACGCGTGTTAGGCAAACACTTTCCCAGCGGAGCCACATCGCCTGTCTGCCTTCTCCCCTTTGGGATCATAGATGTGCACTCCATACTCGGCTAGAATCAATATGCTTTTAAGTCCCCAAACGTGTTTACTCCTCATCTGCTGTGTCATCACTGTGTGAAGGAAGAGACATCTTCCAGACGGCCATTAAGCGGAACACTTCCAGGGCACAGACCACTCAACCTCTGGGTGCTCAGAAACGTAAGAGATGCACAAATAAAGCAGCTCCAGACTCCCAGGCAATTAAACCCAGTGTTACATAAGAACCGTTAAAAAAGAAGAAGAAGAAGAAGAAGAAGAGTACAGAGGCAAATCCTCTAAACAAGGATCTTTCTTTAGCAGCCTGAGAGGAAGAACTGTGCTAATATGGTGTTTCTATTCCTGACAGGAATAACCCTTAATTATTATGTGCCTAAAGCATCTAGAAATTTTAAATAGAATTTCATGTAATGTTAAGAAAATCAGAGAACTACGTCACCGGCAACAGGAAAGACCTTAAGCAGAGACAATGAGAGAGAATCAGAGAGGTGGGGGTGGGGTGCACAGATCCCACTAAGTTGTCTGTAGGCTTCTGAAAATGGAAAAGACAGAAAGTTTAATCAAGAAAATAAAATTGTTCCGTAAAAGAATAGAGGATGTTGGAGATTATTTGCTGCATGAGGGCTTGGGCGTCAATCCCAGAACTCGAATTATAAAGCAAGGAGTGAGGACGCATGGGTGTGATCTGAGCACTAGAAAGGTGGAGGCTGACAAATTGCTGGGCCTCACTAGCTTAGCGACCTGACCTATGTGGCTGGTGAGAGACCCTGCCTCAGAATATGGTGGAATGTACCTGAAACAAAACTTCCTGTGTGCGTGTGCACTCATAAACAGACCCTTCATTCATGAGAGGATGGAGCCGTTAACACTTGACAACATTAGGTTCTGGGGGGGAGGGTGATAAACGTATTTCCAAAAAAAACATACACATGACGTGTAAATGAACATGTGTGGCCTTTCATCTAAAATTCATGGTTGATAGTTGCTGTTACTTGTCAATTTGGCAGAGTCTAGAATCTTAAAAGAGATGGGTTTCTGGGTATGCCTGTGGGGGAATATTTTTACTACTTTAACGGGGTTGGGAAGACCTGCCCACTGTAGGTGGCACCATTCCCTAGCTGGGATCCTGAGCTGTGTGGGTCAAAAAAGAGCGGCAGCGTGTAGTTGCTGTTCTCTGCTTCCTGATTGTGGGTGGGCTAGGACCAGATGCTTCAGGCTCCTTGATTTCTTCGTTGTGGACGATACCCTGAAGCTGTGAGCCAAAATAAGCACTTTTTTCATAAAGTTCAGCTTGACCTTATCACAGCAGCAGAAAGAATGCTAAGAGCCACACGGGATTTGCTTCTGAGGCTTTGGGAAAACAGTCACACAGCAAAGTCATTTTCACAAGCTACTTCCATAAACATTTCTCTTGTCAGCCTTGTTCAAGAGTGCAACAGTGACGAACAATCTCGCTGTACATGGCAGCATTTCACTGCATCAGAAGTGCTTGTCGCTACGCAGGTCAAGTGTTATCAGTTCAAGCAGGGCCAGTTCTAGAAAGGATTGACACATGGACTCTTATGGAGAGACGCATCCATGCCTTCTCATTGAGTCAGTTGTTGGCTAGCGGGGTCTGGAATAAAGCTGAGCTACACTCTTCCGAGAGCCAAAGGCTCACCACGTCACTGACAGAACTGGCAGGGCAATCTTCTCTATTAGATGTCGGGTGAACACACAGCGGAGGCTTTAATACGCAAAGGCAATTAGAACCACCCTGCCCTCGAGGACGCTTATAGAAAAGATTTGTTTATAAAAGATAAATATTCAGAGTTCCTCAGAAGTTCTTCCCTTGACTGGGTCCTCCCAGAGAAGCAGCAAACTCGTGTGTGTGTGTGTCTGTGTGTATGTGTGTGTGTGCTTCCTAACTTCTGTGAAGCAGCAAACTCGTGTGTCTGTGTGAGTGTGTATGTGTGAGTGTGTGTGTGTGTTGTGTGTGTGTGTGTGTGTGTGTGTGTTTGTGTGTGTGCTTCCTAACTTCTCTTAAGGGACTAACTACAGATAGTGATCCTCATGCTATAACGAGATAAGGAGGTTTGTGATGTGCACAAAGGGCGCATTGATGGAGACAGGTGGAGCGCAGCTACTGTATAGAAAGAAATTGAATTGACCTTTGTCTCTAGTTTCTGATAGGCATACCCCTAACACTTGGACTTTCTTAAGGAATTGGAGTGACATCTGTCCTTCATGAACCCCTTGGACAAAACTAAACTGTATGCTGTCAAAACAGCTCAAAGTGGGCTGGCTATTCTAAAAGACCACGTAATTCATTTGAGCTTTGAGTAGGGTTATATCAACAACTTCCTCCAGAGAGTGGAGGGGGTTAGAGACTCAACAGTCACATGGCAAATGACTCTATTAGTTGTACCTAAATAATGAAACTCCAAAAAACAGTCTGGACATCAGAGCCTGGTGGGGAGTCCTGGTTGCTGAACACATTAGTGTTGGGGGTGGAGGGACGTAACAGATCCTGGCTCCACAGAGCAAAAGCAGCGAATCACCATGCCCAGTGTTCTCCCAGATTCTGGCCTATATGCCTTTTCACTGGATGACTTTGATTTGTGTTTTTTTTCTCCCCTTGTGCTGTGTTTGCACATATGTATGTACAAGAGCACACACCCATACCTGTGTGTATAGTAGCCAGAGGAGGGTACTGGTCTGCTCCCCTGTTGCTCTGAGTTTTATTTCCTCTGGACAGAGTCTTTCACTGAGCCCAGAGCTCACCATTGTTTGTTTAGGCTGGCAAGCAAACCCCAGCAATCCTCCCTTATCGCCACTCCCAACAGGCACGTACATCTGGCTGTTTGCATGAGTGCTGGGACCTGAACTCAAGCCCTTGTGTTTATCAAGCAAACACTTACCCACTGAAACGTCTCTCCAGCCCCCTGGTTTGTATCTTTGATGATAAAAAGAAAATTTTCTTTCTAATTAATTTATTGGGGTTTCATCCAGTGTACTTTGATCATGCCTCTCCCAACTCCTTGCTGAGTTCTATGCCTCATCCAAACTAATTATCATATCTGAAAGAGTTGATGTCACTCTGAAATTTCCATCCAATAGGTCAGGAATGTGGCTGGCAGAGAACTCCTTAACTGTGGCTGGAATCTAAGAGGCCACCCTTCTTGTTAGGGACCAAGCCCTTCACTTGTGGAACGATGCCCACTCCAGTACTACTTTGCAGTATTGCAACACTCACTTTCAACACCTTCTATATTTGCCAGAAACGGCCCCTTACACATATAAATCTCTTCCAGTTGACCTGCCTTTCCTGGTCTCCATCTCCAAGCCCTGGCTGAGAAATCCCCAGTTTCCAGCTCAGCAGGAAATCCCCACAAATGAGGTCATCAAAGCAACTGCTGCGCAAGATAAGCCTGAGAATGCATGGAGAAACTGAGTCATCAGAACTACAGAGAGGCTGGGAAGAGGACACGAAGGGAGCTCATAGGCCAGCTCGCCTGACACACACGGCAGTGAACAACGAAAGACCCTATATCAAGCAAAGTGAAAGTGAGCATTGACACTCAAGTCTGCGACCTATTTCCTCCATATTCATACTGCAGTATACACACAGCCGAAGATTTAAAAAAAAAGCTATAATGAATGCACAGAGGGAAAGTCCAATAGTTGACTAAAAAATTCAGTGTACTTCACAAAGGTAGTCATAGCTCTGAAGATAAAAGTAACTCGTACACAGAGTCATAAATAAGCAAGAATAAATGGCTAAATCTGGGTGTTTGATAAATTATGATAAAATCATCCTTAATCTTTGCTTACTCTTTACTATGTGCCCAAAATTTTGCTAATTTAATTTTATTATTCTAACAAATTCTTACTTCTAAGAGATAGTCTATAATTGTACCCATTCTGCAGGTGAAGATATTAAGACTTCAGCTAAGAAACTCAATAAAAGCCTCAGAGCCAGTAGCCCAGTGTGGCTCAAGAGAAGTGGAGCAACTGAGAAACAGACAAAAGATGGTTGTGAACATCTGTTAGACGCTCAGCCTGGAGGCAATGGAGTACCACCAGATGTGTCTCTACAGGACACACTGTGGCCAGAATCACATACTGACAGGTAACTATGGTGGCAGGAAAACTGTTAAAGGACAATTAGACAATGGTAATGACAATGGGCAAACATGGGAAAGGCTGAACCCAGGAAGGGCCATGGGATGGCTATGGAACCCAGCAAAACTCCTCTAAGGAAACCAATTGCTCTTCCTGGTTAAGACTGGATGGGGGCACTGACATAGCAGTGGAGAAGGATGTGTTTGAAAGGGCAGGCTTAACTGTCCACAATTGTTTCTTGTGGAGTTGGAAGCCCTATGTTAGTTTTGTTTGTATTTGGCTTTGCATTTTCTAGATGAAGCCCTGGAAGGAGTGGCCTTGCGGCGCTCAGCTTCTGTTTACCTTTCTACTGTCTGCTGGCTCTTTCCCACTGAAGTCTAGGAGGGGCCAGAAGGCAGCCAGTTCTCTGTGTGCATCCCTAAGTCCCATGGACTGAGAACGAGGCTGGTGGTCTGTTATGTTCCTGCTTCAGCTCAGGGGTTTAAAAAGACTTTTAGACAAGAATCCTTGATTAGCTCCCTGGATGCTCATTATTCATCAAAGGCAAATGCAAACCAACAAGCGAGCTTGGAGCGATAGCGTGATGATACTCAGCCAGGGGCTTACGGATCTGAATGGCAGGGGGATGTCATATTGTTGCCTGCTAATAATTGTGATCCTTAAATGTGACTTCATGATCCATTAACTGATCAAGAGCATGATGTCTATCAAATTCAGGCTAGGCACAAGCTTTCAGTCAGTATATACATCAATAGAGAAGGCCTGCTCCCACTGCTTCCACTCTAGAAGATCCAATGCCCTCTTCTGGCCTGCTCACACACATATACACCCACAATACCCATAATCAAAAATAAGAATGATCAATCTTTTTCTAAGGAGAGATGGCCTGCTCTACTCACAAGTATTTAAAAAGAGATTTACTTTAATTGTGTGTGTCTGTCTATGTGTGGATACGTGCACATGAGTGCAGTTGCCTGCGGAGGCCAGAAGAGAGCGCTGCATCTCCTGGAGCTGGTTGTAAGCGACCTGATACAGGCAGGGAATTCAGAACCTCTGTAAAATCAGCATGCTCCTGTGAGCCTGGTGTCCAGTCTCCACTGACGCGCTCTTGGTGGTTTGATGCCTTGGATAGTGTATGTCATTCTTCCAAGGCCACTCTCCCACTGTCTCTCCGGTTCATGCATCCCATCACCTCTCCATAGCAGCAGTAAACTTGAGCACAGAAGGATCAATAACAATCCTTTTTACTCAGGCTCTGAATTGTGCTGGGGACTCAACTCATAAATGTTACCCAAGATCCCACTTCTAGTGCTAAAAGCCCAGATCATACTAACCCTGCAGCAGAAACAGCAAACAAAACTCGCCCTCTTCCCTAGAGACTGCAAGGGGGCTTGGTGCACCAGAGGACAGGGTGCCTGTCGTGCACCCCAATGTCTGTCTTTCTTACTTCCTGTCTTCCTTGGGAACCACTTGGTAAAACATTCATCTGAAAATGTTTAAGGAAAACATACAACTATGTCCTCTTACTCCAGCCTCTGACACATAATCAATAAGTCCTCCAGCACACACATCTATATCACGCATTGACCTTGCATTTCACCAAGACACAGAAGGTATTTCCTGTGCTCCATCTCGGAATCTCTGCTAACCTCATATCATTCCATAACAAATGCATCACCCTGAAGAGACAGAAGGCGCACATCAAAGACACCTTTTGGAAGTATTTTCAAATAGGGAGGAATTCCATGAGCAGTCTGTAAATACAATCCTCTGACATTTCCAAAGATAATAAAATGAGCCAAATTTTGTCAGTGCCTTAAGGAGGTGCCTGAGAAACAGAACATTTCACATATATTCTAGAACATTTCATGGGATATAAAGTATATCCTCCTCTCCTTTTCAATCACCAAGAGGAAGAAGAGGAAAGATGGGCACACAAGGGGAGGAGGGGGGAATCTGCCATCCTTTAATATAAATGTTTATGTCAAGGAATAAAGACTTAATTTTTCCCCTGAAGCACACAACGTCAAGGCAGGCAAGGCATATTCTAATCGCTGCTCAGCAGAACTCCAGCGTACCACGATGTCTTTCCTTCGAAGTTAAGACTGTGACATTTTCTCCAATCTCTGAGAAATATTAGGTCATGTCACTAATTTGCTGTGATAAATAACAGGACTGACATGTGAGTGCCTGATAGGCGTCATTTGATGTGTTGATGCTCACAAACATCCTCCCACCATTTCGTCTCTGTAAGGTCCCTGTTAAGGAGAAGACATTTCCCCCCTTTACAAATTACAATGAAAACGCACAAACACAGATAAGGAGTGTTTTCAGAACGCATCCCCTGGTACACCTGAACCTTTAAGCACCAACAATGAATCCTACCACATCCAAGCCTGGAATTCACAAGCCTAGCCCGTCAATAAGGACATTTTACCCCTTTGCTATTCAGATTTGGAAAAAACCTTTCAGGCTCCTCAGAGCCTAGCCCACACCTTGCTCCTAGATTGTCCAACTTCTTCTTGCCTTCCTAGGAGAAACCAACAGGGCCCCATACTGAATTAGGGAGCAGAGGCAGCACTCAGAGAGGTTGCATGGCGACAGTCCCCAAGAAAGCCTTAATGCCAGCTGAGCATCATCTCGTCTTCACACAGCAGGTTCAAGGGACAAGCAAGTGTGCAAAACAGAGCCCTCCCCTCCCCGAGTGGACACAGATAGATCCCACACAGCAAGGTATGTGTGTGCCACAGTTGATGTAGGGGCTAACGGTACCAGGTCGGCCCCCAGGAAAAGTGTGGGGCTCGCATGATGGAAGGCGTGTGAAAGCAACAGCTGAAGTCCATTAAAGTTTCACTTCCAGGCCACGGACACCTGGTCCTCACCATACCCATGGGCAACTCCCAGTGCTTCCTGGCATACAGGGCATAACTACAAACTAGCCTGTCTCAAACTTTTAGCACTCGAGTACATGTTCATGTTTTCTCTATGTTTGATACTTATCTTTCTTTCTTCCAATTCTGGTTACAGGAATGGCATTCCACAGTGCAAAAACTGGTATGGGTGGGGCTAGTGGTGTGGCTTGGTGAGACAGTGCTTGCCTACCATATATGAGGCCTCAGATCTGATCCCCAGCACCACGTATACACACACACACACGGGCATGCACACACACGTACACGCACACACACACATACATGCACACGGATGCACACACGTACACGCACACACGCACATACACACACGGATGCACACACATGTACATGCACACATGCACACACACTTCAATATGACTTTTTTTTTTTTTTTGGTTTTTCGAGACAGGGTTTCTATGTGGTTTTGGAGCCTGTCCTGGAACTAGCTCTTGTAGACCAGGCTGGTCTCGAACTCACAGAGATCCGCCTGCCTCTGCCTCCTGAGTGCTGGGATTAAAGGCATGCGTCAAGGCTCAATATGACTTTTTTTATTAGGGTAACTGCTATTATTTATGTGCTGTGCTTCTCCATCTTTCTGTACTTTTTCTTCACCCCTCAAAAATCTCCCACGGTGAAAAGGGCACTATTGTCTGCTGAAGGTCAGCTATGTGCTGCTCCTGGCTTTCGCAATCTTCACCGGGTGCTGTGAGTTTGGCAGGTTATGGTTTAAATGTGTACCAACACACACACAGGTTTTTGTGTGTGAACACTTGGTCTCCTGCTGGTGGCGCTATTTGGGGAAGCTACTGAATCTTTATGAAGTTGGACAAATTGTCTGGATACAGGACATTAGGGGGACCTTGAGAGCTACAGCCCCACCCACTTTCTCACTCTGCTTCTGGTCTGTCACCACCATGTGACTACAAGCCCCCACTTCCATGTCTTCCCTACTGTGCTGGGCTGTGCCCTCTGGGACTGTGAGTATAATAAACCTCTTCTCTCTGAAGTTACTGCTTTCAGGCATTCTGCCCCACAATTAGAAAAGTAAATAATACATGTTATTACTGTTCTTGTTTTATAGAGGAAGAATAAACAATCCAAAGACTTGTTCTAGAAGACAAGATGGTGTCAGGATTCAAACCCATCAATGCCAAGCTCCAAAGTGTCCATGACGGTCTGTGCAGGTCAGGAAACCTTCAGTAACCACTGCTCACTAACAGTAGGGAACTCACAAATCCCCTTGAAATAGCCACAGAGTGTTACACGACCAAATTTGGAAGGTGGACACAGAGATAAGGGAAACAGGAGGTGGGATGGGCGTGGAGCTCAGGTCTGTGTTTCATTACTTTCCCTTCCCTGTCCTCTGATAACCTCAGAAAGAGTACTAACAAGGAGTTAGCACAGAGAAGAGCGAAGTGAGAACCAGAGGGGCACTGGCCCAGATAGGTACCCGCAGGACAGGCTGGCAGAAACGCAGACCATTCTGAGTGGCTCAGCATCTTCCAGGCTGGAGCTAGCCAATGAATATTCACAAGGGGAAATGCTAACGCAGCCAGAGAGAGAAAGCAAAGGCAACACACAGCTCCTGCTGTTTCATTTTCCAAAGTCTGACAAAATCATGTTAAGTGAGACTCTTTGGTGGGAGGGAATCTTACTGGAAAGATGACTAAATGTACTTAGCACAGATATCTGTGGGTTTGGGATATTTTTTGGGTTTTGTTTTCAGGTTGTTTTGTTTTGTTTTTACTTCACAATTAAAAATACATTTGACACAATCGGGACAAATGTTCACACACAGCCCCCCATTGCCCTACACACAGCACGCACGCACGCACGCACACACACACACACAAATCTGCAGAAGGAATGACTTGGGGAGATTATTGGCAAGGTCATATTAAACTATTGCATCATTGTCTGGTCCTTCCTTGGACCTAAGATAATGTGACATTTGGTGGAAGCATATTAAAGGCCAGTCATTGATATTGCTACTTCTAAGCAATAATGTCTTCTCAGAAAATTCTAAGAACCAATATATTTTTTTGCAAACACATAATGAATGCAAATTTGACTTTCACACACAATAAATTAAATAATTTGACAAATGGCCTTGGGGTTTATAGTCTTTGTGTGGCATGTGGGGTATCAGAGTGTTTGTAGTTTAGCTTGGCATATAATTCATGCATAAATACAAGCTGCGTTTTTTGTCTAATCATCTCGTGTTATTTTCCCCGCACCTCTAAGCAGTAAGAACATTGCTCAGTCCTCTTTGCTTTGCAAGTTCTAAGATGCAGAAAATCCTGAATGTGCTAACCAAGAATCCACTGCCGGCTTATGAAATATAAAGGCTTATAAAAACATGGCACGTACTCAAGTAGACCAGTTTGTTTTTAAATATTTTAATAGTGTGCAGTGCTATGTTAGGAACTAAATGTGCATTGTGTCCAATCTACTGTCGAGCATATACTCTATTCTGATCATCCTAACAAAAAGATCAAAATGTAAATACCATGTAAATTACATTTTATACATGTCCTCCTTTGCATGAAAGCAAACAGAATACTTATTTCTTCTCTAAGCACATGAGACTATAAACAAGCAACACATCTAAACCCAAGAAGCATTCACTGCCTCATTCCATTAAAAAAAGATGCCCTCAGGTATCAATTACAAAGAAAATGCCTGGGCTTATGCTTGCAAATCTTAAGCACAACGTTAATATTTATTTCAAAGAGTCTCAAGCTAATTACATACGCTACTGTCTAAAAGAAAATACCACATAAGTACTCTGCCTGAAAACTCTCTTAAGAGACTATCCAAGCCACGAGAATTGACAGCAGAAATTGAATGCCTGACATTGAACTTGAAGTAGCCAGAAGAAGTTGATGTTTTCCTAACGACTAAATGTAAGGATCCTGACTGGACCCTAAAATAAGGCATGCACACGCTGGCACACACCCCACACACGAACTGAAAAAGATGATCTGAGGACAATGAAAGAAACGTAGTTAAACATGGGCCAAATATAAATGTTATCAATTTTATTTTCTTACACATGAAAATGGTTCTGTTGATTCTTGAAGAAAATATCTTTATTCTTAGTGCATGATATCATGTTTTAGGATGAAATATGACAAGATAAGAAACTGGCCAATGGCCTGACAATATTTAAAAATTGTAGAGAATTAGATGTAGGACAAAAGGATGAAGCAAAATTGGGCAAAAGTTTAATAAAAGTTGATTCCAGGTAAGAAATACACAGATGGTCAATGTAATCTGCCCTCCTTACCTGTGAGGGCCATATCTCACCTACTCACAGATGAAAACTACTGGGAAGTAGGAATCTATGCTAAATGTGCAGGCCTTTTTCCTGTTGTCATTCCCTAAGCAATACAGCATGAGAACCATTTGCATAGCTTTTACATTGTGCTTGGATAAGTAATCTGGAAGTGACTTATCGTATGTGGGAGGACATGAGTAGGTTATATGCAAAAACTACATCCCTTTCTCCAAGGGCCTTGAGCATCCACCAATATTGCTAAAGAGAGAGGGGAGGGGTTGCTGGAACCTATACACCTCAGTAACTAAAGAAGGACTGTATTCTTCTTTATAAGATATTTTTTGACATTTGAGCACATGTGTGTATCAACTACTGAACCAAACTAGGTACAGATAAAATGTCGCTTTCCACGGACAGACAGAAAACACTTCATTTTCCTGAAGCTTAATTCATTCAAGAATCAATTTTCCACCATTGACCCAGAGAAACAATGGCCGCCCTTCTGTCTGAGACTACAGGGAACAGATGACTGACAAGCACCACCTGAATTAGAGCAGATGCATGGGATCCCCAGAGGGTAATCCACATGGACCAGGTCACATGGCAACACATGCCCTTAGAAAAATATGAACTGAAAACAATGGATACCTCTGAGCCTGGAAACATCATGGCGAACAGAACCCGCAACTCACGGAGCCTTATTTTCTGGAGAAAGTATGCTAAGATAGGGTGCAAACTTGAGCGAAGTTAGACAAATATGAAACTTCAGCTCTCTCACCCAGGAGAGGTGAATTCCTGCCTTCCTTTTAGCTGTTGAATAAAGTGAACTGCCGGGTCCAATAATGAGCCAAAGAACCAGGTGGTACTCTAACACTTCTAGTTGAGATTACTAACCATCAGAAACAGAAAATCTGTAAATATTTAATTTAGAGGTATCTAAAATGAGTGAAAACTAATATTCAAGCCCAGAAATCTCACAGCATGGTATTTCCTATTGACGGAGTTCTTTTGTCTTAGGGTCCAAATCTCAGGGTCTTGGCACTAATTCACTGTTGAGTCATAGTTCAAACTAGCTAGACTTTCCCACCCTGTTCAGGTCTTGCAGCGCACTGTGAGACTCTCACAGAACAGAGCTGCGCTAAGCTAACTTGCTTCTTGTTTTTCCCTCTAGACTCTGTGTGTGTGTGTGCGCGCGCGCGCACGCACGCGTGCACGCGCATGCTCATTCACATGTGTGTTCCAATACATGTGGGTACATTTATGTAAGCATCCATACGAAGGACAGAGGTCAAACATAGGTACCATTCTCAATCCTCAGGAGTTGTCTGCCTTGTTGGGTTTTGAAATGGGATCTCTCACTAACCTGGAGCTCAACATGTATGCCAGACTGGCTGGTCCGCAAGCCCCAGACCTGCCTCCTTCTTACCATATCTTAATTTTCTGCATGGTTTCTGGGGAAAGAATTCAGGGCCTCAAGATTGTGTACAAGCACATAAACCAGTAAGCCACCTCTCCAGCTTCCTTCCTCTCTTTCTTTCTATCTTTCTTTTTTTTAATTTCTTTTGTCACTCAATGTATCCGTCTCTTTTGCAATTGTTATTCTCTCCTTTTCCCTCTAAACCCTGAAGGCCCTTTTGGGGAACCCAAAAAGCATTGTTGTGGATTGGGTTAAACTTCAGGCAGTAAAGTTATAAGGGATCCTTCCTGATCCTGAATGGCTCATAAAGCTGGGGCCATTAGGCCACAAGCTACACAGTTCCAGGAAGGATCGTTAATCTCCTTTCCCTAAAGAACAATTATCTGAGCAATGTGTTATCAGCCCCTCATTCTCTTCTTGTTGCACCCAGTCTTTGATCTGGAACCAGCTATTTGTCCTCCTTAAGGAAGCAGAAGACCACGGTCCCCAAAATCTCATTTTTGTCTTTAGATTTTCTCAGTAAGGTATAGGGTTTGGGAGGGCTGAAAACAGATTCGGAGAATATCTGTGCACTACTTGTCCAAAGAAGCCCTGAATTCTCTTCAGTCCTCAAAATTCTAATTTCTTGGAAAGCATCTGTCTACCTGTGAGCCCTAAACTAGACCAGAAAGAAATGCAAAGAAATGTTGAGGAATAATTGTTTAACTATGCAAATATGTGTTACATTTGTTTAACTATATAAAGATATGTTGCGTTTGTTTATATAAAGATGTGATGTATTTGTTTATGTTACAGAATATTTGCTCATTTATGTAAAGATGTATTGCATTTGTTTAATTATGTGAAGCTGTGCTGCTGTTTTTCCTTGCCTGCCTCAGGCACCCGATTGGACTAATAAAAAGCTGAATAGCCAATAGCAAGGGAGGAGGTACAGGCTTCTGGGAAGGGAAAGTAAGTAGGAGGAGGAACTTAGACTTGGGGGAAGAAAGAAAAAAGATTCCAGGAAGATGGGGGGGGCAGTCAAACAGGAATGAGGAAGTAGGAAAATAAAACACACAGAATGAATGAAAGATAAAAAGCCCCAAGGCAAAACATAGATGAATAGAAACAGGTCAAATTAAGTTAAAAGAGCTAGTTGGACAAGACTAGGGTAAGGCCGAGAATTCATAATTAATAAGTCTCTGTGTCTTTATTTGGGAGCTGCTTGGTGGCCCAAAGAAAATTCCAACTACAAAGAAAAAAAAACTGTAATTCTCTGCCATACTGTATGTGTGTATCTCTATGTATGTATGTATGTATGTGAAACTTACATGCACAGGCAAGGAAATTAGAGAAGAATACCATTTGTTACTCTCTATTTTCTTCCCTTGACACACAGTCTGTCATGAAACCTGCATAGGTAGACAGCCAGCGACTCCTGGTGACTTCCATCTCTACTCCCCAAACGCTGAGGTTACAGGTGTTGATACTTATGGCACAAGAGCCCTTGCCCGTCAAGCCATCCCCCAGCTACCAGATATTTTTAAAGTTCCGCACCAGAGATCTGAGCACACCGTTTGTTCACCGACTCTCAGCTGACTGTTTCATACTCCCTGTCCAAGATGAAGACGGCCTGACCCTCAGTCTCCCAAAGACCAATGGGGCTGCTTCAAACACTGGGAAGGAGCAGGTTCTGCCAATATTCCAGCTAGGATGTTAGAGTCATCCAGAGGTCTCTGAGCTATCTCTAGACCTGGCCATGACCATGGGGGAACTGAGAAAAGGGAGAATCCATGGTTAGGACTAAAAGCCCACAGTGAAGCCATTGTGTGACCAGAGGGATGCTCAGGAGAGTAAAGCAGCTCGGTTCCCAAGGCAACAAGAGAGCCTTTGGAGGTTATGCCCAATATGGAATCACTTGCAGCCCCTGGAAGTGACCTGAGCCTCATTCTGAAGCTTAGCGCCTCCATTTAGTTTCATTACTTGTTATGGAGGGGAGTAATATTAATGTCCCCCTTTATCCGTGGGATGTTAGTAAAGATTAAATAACTTGGTATGCATAAAGTACTCTAAGCATGGCCTGACTCATGGTAAACACTGTGCCAAGGCTAGCTAACATTGCCCAGAACATGCCCTCAGGGGAGCCTTCAAAGAGAGTGCCACTGCTTTATTTCCCCACCTGCTACTGGGCAGCCGGAAGTACGTTGTCTACTACAGAAGGTCTACTGCAGCAGATCTGATACTAACCAGGTAGGAATCACCCCACAATTCTTTCATTCCCAGCTCAAACCCCAGAATACCTGGAGCTGTCTCAGTCAAGACCAAACCAACGAGACTTCTTTCCCTAGCAACTAGGTTCAGATATAAAATTGCAAGATAGCAACATCCTGGGATTAAAATGGAAATTGACATATGATTAAAATGGAAATCTGCCTGACATGCATGTCAGAGCCCACACATTCTCACTGGGTAAGTTCTGGAGCTTCTAATAAACGTCCCTAAGTCTGAAATGCTGTGAACTTCAAAAGCTAACCTGGTGGAAAAGTCACACAAATTAGCCTACACATTAGCAGGACATAAACACAGCGACCTTCGACGTAGTAAGTGACCATGGAGTCTGTGCGTTAAGAGGTCATGGGCCACCTGCACACCGCGTGGCACAGTGAGTCGATTCTTCAGAAGAGGCATGTCTACTAACTTAAGCTCTCCTGCTAAGCTACCCCTGGCACAGTACACTGGCAATACTCACGCGTTGCAATAGGGCTTCTTTTCATAGCCTTTGTAGTTGTTCATGTTGAGAGCCATCTTGCAGACCTCGCAATGGAAGCATCCTTTATGCCAATGCTAAGAAGGAAAACAAAAACAAATACTTAACACTTCATTGCAATACCAGTTCCGAACAGAAGACCAGAATGGGCAGGGAAGGCAGCCCATATGATAACGTTACCAGGAAATGTCCGGAGGTAGTAGCCCACATTTATGTTTCCAGTTCAGTGAAGAACTCAGACAGCTATTAAAGTTCGTTTTTAAATTAATCCCACCACTAGACTCACAAAGGAAGAAATGCCAAGGGTCTGCCCATATTACAGCGGAAAAGGAACCCTGAAGTCAGCTAATGGAGAACTGGGGGGGGGGGGACTTTAAAATGAAAGAGGATTTCTTTCCAAATGCCTAAATGTCGTGTTTGTAGGATTTTCACGCACGTGTCCACCGGAAGTCAGACAACCCACAGAAACAGAGGTGGCCTATGTAAACACCCTTGTCCCCATCCCCACCCAGCCTCCACTAAATTGCAAAACGCTGCTCTGTCTGAGAGATGGATTACTCTACAGATGCGTTTGTAACACCAAACGCAAATTTCACTGGGACTGCCTACAGCTGGTTTCAATTGTCAGTCACCAGGGATCGCGCTGGGTCTGTCTCAACAGGCTGTTCAACTCCATCCACACCCAGGAAGGGCAGAGCTGCTGCGACCCGGCTAAAGCCACTTCCTCTGGAATTTACCCTGGTGGAGTAGGCGCCCGTGGGCCAGCTTGCTACACGGGCTGGGTCTTTCCTACAGGGGTTATTCTTAGCACTGCGGCAGTGGCGCCCCATGGCATATTAATTGTTATTTGCCTTTTTCTAAAGCCATTGTCACAAGAACTGTTAGGGACTGGATGAGATGAAGGTGCCAAGGTCCGTGCAGTGGGGAGGGAGGGACAGACATGACGGGGGGGAGGACGCGGCTTGTTAAATGCCCCCCCCTTCCCAGCCTGGCTCGTGGGTGACTCAACCTGGCTGCTGGGTGCTCAACCTAGCCCCTGGGTTCTCAGCTTGGCTCCTGGTTGGCTCAGCCAAGCTACTGGATACCCAATTCTGGCTCTTCCGTGCTGGGGCTGCCATGAGTCCTTCAAGGCAACTGTGTGGATGTCGCGCACCCTACACCCGGGACAAAAGCCTCTCCTAATTCCAATGCCCTTATCATTTGATCGTGGAGATCTCAGACACAACAGCTGGGGTCTTCCTTCAAGCATCCTCTCCCTGTGCCAAGACCCAGAAAACATACCAACCCACTCATCTTCCTAACCCAGGTGCCAAAACTTCTTGGAGCAGGTGCAGTCGGACGCCAGGCAGGTCCGGGCTGGCCAGGCGCCCCCTCGCTCACCTTATCCAGGCAATTGACTTTCTCCGTGGGATACACCACTTTTCCGCAGCGGGCGCACTGGGGATTCATTGTCGCGGTTCCCGCGGGCGGTGGCTGTTGCTGCGGCTGTGGTTACTGGCTCCAGGGAGCCGCTGTGACATCCCCTGGAGAGCCCCGTGCCACCTCTGGGCAAGCTGAAGGGTTTCAAGCGCGGGCGAACTGGTCTGGTGGGATGCAAGGGGGCGCGGCGGGGCCTGGGGCCGGCCGCACTCTGCGACGTTGGCGCTCGGCTCCGGCTCGGGCTGTGCGCCGCTGGCTCTGCGTCGCTAGCGCTCCAGGTACCGGTGACTCACAACCACTCGCGCCCGCCCCTCGCGCTCGCTCACTCGCTCCCCCGCCTCCGCCGCCGCCGCCGTGCAGGCCAAACCCACCAGCGCGCACCGACCCAAGGGGCAGAGAACCAGCCTGTCTGGCACTAGGGGGACAGAGGACGGCGCGGGGGGAGGGGATGCTAGGGACCCGGAGAACTCCGCACACAGCCACCCAATGAGGCTTGGGGAGCCAGCACCCACGCTGCAGCAGCCTCGCGCGCCCAGGTGGGCGGCGGCGACACAGCGAGCCAGGCGGGGGAGGTCAAAGCTGGGGGTGACTGGAGCCCGGGAAAAGCTCAAACCCGCGCACTTCCAGCCCCCTTCCTCTCTCTTCTTCCCCAGCCGGATGCCCTCCTCTCACTCCAGGGTGATGTCCCTGACACCCAGAGGTCGGCCAAGGATGTGCCCAAGCTCCTTCTAAGGCTCAGGGGACCAGCTCTGCATGGTACCGCCCAGCACACTGACTGACTCCCTGCCTGCGAGGAGCCTGGAGCTGAAGACGCTCGCCCGGAACTGGGAGGCTCGCGGGTACCGAGAGAGTCAAGTGTCCGGTACACCCCCCTTGGGCCGCCTGACTCCAACCACCACTAGACAGAGAAAATGTGTCTATAGTGCCTGCCTGAAGTCCTACGACCCAGGATGAGGAAGCTTTCTTGGTGCCCCCCTAGTCGCCGTACTTTTTATACTTTTTATGTCACTGGAGAGCGATTGGTCATTATAGGCCAGAATCAAGCCTCTCTTGATTAATACAGTGGGTGTCCATTTTGTGTATATACAATATATTGTTCTCCAATTAAGTAACACAAAGATCCGCGAAAAGTTCTTCTGAGCTCAGAGATGCAATTACGGACCCATCATCCAAACCAGAAGAGCCAGAAAATCAAGCGAAGAGTAGGATGGACCCAGACAAAAACAGCAATGATTTTCCCTTTTAATGATAACCTCGAGATGACTGGATTCGTTTATGAGAAGCAAACAAGGAGCCATGTTAACTATATTCTGCGCCTGACCCTGCCTCTTACTGGTTTCGTGGCCTTCTGCCAATGCTTGGTTTCTCTTTGACTCAATCTTCTCATCTCCAGAATGGGGCTGACAACAGTCACAGAACAGCTCTGACCCTTCTGAGGCGAGGATTATGAGTCAGCAGTCGGAAAACGCTTCAACCTCCCTGGCCTCTGTAAGCACCAAGCAAATCAGCTCGGATTATCATAAATTGGTTGTAACAAACACATTCCTCTCCTAGCAAGAGGATTAAGATTCAGTCATGCCACTTAGCAACTTCTGTGACAAATATTTCTGTCACTTCAAGAAAAAATCAAAGCTGTACCTTTTTGGAGACAACTCTTGATGGCCAAACCTTTCAGGCAGGCTGCACCATGAACACATTCAGAATAATGCCCCGCTATTTGACTTTTCCCAAGAGGTAACTTTTTTAAACATAGTCTCAAATCCAAGGGCTCTAACCACTGACTGCTATGTTCACAGACCCACCTTCAAAGCAAATAAACGGATGATTTTCTAGCAGAGAGCACCACTTATCCCCAAAGATCATTGCAGATGCCTTTGGGCAAGAGTATGTGTGTAATCTCCTGGAGGACAGAAATTTTTATTATTTTCTTTCAGCATTAGGTTTTTGGAACTGCAGATCATAAGATACAAATACCTTATTCTTCTTAAATACTGAGCACAGAATTAAGGAGTAAAATTATGGTGACGTTTATAGCTGATTAGTTTCCCTAAACAGTATAATTTCTTGCAAAATCAGCCATCCATCATAGTGATTGACACACAGTAAGTACTAATTAGATGTTGACTGAAAGTTTAGATGGGACAAGTGCACACCTCAACACTGGAATTAGCTGTGATGTGTTATTCTTTAAGGCTAAGCACTGACTCCTGGGTACTGTTTCCCTCTTGATTCTGTTCCTCTGACTCAAGCCAGCACCTAAGTTTCTTAATGCCGTATTGAGAGAATGCAAATTTCATCTGTCTCTAAAGAAAACTACTTTCTTTCCGAAACCAAAGTCCTGAAACTTTGGCTTTAATCTGTCCTCTGGCCCTGCCTTCTTCCTCCAAGCAGATAAAATGATTTGATTGTTCCACCAGGGAGACCTCTACCCTCACATTGCTTTAGCTGACCAATCCAGAAATTCTGCCTTGTGGTCACTGTATCCCAGCATGGCCACTTTCAGTCCTTTCTGCTGGCATGGCCACAGAGGTAAAACATAATGGACCATTATTAGTCACCTTCATAAAAAGGCTTCTGCACTTAGAAGTTAGATTATTTCTTTAGATAAAGTTCTCAGATATATTCACTTTTCCCTATGGGGTCTTTTTATTAAAAAAATCTGTCATAGACAATGATTATTTAAGCTATGTAAATTGAACTCAAAATTCAACATTATAGAGAGTGGTTAGTATTACCAAAGACTAAACAGTGGCTTTGACAAGCAGTTTCTTGGACATAATTGTAGTAGATTATCCTAGTCCCAAGAACATAAAGACACCTTGTGTGAGTAATCCAAAGTGATCACCCTGATTTTCTGTTTTATTCTGCTATTACTGTCATGGTAATTTCATCTCCCAACATGGCATGACATAGCAATAAACTTCTAATAATAAAAAAAGATCTCAACAAATGACAGGACTGGCCAAAATGAGCTCCAGATTCCCAAACATCAAAGCATCTATAAATACAGATCCTAGATGATGAGTCTACTCAAAACCTCCCCAACTTTGGAAAGAGAAGAAGGAAGGATGAACGCCAACCTCTTGTCTTGCTCTTTATTTTAGGAGTCTCAATCCCAAAAGGACTGATGGCAAGTAAAATATTATCCTCCCTCTACCACCACCCAAATAAAAGTGATGTTTCCGCCCTGTGAATTTCTTACTTTACATGATGCTATGTTTTGGACTGAGAACCATACCACACCATCAAGGCCAAAGCTTTGTCTCCAGCCTGTGGCCCCACTGGGAAGTAGAACCTTAAAGAAGTAGGGTCTAGTGAGAAATTGGTCATTTGGGTTTCAGTTAGTTGTGTTATAGCAGAAGCAACAGGAAACTAAAAAGTATGTCTGTAGAAATGGTATGTCTTTCGGCCACGGTGAGCTACAAATTCTAAAGGAATAGTTTGTATGTAGGCTCGGATTCTTTATGCACAGATGTAAAACAAAGTGGGTAAATACAACAGACATCCGTTCTCTTGCCTCCTAATAAAAAGATCTATTCACACAGTTTACCTCAATTCATTAAATACAGCATAAGTAGTACACAAGTCAGCATGCTTCTCTGAAATCTCCCTGGATTTTCCTTTCCTTCTGTACCAAGCAATTAATGGATAATAGTCTTATCTTTTCAGTGAGTACCCTAAAATCAACTCAGAGTGCCTCCCTAAACTGTAACCCAGCCATCAAATTCTACTGATTTTATCTCCAAAGAGTTCTTGAATCTGTCTCCATGCCTCTGAATTAGTGTAGCAAATTGTGTCTCCTTTGTATTTTTCTGCAATGGTTCCCTAAATCATCACACAAGCTACAAAAGGAAATAGAGCCTTACTCTCCCAGACCGGAGTTAGAAGTGTCATCAACAGGACCAGACATCTGGCTCAATCAGTTAAGTTCTGGATTCAAACCCCAGGACCACCAGATGTGGTGGGACACACCTGCAGTGCCACCACAAGGGAGGTGGAACCGGAGGATGGCCACAGCGGCATGGATTTATATATATATTGGATTTAAGGCTGCTCCGAGGCTACACAAGACCCTGTCTCCAAGGAGAAATATTAAGACTAGAGAGCTTTCCCAGTGGTCAGAGTGCTTGCTCTTCCAGTGGACCCAGGTCTGATTCCAGGCACCTACTTGGTGACTCACAAACATCTGTAACTCCGGTTCCAAGGAATCCAATGCCCTCTTTTGATCTTTGTGGGCACCAGAAACTCACATGGCACATAGACATACATGCATATAAAACATCCATACATATAAACAAAAATTTTTAAAAAGAAAGCAATGTCAAAGATAGAAAAATCCATACTTCTCCAGGTCTGATAAATGGCCCCCACCCCTGCCAATGCTGCATGATTTCTTTGTTTGTTTGTTTGTTTGTTTCGAGACAGGGTTCTCTGTGTTGCTTGGGAGGCAGTCCCAGAACTAGCTCAAGAGCTGTATGATTTTTTTTTGAAAATAAAATACGCTCATCAAAAGCACTAGACATAATGCCCAGTAAGAAGTTAATATTTGCTATAATCACTGAATTACAAGACTGAAATTTTCAACTGGACTTTATGCTACATGCTAAGTCAGATAGGTCATGACTAAGATGGCAGTTACTATCAACCTTTACTCAAGTCTGTTTTCTCAATCATCTGCCTTCTTCATGAATATCAAACTACCAATATGAAATTGACGAGACAAATACTCTTCTTGCCAGGCACAGTCATGCTCATCTTTATCCCCAGCACTCTGAATGCAGAAGCAGGAAGAATTGTTTTAAAGCCAGCCTGGTCTATAGGGTGAGTTTTAGACCAGCCAGAGTTACATAGTGAAACAAACAACAAACAAAAAAATACTTCTATTGTGTGGAGAGAATAATTGTCAGTGTTGTTAGTGGTCAGCCACAAATTGGACCTCTATATTCCATTCTCCCCCTCTCCTAAGACAAAGGGATCATCAGGGAAAAGAAAGAAGAAGAATTATAAGAGCCAGATGTCAGAATAGGAGTGAAACCGTGTCTTCTGGACAAGACAGGACCACCACACTCACGAGCTCACAGCAAATGTGACTGCACAAGAGCAAGCCAGGCAACATTCCATTCCGAAGGGAGGGAGGGAAGAAGAGATGGAGGGACAGAGGGGCGGATAGAGGGAGGGGCTCATGAGTCCCCACCCTAACTGAACAACTATTCACAACTGATGGTCCCTTGAGGAGAAAGAATGTTTTCTTTAAGATGTGGCTCCTGTAAGCCAAGCACACCGCAGTGGATGGTCCCACACCATGAGTATAGGAGCAAGCACAAATTGAACTTGGTGGGTTATTAAAAAAAATAAAAAGACATGAAGTTAAAAAGTGGTGGAAGATGGACCTGCAAGGAGTTAGGGGGAAAAGAGAGAGGTAAATATGATCAAAATATATTAAGAGTAAAATTCTCAAAGAGTAAATAGTATGGTAAAAATGAGTAAAAAAAAATGATACAAAAAAGAAGGCTTATAAGAAAAAAATCAAAGAATGTATAAAAGCAAAACATCTGTACGACAGTCTTAGTCACTTTTCTACTGCTGTGATAAGAAACCATGACCAAGGCAACTTAGAGAAGAAAGAGTCTATTTGGGGCTCACAGTTTGATAGAGCCCATGACCGTTATGGTGGAGATCATGGCAGCAGACAGGCATGCACAACATCCAAGCAGTAGCTGAGAACTTACTTCTTGATCTACAATTTTGTGAGGCAGAAAGAGCTAACTGGAAATGGCATAGGCTTTTGAAAATTCAAACACCTCCTCCAAAAAGGCCACACCTCCTAATCCTTCCCAAATGGCTCTCTAACTGGGAATTAAGCATTCAAATATATGAGCCTATGGAGGCCATTCTCACCCAAACCGTCACATCGGTTAAGACTGTACTTTACCTAGATCACCTTTATCTCCCCTCCACAAAGTTCCCAAGTTGAAATGTTAATTCCCAATGCTCTGGCTTTAAAGATGAGGACTGTGGGAGAAAATGAAGTCTAGAAGAACGCAGTCTGAGAACACAGCTCTTGTGATGATATCCGCACCCTTGTACAAAGGACTGCCAAGGCTGGTACTCTCTTCAGGAAGAGTCTCTACCAGAGTCATCCTGGCACCCTGATTCCCAGACTTACAGCCCCGGAAAACCACGGAAACCACGGAAAAGTACAGGACTGTTGAAGTCACTCAGGCTTAGCTGTGTTTTATCGCAGCCCAAGCTAATGCTGGACCTCCACGTGGTTATAGCTAAGTCAAGGAAAACACAATGACAGAAATAAAGGTAAGTAATTTTTCTCCCTCCTGGTAGTAGGTTCCTGTGCTTTTCAGCACCAAAGCTCTGACTCACTAATAAGCATCAATTTCAAGCCACAAAGCAAAGTGGATTTCTAACCTGATTGGCAAGAATTGCGATTATGTTCACTGACAAATTAAAGGATCATTCTCAGCAAACACAAAAGCAAATAAAAGTTCAACTATTTAAAAGTAATAGTAAATTCTATAACAGCCATGATCAAATAAAAATTGTTTTAGGTAGTTTTTAAAAATGTAATCCTAGATAAGATATAGCTAGTAGTCATTTTTTTCCTTTTAATTAATTTTAGGAGACATTAGTAAAAGTGTATATATGCTTGTCTTTAAGACATACTACCCCTATTTTTAAGATTCAAAAAAGAAGTAGGAACAAGGAAATCCTAACGAATTGAGAAGAAATCTTGAGTCTGGGGCTGAAGAGATGACCTAGTCGGTAAGATGCTTACCAAGCACAGTTGAAAACCTGAGTTCAATCCCCGTGTCCCACACTGTAGAAGAAGAATACTGACTTGTAAGAGTTGGCCTCTGACTACCACATACACACCATGGAACATGTGTCGTTCCCACCCCTGCAGCTCAATACAAATTTTTAAAGCCGTGCTCATAATCCCAGCCTGAGGCGGTGGAGAGGAGGATCCATAGGGCTTTCTGACCAGTCAGCCTAGCTGAATCAAAGAGTCCCGGCCAGATGCAAAGACCCTATCTCAAAAGCAAAGCAGAGAGCAAGTGAGAAAGACTCCTGAAGTTGACCTCTGGCCTTCTCCCTCTGCAAACACATACTCATTTGCATGTATGTACACACACACACACATACACACACACGTCCCAAGTTCTTAAAGCAATAGAAGACTACCCATTTCTAAGTGACACTTCGAAGACCTGGGCATACAGCGTCCAATAGAAACACAGCAAGGGTTTCAAAAATGAGCCACACATATCATTTTCAATCTTCTGGTATTTTTCCAAGACAAAAATAAAATAAAATAAAAATAATTGGTAATCTATTTTATTCAACCCATTTTATCCAAACTATTGTTTCAACATGTGATCAATATTTGTTTTAAATTAAGCAGCGTTCCCATTTGTTTGTTGGTTGTATACTAAGACTTCAAACCTCAGTGTCTATTTTCATCTTCATAGCATCTCTCCGAATTACCCTAGTACTGGGACTGGAGAGATGGCTCAGAGATTAAGAGTACTTGCTGCTCTTGCAGAGGACCAGAGGACAGCATCTCTATCACAGAGCTCACAGCTCCCTGTAACTCCAGCTCCAAGGAATCTGAAGCTGCCTTCTGTCTTCCATAGGTACCCACACCCACAGGCAGATACACAAACATGCATATAAATAAAAAATAAAAAAGAGAACTATTCCGGTGCAAACAGGACCTTTCTTTGGTGTGCGGTTGGACAGTGTGATGCTCACACACCCAAAGAGAGAAAAGAAGCTTGTACAAGGTCAGGGTCAAAGCCCTGTACACAGGTTGGCACTTGCTAATTCTGAAGGGCTCCAGGTAATACTGATGACACCAAATCTGAGAGCCAAGAACAGCACCACATTCTGCTGCTGTCCAAATGTGCCTTTGCCATGGCTCCCAGAAACTGTAGGCTGACGAATGGCATCACTGAGACAGAAAGGCAAAGGGAACAGAGAGTCTAGCAGATGGAGAAGGAGGAGAAGGGAACAGAAAGAGGCATGAACTTGGGGTGGGAGGAAAGGGTGGCAACCACAGGACAAATAGGAGTTTAAACGCCCCCAGAAGGCACACAGTGGGGTGTGGAAGAAGCCAGAACAGGAAACGCAGCAGTAAAAAAGGGAGGAAAGGAAAAGGGCCCCACAGACTCAGCCAAGGGCAGCTGAGGTCAGCCCAGGGCCCGAAACAAATTTCATAAAAAGCCAAGTGCCTAGAAAAACCAACAGAGCCAACTCAGGGACAAATGTCAGCTATGTCATTGATACTGTATCATGACAAAAGTAGAATGTTTTATTTTATACTAACAAATTAATTCAATTGCTTAATCAACTTGAGGTCAACTAAGTCTGCTTGCAGATGGTGTGCTAAGGGAGAGAACCCAGGGCCTTGCGTATGCTAAGCTTGCAGTCTACCAGTGAAGTCCCCTCCCAGCACTCTGACTATGCTTCCACACTCAGTGCTAGCAGCCTGAGTCCGAGAAGGTCACAAGGTTGCTTCTTGCTTATATATGTGCATGGTTTTAGTGTGTGCGCAGGGATGGGTGGGTAGCAGAAGTTGACATCGGGTGTTTTCTGTCATTCTCCACCCTCCAATATTTGGTAAGAGTCTGTCACTGAACCTAGCTTTCGCTGATTGGCTAGACTAGGTGCCCAGTAAGCTCCAGTGATCTTGTCCCTGGAGTTAAAAGTGTGAGTTCCACTTTTGTTCTGGAGATCTCAGTCCAGTCTTTGTGTTTGTGTGCCAAACACATTTAAAAAAAAAAACTGACTGAGCTATCTCTCTAGCCCTAATTATTTTATTATTGTTGTTTGTTTATTTTGTTTCGTTTGCTTTTTGAGACAAGGTCTCCCTATGTAGCCCCAATCGGCCTCATACATAGACCAGGCTCGCCTTAAACTCCCTGAGATCCACCTGCCTCTGCCTCCCAAGTGCTGGGATTAAAGGCAAGCAGCACCACGCCCAGAGATTGTTTTAGTTTTTAAGACAAGATCTCACAGTGTATCCCAGGCTGGCCTTGAACTCTGTTCCTCCTGCCTCAGATTCCCCCAAAGGCTGGGATTACAGGCATGGAAGGCGAGGAGCATTTCCTGTGGAGACAGCAAAGGCAGCCCCAAATGGAAACTAATCTAGTAGTTTGTGTGAGCGTCTTTATGTTTCACATTTCTTGGCCATACTTCTTCCTCTTCAGTGTCTATGGGCTCAAGCTTGTCAGATGAGATTTTCTTCCCATTTCAAATAATGAACCAAAAAAAAAAAAAAGTCTTAGGGCAAAATAGCATCCTCAGCAATCCATGCTAAAACGTGAGCTTGTTCTCCGCAAAGGGGCTGAGGTTTGGCTCCGGGAAGGGGGCTTTTCCTTCCTCAGCAGTGACTCATCAGGCGGGGGAAAGTGTTGAGCCTGCTTCTACCAATGTTTTTTACAAACGTTCTCTGTACAGAGTGTGCCCATTAGCGGCAGGCATCAGCGCTAGAGTGTTCTTCAGCATGAGTAATACGAATTAAGTGAAATGAATGGGACTGGCCTCACGGAGATGGATGGAGAAAAAAAGCCTTCATTATATAAAAAGGAAACCTGAGCACTCTGCCCCACCCCCCACCACACCCCCACCGCTACTGCCACCGCTTGCACAGCCTCCGCCAATAAAAACAGGTTTCGGTGCTCAAATCAAACAGGATGGCGATGTAAAGTAACAAGAGAAATTCAAGCGAAAAGGTAAAACATGGTAACTAGAATTTAACGACATGAAAAGAGGTTTCTGGTGTTTTGCTATGTCGGGAAAAAAAATACATGTTACAAGACTGGTTTCCTGTGATCTCATTTTTCACTAATTTTATGTCAATACGCAGAGAGTGAGCGGCCCCCCGGAAAGAAGCGCTGAAATGGTAACAGAGGCGGGATTGTGCTCTGTGTTTTCCTTCCTGTCTACCTGGTGGTATTCTAAATTAGCCAAAGCAGAGTCTCACTATGTAGCCCGTGTCGGCCTCCAAGTCCTGATTTCCCTGTCCTTCCAGGGCTGGGGTTTCCTCCACACCCAGCTCATGAGCACTGTTTTAGCTAGAAAGGTCAACAAAGCAGAAGATGGCTTTGTCGTGGAGACTGTTGTGTGTCACCTCCCTCTGCCCGGTCAGGCTCCACCACCTGGCCTCCCCCACCCCTGCTCTGGGTCATTCTCCCTCTGCCCCATCCGGCTCCACTGGCCTGGCCTCCCCCCCCCTCCCTCCCTCTCTCTCTCTCTCCTTACCTCCCTCCCTCCTTCTCTTTCTCTCTCTCTCTGTCTCTCTCTCTGTCACACACATTCAAATCTATCTCTTGATCTCTTGTATCACTAGAGATGTGTGTGTGTGGTGGGGGGGGAACAAGAACTAAAAAGGAATGAGTGACCAGTTTGAATAGATTTGGTTTTGTTCTCCAGTTAGGACCCTGCCTGTTGATGCCCAGTCATTATACCACAGCCCTTGTTCTGCGTGCTAACAAGAACAGAAGGGCAGGGAGAGGTCAAAAGCAGCCAGGGAAAGAAATACAGGTTCCCCACCCATTCCTGAGAGTCCTGATGGTCAGGGAAGAATGAGGGTGTGGATCCCGAGAACTCTGCGCTCTCCATCTGAGAAGAGGTAGCCACCGAGCCCGGAATGTGGAATTTCAGTCTCTGTCTGCCCCAGGTTCCACACACTTGTCATGAAGCTCTCGTGGTTTGTGCTCTAGAATGTGTACAAGAAAGGTCCTTCTTTCTGATCTTTGGAAGACTCAGTTTCACTTTTCCTTTCTGCTTCAATGAGCTGCTGAAAGTGGGGCTTTCGGGTCTATCTCTGAGGCCTGGAGAATTCCTGAGGACATTCACTGAAAGGGATGAGAGATCAATGTTGTGGTGGTCTCAACTCCTGGCATTTATTTTCTTTAATTCCCATTTGTATATGTAAATTCTCATTACACAATCAAACAACAAAGCAAAATTATTGTTATTTTAAAACTTCAGGTAAAATCATTATACACTCTGAAATAATTAAATATATATTTACACAGAAGCCTTAGGTCCATTAGATCTATGAGACCACACTGATACATAAACAGAACACACAATCCTTCCCTTTTAAAAGTGCCTGTATATACACATGTATAAATGCTGAATTTTCTCAATACATGCCTAAACATATACATATTTGCATTAAAATATCCTAAGGGTGTTTGTCAAGGTGTTGACTACAGTCACTGTTAAACTGAGAGAGTCAGTCCATGCGGGCTGCATAACAAAACACCATAAAGAAGAGAAGTTTAATCTTTGCCATTCTAAAGGCTGGGTGGTCACAAAGAAGGCAGGCTCATTGTGTGATAAGGGCCCACTGTCTTACAGACCTCATCTTGTATCTTTCCGTGACGGGAGAGATGAGGACCTTCTCTCTGTGTGCAGGTGTGTTTGTCCATGTATGTACAGGTACAGGGAAACCTCAGGTGTGGCTCCTCAGGAGCCGTCTGTCTTGTTTCTTAGACAAATCTCTCTCTAGCTTGGGGCTCACCCAGTGGGCCGGGCTGTCTGTCACTCAGCAGATATGTAGCACTGCTCCCATCCACTGGAGCTCTGCTCTCACAGTCCCATTTCCTCACAAAGACCCCGCGCCCCAACACTAGCTTCCCAAGATGCGGAACTGCAATACATGATTGGAAAACACATACATTCAGGGGAACTTTTTGTCTCTGTGCATGTGTGCATATGTGTGTCTCCTCAACATACATGTCGGTTAATAGTATTTTCTAACTTACCTATATGCTCATATCACAGGGCAGGTTTATTTAATGGACACAAATCCAATGGTATCAATACATCACCTAACACACAGTAGGCACTTCATAAACACTTCCTTCCATTTCTCTTGAAATATGGAACTGGGAAGCATTTATTGAGCACTTAGTTCGTACCAGGTGCGGAACAAAGGTCTTACATAAATGTATTGTCTCACTTAAAAGTACAGCAAGCATTCGAATATTGATTATTGCCCCCTTTTAAAAGATGAGAAAATTAGTACATAGAAATGCAAGAATGTCCCAGAATCGATAAATGGCAAGATCAAACCATAGAATCAGCAGTATAGCCAGAACCCTTCTCACCCTAGGAAAGAGTAGTTTCAATTGCAAAATTAAAATTTTTTCCCAAAGTTGGGCTAATATCTCTTGTATTCAAAACTATTTTCTTTTTTAAATTTTTATCTATTTAATTTTATGCGTTTGTGTGTGCATATCTGTGTACCACATACATGTTGGAACCTGCGGAGGTCAGAAGAAGGCTTGCAAAGGTATTTACAAATGGTCACGACCTGCCATGTGGGCACCAGTCCTCAGCAAAGACAATAAGACTTTTTAGCCTCGGAGCCATCTCTACAGCCCCTCATAACTATTTTCTATCTGTTGCCTTTTTAAATATCTTTTTGTCTCCCACTATTTTTTTGCCTATTCCTTTGAACAATTAATATGATTCTATGTTTTTTAGTCTACTCTTAACAAATGAACGTCTTTCTTATTTTTAGGTGTTGCCTTCAAGTTTGTAAAATACTTTTAAAACAAGCTTACTTTCAAATAAATAGTGAAAGAAGCATCAAATGTCCCAGATTCATCCCTACTCCCCATTATCACCTTTCATCCTCCTTGTCTATGAGCCATAATCACTAAACTGCACTGTTGCTACTGCTTTGAATGAAGCTATGGAAACAGGTAAGAATGAGAGAGTTGGGAAGGTGGCTCAGTGGTCACAGACAGAAGACCTGACTGGGTACAAAGCCCAGAGCCCATGGGAAGCCAGGCATAACAGTGTGTGTTTCTGATCCCAGTGCTCAGCAGCAGGAGGGAGAAAAGAAGATGCAAAATTCCAGGAAGTTCACTGGCCCAGCAGCCTGGCTACAGTGTCAAACAACAAGGAAATCCAGTCACCAGCACCTCAGGTGGTCCTCTGACTGCCACAGAGAGGAGAAAGAAATGAGGGGGAGGGGAAGGAGAGAGGAGAGAGGTGAGGAAGAGGGAGGAAAAAACTATTTTCGGGCTGGCAAGATGGTTCCCACTAAACCCGAGGAGTTCCATCCCCGGGAATTGCATGGTCACTGGAGAGAACTGGCTCCCAGGAGCTATCTTCAGACCTCCACACTCATGCCACAGCGCTTGCACACGTGCGTGCACATACGTACAATAAATAAATAAATGTAAAAACATTTTTTAAAAAGAACGGTTTTTGTTCATGTTTTCCTTTTTTAACCCTCTTGCTTTGTTCATTCGTGTAGGCCCGAGTTTTTGACATGGTGATTTTCTTTCTGTCTGAAGAATTTCTTTTGACAGTCCGGGCACTGCTGGCCCTCTGGCGACAAGCTCCCTCTGTAAAAAGCCTTTCTCCCTACTTTACCTGGGAAGAATACTGTACTAGGTCTCGAGTTTCAGGAAGACAGTTTTCTCCCTTCAAGTTTAAATATTTGACTCCATCCTTTTTGCTTTCATAATTTTTGAAAAGAAGTTCAATTTAGCCCCTATCCTTGTTCCTCAGTAGGTGAGGTTTATCTTTCTCTGAGCACTAAGTATTCCTCTGTCTTTGGTTTTCTAAAGTTGAGTATGATATGCCTATGTACATAGCGTTTCCTGCATCTCCCGAACCTGCTGTTTGGTATCGATCATTGATTAACGAAGTTCTCAGATAGTGTGCACAGCGCATTTCTTCTGCTCCTTCCTTCCTCTTTTCCTTTGGTATTCTCACTGTGTCTACGCTGCACCTTTTGTTATTTTTTTTAATTAATTAATTTATTTATTTATTTAAGATTTCTGCCTCCTCCCCTCCACCGCCTCCCATATCCTTCCCCCTCCCCCAATCAAGTCCCCCTCCCTCATCAGCCCGAAGAGCAGTCTGGGTTCCCTGCCTTGTGGGAAGTCCAAGGACCTCCCACCTCCTTCCAGGTCTAGTAAGGGACTGCACCTTTTGTAATTGTCCTGCAGTTCTTGGCCATGCTGTTTGTCTTTTCCCTGTGGATTTGTTTTGGAAGACGCCGCTGACATCTCTTGAAACTCAACGACTCCATCTGCAACAGCAAACGTAACCATGAGCCCACCGAAGGCTCTCTCCTCTCTCCCACTCCTTCTTAGAGTCTGTTTTTCGCTTCTGCAGCCTCTTGCTTTCCATGCTGCCCACCATTCCCACTGCAGCTCTAAGAACATCAACGTTTGCTTCTTTTAAACATGGCTGACAGAGTTATCTTGACTTCCCAGACGGATAACTGCAGCATCTCTGCCATATTTGAGTCTGCGCTGATGCTTGTCCTGTCTCTTCAATTGTGTTACCTTTCAGCCTCCTGTGGTTTCTCCTTAGAGGTAGGATGTGCTGGGTGGAGCAAGTGGCTTCAGTGTGAGCTTCTGTGCACTTACTTGTGCACACGGCTAGAGTCTGCTGCAGTTTCCCGCCGTTTTTGTTTCCTCTCTACTGACTCCTATCTTCCGATTTCCCTACCTGAAGACCTCCTTGGAAATAAGATCTGAGAAGCACAGTTCTTCTGTTGTGTTTCTTCATCTCATGTGTTGATAATGAGGGAAGGGAAGCCTTCTCTCATCCCTGGATTGGGTTTCTGAAGCTCTTGACTGTGGCCTTCAGAATCACATCACAGGTTCCATCTTCCCCTTAGAGGAGGCAGGAAGGAAATGGGGCTAAAGTTGGGAACTTACCCTTTCCCCAGAGGGCTCAAGCTCCATAAAACTCCATCTGTAAAGCTCTGATAAAATAGTTTCTCTTGGCTTCTCTTCGCAATAAACAGCGGTGCCTGCTGCGACTCACGGCTGTCCATGGTGCTCTTAGTGACTGTTAAGTGATCAGCCCTAAGCAGGGACACTTATGCTACCTCCCCTAAGGCTTGAAAACCCGTGCAGAAGAGGGAGCAGGAGGAATGTAAGAGCCAGAAGTCAGGAGAAGGCTGCAGAGCGCTGTCTTCTGTAGGTGAGAGAACCACAGGAGTCACAGCTGCCTGCACTGGACCAGCACAAGACTGAGCCTGCCAACAGCCAGTCATGAGGAACTACAGTTCTCAGGGATGATTGATGGATGCTGGGTAGGTAGCTGTCATTGCTTTCAGCCACTGGCGAGCCCAGCAGGCTCCCATGGAAAGTTCCATATCCATCATTATGTGCCTGGTTAAACTGAGTGGGTGAGTGGGTCACAAAACAAAAAGACAGAACTTTAGAAAGGGACTAGCAAGGGGGGAGGGGCGGGGGGTTCATGGAGGTGGGAGAGGGAGAAGGTAGCTAGTGAGTGTAATCAGAATTCATTATACACAAGAGATTTATCTAAAAGTAAATTGCAAAAGCATAAATTTAACTAAAAATAAAAAAGTTGTTTTTAAAAAAGTGTTTCTTTTGTTAACAACAGAATGTTCTGGCTGCTTCAGAATAGTTCCTTTGCTGTTTCCCACCAGAAGCACAGAGCAACTTCCTCTGATCTTTACCATGGGAGCCTGGTAAGTCACAAATGGTGGAGCGGCTGTAAGACAAGGCCCCACTGAGGTTCTGCCTCTCGAGCCACTCCCGGTGACAATGCAGGTTTTCCTAATTTCCCTCCTGTCCGCTGTGACTCTGTATCCACCTATCTTTCTCTCCAGTTCCAGAAGCAGGGGTTTACTTTGGACCTAAACTCCTGCCCGGTCCTAAGAAGAGTTTGTACAGCTCTTTCATTGTCAGGTGGAAGAGAGTGCAATTTAATCACCGGTTTTGCACATCCAATCAGAAGCCAGAACTTGTTGGTTAACTCTTTACCTGGGGCCTGAAGGTGCATATGTAGTCTTGAACACAGCAGGAATCTCAGTGTCTCGGGAGCCTTTCACAAGTGTGACACAGTTTGAGCATTTAAATCCCTTATTCTGGTCATAAGTCTAAACATTTTGTCCTCAAAGTTTGACACGCTACAGTAATAGCATGGGCAATTGCAATTAATAGCTGAAAACATACAAATACAAAAAGAAATTCAAGCGTGACAATTGGTGAGTACCTTAAATAGTCTCAAATATTCACGTAAATGTAGAGGAGAAATAACGGAATAGTTCAGCATTGCTTTAGGGGAATGCCTTGGCACTTATATTTTAATATTGTGCGTGTGATTTTTCTGAGAGTACTTTTCATAAAAATATTAAAAGTATTCTAAAATAGAGAGAGTGGATTGAGTGGTACATCCGTGCTTTAATCCCTGGCACTCATGACTGTCACCTAATTCATATAAAATAAGACGTCCTGAGGTAAAGAGAAAGAGAAGGAGGGAGGGAGGGAGGGCAGCCCTTTGACACCTTCACACCAGAGAAGGGGGCCACGACCACTCCTCTCTTAAGCAACCAAATCTGTGGTCATTTTCAAAGCCACCCAAGAACACTCGTCCCGCGACTTGAAAGAGGTTTGCAAACTGTCCGTTTCTGTCACTCTGTAATCCTTCCTTCTGTCATAACATCTCACTGGTGGCTCGTGCAGAAAGTAGTTGAATCAAGCTGCTCCTTTAAAATTGCTCCAAATCTCAGACTCTGTCCTAGAATTGAAATGTTTTCTGGTCAGAGCAAAAAATAAAATAAACAGTCTTCTAATGAGTTATAAACTTCCTGGCATAGCATGGATAATTCTTGCTGCCACAGATCATAATGTGGCCCATTATAAGCACTTAATATTTGATTGCTAACTGCCTGAAAAGAGAGCCCAGCATTCTGGATCTGGTAAACCTTCCGATTAGCTAATGCAGAATTGGCGAGAAGGATCATCTGAAGCTAATAAAAAGTGGATGATTGCTAGAAATGAGCTGAACTAATATAATCAATCTCCTAATGCATTTCAGGTGCCATCACCTACCTGTACCCAACCAGGTCATTAACAAAAGACGTAAGGGTCCATACCACCACCAACATGGAAATACCTTTACAAAATGCAGAATTATTGTTATAGTACTCAAGGATCAGGATAAAACGCTGACTTAATCAGTAAATAAATGATGCTATATGATAGACACGTCATTTGTGTAAGCAGTCATATTTTAGTGACTGAAATAAGTGACATCTGAATGCTCCCAATTTGCCTTCTCCAGATTAAACTTTCTGCAGAACTGAAATGTGGAGGCATACAGCTATAATCCCAGAATTTGGGAGGCTGAGCAAGGAGAGTATCAAGTTCAAAGCCAGCCTGAGTTACGGAATGAGTTCCTGTCTCTGTAAACCAAAAGCTAGGGGTGTGGCTTGAGGAAAGTGTGTGCCAGGCACTGGGTGATGTCCCTAACACTAAAAAGCAACTTCGAAAGAAAGGTGTTCTGTAGAGATATTTTATTTGTATTTTAATAAATAAAGCTTGCCTGAGGATTAGAGGGCAAAGCTAAGCCCCTAGAGGCCAGGGAGTAGTGGCACACACCTTTAATCCCAGGACTCAGGAGACAGAGGCCAATGGATCTCTGTGAGTTCAAGGCCACCCTGGGGTGTACAAGATCTATCCAGAAATAGATCCAAGTGGCAGTGGTTCATACCTCTAATTCCAGCACTAGGGAGGTGGAGATAGAAGCAATATGGCTGGGTAGAGAGAGGAATAAAATGGGTAGGGGAGGAGAGAGGAACTCACCAGAGGGTGGAATTTGAGAACTTGTGGAAACAGGATCTTGCCCTTTCGGTCTGAAGATTTGACAGAGGTAAAAGGTCTCTCTAGTGGTTGACTGCTTTACTTTTCTGATCTTCAGCTTGAACCCCAATTTCTGTCTCTGGGTTTTTATTACTCATGCTACAATGCTCTGCTTTCTAAGAATATTTCCAAGTCAAATAAGGGCCTTGCTTTCTGTTACAGTTTTTCCTGTTGAGTGACCCTTACAAAACCAGCAATGCTTGTATAAGTTTTTTTTTTATTAATTTTTTATTGAGAAAAAAAAAAAACAACGTTTCCCCCGCCTCCCCGCCTCCCATTTCCCTCCCCCTCCTTCCACCCTTCTCCCCCTCCCCCCACTCCTCTCCCCCTCCCTCTCCAGTCCAAGGAGCAGTCAGGGTTCCCTGCCCTGTGGAAAGTCCAAGGTGCTCCCCCCTTCGTCCATGTCTAGGAAGGTGAACATCCAAACTGGCTAGGCTCCCACAAAGCCAGAACTTGAAGTAGGATCAAAACCCAGGGCCATTGTCCTTGGCTTCTCATCAGCCCCCATTGTTCGCCATGATCAGAGAGTCCGGTTTTATCCCATGCTTCTTCGGTCTCATTCCATCTGGCCTTGGTGAGCTCCCAATAGATCAGCCACACTGTCTCAGTGGTTGGGTGCACCCCTCGTGGTCCTGACTTCCTCGCTCATGCTCTCCCTCCTTCCACTCCTCGATGGGAACTTGGGAGCTCAGTCCGGTGCTCCAGTGTGGGTCTCTGTGACTATCTCCATCCATCCCCAGATGAAGGTTCTATGGTGATATGCAAGATATTCGTCAGCATTGTTATAGGATAGGGTCATTTCGGGTTCCCTATCCTCAGCTGCCCAAGGAACTAACTGGGGACCTCGCCTTGGGTTCCTGGGAGCCACTCTAGGTTCAAGACTCTTGCCAACCCTAAGGTGGCTCCCTTAACTAAGAATTGTGCTTCCGTGCTCCCCTATCCAACCTTCCTTTATCCCAATCAACCTGTTTCCCCAAGTTTCCCTCATCCTCCCCTTCTCCCTTTTCTCTCCCCATCCCCCGATAATCCCATCCCACCCCACCCCCAAGATCCCAAATCTTCTACCCGGCAATTTTGTCTACTTCCCATAGCCAAGAGGATAATTATATGTTTTTCCTTGAGTTCGCCTTCTTATTTAGCTTCTTTAGGTTCACCAAATATATACTCCGTGACCATTATTTATGGCTAGAAACCAATTATGAGTGAGTACATCCCATGTTCATCTTTTTGGGTCTGGGTTACCTCACTCAGGATAGTGTTTTCTGATCTCCAAAATTTATAGAGAACTCAAGAAACTAGACTTCAAAATGCTAATTAACCCAATTAAAAAATGGGGCACTGAACTGAACAGAGAATTCTCAACAGAAGAAGTTCAAATGGCCAAAAGACACTTAAGGTCATGCTCAACCTCCTTAGCGATTAGGGAGATGCAAATCAAAACAACTTTGAGATATCATCTTACACCTGTCAGAATGGCTAAAATCAAAAACACCAATGATAGCCTTTGCTGGAGAGGCTGTGGAGGAAGGGGTACCCTCATCCATTGCTGGTGGGAATGTAATCTTGTGCAACCACTTTGGAAATCAGTGTTTCTGTTTCTCAGGAAATTCAGGATCAACCTACCCCTGGACCCAGCAATACCACTGTTGGGAATATACCCAAGAGATGCCCTATCACATGACAAAAGCATTTGTTCAACTATGTTCATAGCAGTATTATTTGTAATAGCCAGAACCTGGAAACAACCTAGATGCCCTTCAATGGAAGAATGGATGAAGAAAGTGTGGAATATATACACATTAGAGTACTACGCTGCGGTAAAAAACAATGACTTCTCGAATTTTGCATGCTTGTATAAGTTTTGTCTGTTCATAAAGGAACCCTTCACACTCTCAGGCAGATGCTCCTTAGACTGGGGGGCGAAGGGGGAAGTTTTTAATATGTTCAGCACTTTGTTCAGGGGCATCCACATGTATTCTTATCCAATTTCCCAATTTACACCTCGGAACTCACTCCTGGTCATTCTTAAAACTGTCATGGGGTAGGAAGGGGGAGGGAGCACTGGAGAGACGGCTCAGCAGTTGAGTGCTTGCTACCCATCCAGAGAATCTGAGTTCAGTCCCCAGTGCCCACATCTGGTGGTTCACAGCTGCCTGTAACTCCAGCTCCAAGATATCTGATGCTGTCTTCTGGCATCTGGGCACTCACACATGCACCACACTCACGTAGACACACATACATAAAAATAAAAAATAAAATAAAACAAAAACAGAGATGGGTCTGTCTGGCTATGGGTCAGTGGGGGGAAATGCCTTTATTCTATCTGAGTTCTATCCCATAAGGAAGAAGAGAACCAGTTCCTGAAATTTGTCCTCTCACCACCATACAGGCACCTCGGCAGCCCAAATCACACACAGGCATGTAAACGAATAAACACATTACTTTAGAAACTATCATGGCTTCAGTCAACACCTCTAGATAACTCAGGATACACCAGGCACTTGTCTAAACACAATCACCTTTATAGCAGTGCAACTAAGCTCATCCGTGAGAGAAATAGGGTACACGGAGGGGAACTTCCCACGATCACACAACTAACACGGGAAGAACTGGACTTCAGGCCAAACCACGTGACTCTGGAGTTTGAATTCTCAGCCACTGTTTAACACTGGAATGAGCTGAAACATCTTTATAAGACCCAGACACCAGGTGAGGTCGACAGATTCAGCATCTTATCTCTGGAACGTTCTGTGCTAGACCCAGGACAACACCTGAGCTATTATTATTCCAGTGTGTGTAGGAGACGCCTATTCAACCAGAAGGGCTTGAACCTCTCATCTGCCGCTGGCTTCTCCAGTCCCATTATGTAATTATTTGACTACAGGCCCAAGGCTTCTGACAATGGATACATTTTTAAAACATTGTTGTTTTTACCCAGAGGCATTCTACTCCATGAGTCACTCTTGTCAAACAAAAAAAAAAAACCAAACCCCATCTTCTATAAGATCCTTTCCCAGCCCCTTTCTGTGGGCCGGACATGCCTTCCCACAAAACATTTGATGTCAGAGAGCTTCCCCAACTTGTAAAACTGGAAAAGGCACAGGAGCTCTGGGGCTGTAGGAGGCGTGAAAGTCAGACTCAGGCTTTAGACTCTCTTTTTCAGGGGCTTAGTGGGAACATTACAGAGAACAGAGTTATTGACTGCTCTTCTCAATGGGGGCCCCAAGGCCCTTGTGACTTTAATGACTCATGTCCGAGGGTGACCTTGGGTCACCCATCATTCCCAGGTGGCGTGTAGGCACGGCAGCATCTGCATGCTTCATTCATTTCATTTATTCTTCAGTCAGAGACACGTATTTGAATGTTATAGGATATTTGCCCACTGTGTGAAGATACATTGCCGTGATTGGTTTAACAAAGAGCTGAACAGCCAATAGCTAAGCAGGACGTATAGGCAGGACTTCCGGGCAGAGAGAGGAAATAGGAGTTGAATCTAGGTGTTCAAGAGAGGCCAGGAGACACAGAAGAAATAGGATGGTCAGTGTTGACAGAAGACAGATTAATAGAAAAGGACTAATTTAAATTATAAGAGTTATTTTAAAACAAACCTAAGCAGTTGGGCGCATGCCTTTAATCCCGGCACTTGGGAAGCAGAGGCAGGCAGATCTCTGTGAGTTCAAGGCCAGCCTGGTCTAAAAAGTTAGTTCTAAGACAGACTACAAAGCTACAGAGAAACCCTGTCTAGAAAAACCATTAATAATAATAATAAAACAAAAAAACAAGTCTAAGCTAAGGCCAAGCTTTCATAATTAATAATGGATCTTCATGTTGTTATTTGGAAGCAGGCTGGCAGGACAGAGAAAGACTTGTTACATATGCAACATATATGTGTGGATATGCATGGGTGTGTTGTATATTCATTTACATGCAAGTGCACATGTAGATTCAAGTGCATGTGTGGAAATGCAGGTCTATGAGTCAATGGAGGTCAGAGGTCAACCTGAGATATTGCTCCTTGCTTTTCTTGTTTTGTTTTTTTGTCTTTGTTTATCTATTTATTTGTTTTATTTATTATTTACTTGTCTATTATTTTATTTGTTTGTGAGGAGTTCAGAGAATAACTTGGAGAAGTCACTATACTTCTACTGTGTGGGTTCTGGGGTCCCATGAAGCTCAGCAGCAAGCCTTTTTATGTGACAAGCCATCTTGATGGTGTTGCTTTACTTTTTGAAATAAGGTCTCACTGGGACCTGGGGGAGCCAATTAGGTTAAGGTGGCTGCCTGGGGGTCGACCTGTCTCTTTCCCCTGAGCTGTAAAGTGCTCCCACATCCGCTCTGTGCTCTATGGTTCATGCTAGATACGGTTCACGCTGTTCATCGTGTGCCGGGCAAGGGCCAGGAGATTTAAACTCACAAAAACACACAGAGACACGGGTCACTCTTGAAACAAGAATGCCAAGAATGCCTCCTTAATTGTCAGTCTGCAGGCTACTCAGAGCAGAGGAAAACATGTTGTTTACAGGAATTCAGGTCTGGTGGTCTGCAGTCCCCAACACTGAGCGCTGAGAGTAAAATGCCATGCCACCACCATATGGCGATTTATTTATGTGGGTTCTTGGGATTGAACACCAATCCTCAGGATACACACCAAGCGCTTCGCAGATGAACTTCCTCCCCAGCCGCAGCTGTAGATGTCAGGGAGATAAGGGCTGTGGGACCCTAGTCCCTTCCTTCCTCCCCTGGAAATTGCCATCCATGAGGCAAGTAGATTTGCTCAGCCATGTGCTTCCATTTCAGTCTGCTGACACCAAGGCTAAACAGCAATGGGGCCAACTGAAACCTTCAAGATCACATGCCACCTTAACCTTTTCCCTTTGTAAGCTGACTGTGTCAGGCATCTGCGGCAGCAATGTGGAGACGACAGTGAGGAGCTCTGGCGCTGATCCCCACCAGAAGCCTTACAAGTCTTCACTCCATCACTGCTGGGCGATGGAGTCCTAAGAAACATTAGGTTTGTTTTGCAAAGACTGGCTCATGTTCTCCAAGTCCAGGCAGATGCTGGTCCAAAGCCCCACTCTAAGCTAGGGGATGTAGCTGAGTGGCTGAGCATCCATCTGGTATGTGGGAACCTTCTCCCCCATGCTCAGCACCACAAAACCCTTCTTGAAGGAAAGAAGGGCATGGATTCTATAACATAAGGCCAATAACAATTACAATAACCAATTGCAAAACAATTACAATGACAATTACAATAACCAATAACAATTACAACCAGTATTAATCAAGAGTAGGAGCAGAGTCTCAGACATCCTTCCTGCTCGACAATCTTAAGTTGCTCGACAATCTTAAGTCTTTCTATGATCCTGTAAGGAATTCCATGATAGACAGCCTTGGAGCAATGTGAATTTGTTTTTACAAAGATTTCATCGACACGAAACTCAGCTGCAGTTGAAATCTAGCTGCTTGTATATGATGTCATTATGAAATGCTATAAATTAGATGATAAGATGCTAAACCGTTGGAGAAATTTCCCCCTTGAAGAGTGATAGTTTCTCGAAACTAATGATTTCAAGGTATTTAAATTCTATAAAATTCCACAAGAAATATTATCAAACCCAGAAGCCTTTTTAGTAATAGTAATAATAATAGTAAGAAAATTATCAAATCTTGATCCCGAAAGCAAGATGTATGGGTATTTTACAATAAATCATTAAAGTATAGAGAATACTCACTTGGAACTAATTACCCATTTTTATGATTTCATGTTTGGCCATTGGACTGGATAACTTTACCAACTGATTTTATAATCATTGTTAGTAGACATGTGAAGTATACAGGCTTAAATTCTGTTTATTTAAGTAGAGAGATTTGTTTTGTTTGTTTGTTTATTCATTTATTTATTTGGTTTTTTTGAGACAGGGTTTCTCTGTAGCTTTGGAGTCTGTCCTGGAGCTCACTCTGTGGAACAGGCTGGCATCAAACTCACAGAGATCCACCTGTCTCTACCTCCCAAGTGCTGAGACTGAATGTGTGCACCATCACTACCCAGCTGAGGAATTTATTTTTTAAATTTTAATTCCACAAAGTCATTACAGTTGGCCCCAGTATTCATGGGTTTTGAGCCCATCGGTCTGCCACAAATAGAATATTCTGGAGGAAAGCCTGTGTGTTAAATATGGACAGACATTTTGTTCTCTCATGAGCCCCTCAATAACACAGTATAACAAGCACCTACATGCTACTGCTCTAGCTGGAGGCATGAACCTGGGAGAGGGGAGCCGAGAGAGGAGGTGGAATAGTGTCTTATGTAACAGCCAGCTTCATTCAGAGCGTCAGACAATTTAGACTCTGAGGGTAAAGCAAGATCACAGGAGGTTAGGCTGTGTACAGTCAAGCAGACAACCTGTGCTTGGGAACATCTGCAGATACCAGAAGTAAGATGAGGGTGATCCGAAGGGACTCACCCCTATTCCCAACCTGGGAGTGGCACGGGAGCACCGTCCAAGAACAACCCACGTTCCGGAGGAACAGACATTACAGGACTCTTGTGTTAACTTGCATTTTCTCACAGGGTCTTCAAGCAGTTTCATTCCTGGCTCATGTTCTGTCACCTGTACAGCACTCACCTGTGTTCAGCATCACAGATAATCTAGAGATGACTGAACACCTGCAGCAGCTGTGGAAGGGATATACAAACACTGTGACATTTTATACCAGACTTGAGCACTCGCAGACTTGGGTATCTAAGGGCGTCCTGGAGCTAATCACCTGTGGTTAACAAGAAACAAGTCTACATGCAATAGTCAAGAAACAGAAGAAAAGCCTTATCCCCTCTCTGTAAGGCCCCAGCAAGCCTCCCCGAAATCTACCCCTGCATCATCTGGTTATATGATCCCCCACTCTCTCTATAAAAAGGAGCTACTTTGCCAGGCAGTGGCACACACCTTTAATCCCAGCACTCGGGAGGCAGAGGCAGGCGGATCTCTGTGAGTTTAAGGCCAGACTAATCTACAAGAGTTAGTTCCAGGACAGGCTCCAAAGCTACACAGAGAAACCCTGTCTTGAAAAACCAAAGGAAATTAATAAATAAACATGAACCGCTTTGGCTCATCAGTGCAGTCATGTGCTCCCAAAGGAGTCTTATTACAAAACAGCAGGGTCACCTTGTAAAATGCCACAGAAATCCAAATGAGGTCAAATGGCAGAATCCAAGAAAAAGAAATTGGGAGCTTTGGGCTTTAGAAAGACTTTGGATATTTTAAAGAGAGTGAATTTTTAAGAGTCTGGGACTTTAAAAAAACTATTGAATATATTTTGTATTATGATATTGATATTGATACAAGATCTAAAAGATAAGGGTTTTTTTTTAACTTTTTTTCAAGACAGAGTTTCTGTATGACAGCCCTAGCTGAGTGGGACTTGCTCTATAGACCAGGCTGGCCTTGAAGTCACAGAGCTCCACTTGCCTCTGCCTCCCAAGTGCTGGGATTAAAGACACATTCTTGATTGGTGTAGACGGGCCCAGCCCACTGCTAGTAGTGCCTATGTAGTATAAGAGAGTAGGCTATGGGGAACACAGCAGTAAGCACGGCTCCTCAACGGCCTCTACTGTGTCCAGGGTTCTGTCTTACGCTCCTCCTCTGACTTCCCTTCAGCTGTAAGGAATAACTCTTTCCTAGCCCCTTCTCAAAAGAGAGAGGGTTCTGGCCAGATGTTTCAGTGAGTAAAGCCACTTGCTGCCGAACCTGCCGGCCCAAGTTCAATCCCTAGGGTCCAACTGGTGAAAGAAGAGAAGCAACTTCTAAAATGTGTCCTCTGGCCTCCACAAGCATGCCATGGTACACATGTAACACACACATAACACACACACACATAACACACACACAAATAGATAATGAATGTGATTTTTTTTAATTTAAGAAAATTAAGAAATGGGATGTTCTGTCTACAGCAACCACAGTACATAGTCTCAAGAGGTGGCCAACAGACTGAATAATTAGGCTCTGAAGACTAATGACCTAAAGGAAAATAACAAGGGCCTGTTCTAAACTGATATCCATCCCTGAGCTCATTTCAAAAGTTTCATAAATTGCACATTGATTGAAATTAGATAACTCTCGGGCCTGGCCCACTCTCCTTTCTCCTAACTAGATTATTGCCAAATTAATCCAAGCAGTCATCCTGGAAGTGCCAGGTAGATACAGCTATCCTTAGGAAAGAAAGTCAGGTCTCTACGTTTTAGGAGAGGTATCACTCAACAAAACTAAACCACAGGGAAGTCGAGCAGACTATCATAAGTGAGGAAACACACCTGGCTCGGTTTGAGTGACAGCCACCAAATTAACCCTACTTAAGATGTTTTTAAAAAACATAAATCCTCAAGTTGTCAGGGTGAGGCTCGGCATAAAAACCACAGCAGACCCAGACCCACAACAGTCTGGTAATTAAACTGACTAGCTGTCACCAGAAAGGACTTTCATTCCCTCAGAATGTGTCCCATCTACCAACCTGCCAGGCAGCCTCAAGCATGAGACAGGTGCTTTCAATGACTAACTAATCGCTGGATGTCAGCCACTTAATTGCATAACTGTAATTCTAAGAGGTGATCAGTAACCTCATCTCCACTGTTTTGAAAGCTTGTAGCCACACACCTCCCAACACACCTAGAGTTTAAAACATGCACATTTCTCAGCAAACTCGAAATGCCAAAATATGCTATGATCAAAAAGGAATGGTATTAGTGATATTTGACAGCATTCAAGGGTTCTGCAAGATAATGTTTTATGTATTTAGTAAAGTTTATGCATATAGCCATAAGGCAGTCACTTGAAGTTTATCTCTTCAAAGTCCTCCGAAGTCTAGGGTTTGTTTGTGACTTTGACTTTGTTTTGACACTGTTGAGGATGGAGACAGTTCTTCATTTCTGAATATTTCTGCTCCATTAGCTTCAAGGATGATGCTTGGACTCTATGCTGTGCTAGGAAACTCTGCGTGTGTGTGTGTGTGTGTGTGTGTGTGTGCCTGCACACACTTGTGCGGGCATGCACACACACTGTGGGTTCAGATCATACTGCTAAGTATATTCTCTACCACCTAGCTACACTTCCTGTTCCTGGTCCCTCCATAACGATTCATTTGACCAAAATCATCATCATCATCAACAACATCACCACTCTGCTGGTGTCACTTTGACCCATTCTGTACAAATAGAACTGAACATCTTCAAAAAGCACAGGACCTTATTCAGAATTTCCCCCATAGCGCCATCCCTTGCTACATGTCCAAGTTTTGCAGCTAGGGATACACACAGCAGCATTCTCTGTCACGTGCAGTTTGCTGGGATGTTATCTCGATTTCTCACATTCCCAGCTAGCAGCTGTAGTGGATCTCAGACTTCCCAACTAGAAGCATGATGAGGCTACATTGGCATAGATTTTGCTTTAAAAAGAAAAAAAAACATAATGTATTTAATTTTTGCTCTTGGGTGTGTGGAGAGAGGAATGGCTCCTTCTCTCTGCTGAATTCTATCAGCTGGTTTTTCTACAGCATGGCAGCCAGCCCTGGCTGTACATCCGAATCCCTGTGAGGTTGTTTAAACATTCAGAAGCCCAGGGCTCCGCTCCCAGAAATTCTGAGTCTGTAGCTGGCATTTGTACATTTAAGAGCTCTGCAGGTAATTTTGATGGGCAGCCAGGGTGGAAAATGCTGTTCTACAATATGTCTACAGGCGTTTCTTCTGTGGGGACTGGGTGCAAAGACAAATTCACTCCCAAGTTTTACAAGTGGCAATTCAATATTGACCCATATATTTCTGTCATAAGAGAGAGACATTATTATGGCTTGACTGTGAAATGTCCCCCACGGGCTCTTGTTCTGATTATTTGGTTCTTAGCTGGTGGCATTATTTTTAAAGGAAACAGAAATCTGGAGGCTTGGATGGAGGAAGTAGGTTACTGAAAACATGCCTCCTCTCTCTAGGAGACATATATACCAGGTCTCCAGTCTCCCCCTCCCTCCCTCCCTCCCTCCTCCCTCCCTTCCTCCCCCCCCTTCCTTCCTTCCCTTCCGCTTTCCCTCCCACTTTCCCTCCCTCTTTCCCTTTCACTTTCCCTCCCTCTTTCCCTCCCTCTCTCTCTTCTCTCTTCCTCTTCCTCTCTCCCTCTATTTCTCTCTCTCTCTCTCTCTCTCTCTCTCTCTCTGTCTCTCTCTCTCCTTCTTTGTTACCATGAGTTAACAGTTCTCTGCCACACACTCCCTCCACCATGATGTCCTGCTCAACAGCACAGGCCAAGCCACCACGGCCTCAATGCTCTGAAACTATGAACTGTGAACCCTCCTTTAAGTTGCTTCTGTCTCATGTTTGGCCACAGGAATAACAAAGTAGCTAATACAAGAAGGGGCAGAATTATAACCTTTTCCACCATAGAGACTCCTCTCCTGCTAGCCCTCTAGACATCATCCTCTCACCCACGCTTCATGGCTGTCTGCTGCCTGAGGTGACAAGCTCTTCAGCCTGCTGGGCCACCCTGTTCCCTAAGATCTTAATAAATGAATTTAAATTCCACTAATAAGGGAAAGCTCAAGGAGTTTCATCACATCTTGAAGCTATGCTCAGAGCAGAAATCAGAGTGGAGCTATCAGTTCCCCTAAACTCTTGGCTCTTTCATTGGTTTCTTCTTGGATTCTCCTCTGCTCTTTGTTTATACCCCTTTGTACATGGTCCCTCTTTTGCCATGGCTCCCCAAAGATCTGACAGCCACATTCCCTGAAACACAAAGACTCTAGAAAACTAGGCACAGATTTGGGTAACAGAGAGGGTAACCCAGCATAGAGGAGCTAAAAATCCCAAGACTCTTGTTCTATAAGAGCCCTTTGACCCTTTCCACTCCAAAACCCTTCTGCCTCTGTGAGAGCCCCACCCACCAATGCATTGCTTGTCCAGTCCCCTACCCACGTCTCTTCTCTTGCAGCCACCAATGGCTCCTGTTTTTCTATGCAGAGGAAACAAAAGAGTCAGCTTTCTCTTACAAAATATCTGAGAGACTCGGCTTCAAAGGAGGAAATGTTGATTTTTGGCTCACAGTTTTGGATGTTCAGGTCAATGGCCAGTTAGTCTCACTGGCTTTATGTCCTGCGGTGGAGCAGTACATCATTGCGGGAGAATATAACAGGCAAAGAAAACTGCGCACCCCTCGACCAGAACGCAAAGGGAGAGAGAAGGGGATCAAGTTATGCTCTTGCCTTCAAGGGTGTACACAGATGAGCTAAGACCTTCCTCCAGGATCCACCATCTCCCAACAGAACCATGGGCTGGGCAACAGATCTCTAACACATGGGCCTTTGCCACTCCAATTTAAAACTGCATCAGTGATTGTGTTCTTGTTTGTCCTGCTGACCTCACAGAATTTATTTTGTTGTTTAATGTCAAGATTAATGTCAGATTAAATATGGGCAGAACTTTAAAAGCAAAAATTTTTACAATTAGTAATCATGGGGCCAATAAGATGGCTCAGCAAATTAAGGCACTGCCAACCCTAAAGACCTGAATTCAATCCCTCAACTGCACATGGCAGGAGAGAACCAACTCCTGCAAGTTTTTCTCTTACCTATGCATGTACTCCACAACATACTGCATCCCCAGCACATAAACACGAATAAACAAACAAATAAACTTTAAATAAACCAAAAAAGTTAAACACACACTCTTTGGACCTGCAAGATGATTCAGCCTGTTAAGTGCTTGCTACATAAGCCTGGCAATATGGGTTCAAACCCTGCGGCCGACACAAAGATGAAGAAGAGCATCAACTCCACAAAGTTGTCCTCTGACTTCCACAAGCGAACCATATCATAAGCATGTGCACGCGTCATAAGTATATACACATAAAATAGTAAAAACCCTGTAAATGTGTCCTATGCATGCACGCACCCATATATGTATGACCACACACTCGTACACACTAACTGCATGCTGAAGTCTTAAGGCTGATATCTACCCTGCTGGGTCTCAGACATGTTTGGGCTTGATGACTCCCCCTCTTCGCCAACATCCTCCTGTTGAAATGGAAGTGTCATTCCTCTTCTTGTCCCACCCCCGCTCTAGGAAGTAGGTGGCATGGTTTTGAGTGTATGATCTCACAGCTGGAAGGAATTTGTCTTGAATCCTAGATGAGACTTTGCACTTTGAACTTTAGTTGATGTGGAAACAGGTTAAAATTCTGGAGGCAGCTGGAATGAAGTGACTGTGTTTGAGTTTAAAGAGAGAGAGAGATTAGAATGCTATTATTTGAGTTTGGGGAGAGAGATATTAGAATGCTGTGATTTGAATGTCCCCACAAAAACTCTTGCTGAAATTTAATCCCCATTGTGGGGGATTAGGAGGCTAAAAGCAGATAGATCTTGAAGAAATAGCAGGAACTCGGGAGATGACTCAGTGGGTAAGGAGTTGTGTGTCATGCAAGTATGAAAGTCTGAGTTTAGATCCTCGGTGGCCAGACAAGAGCTAGACATGGTGTTTCGTGTCTGTACTCCCGGTCTTGGGGACAGAGACAGGCAGATTCTTGGAGCTTATGAGGCAGCCAGTCAGTCTGGGCCACTGATGAGCTGCAGTCAGTGATGAGACCCTAACTCAGCAAATTCAGTGAGAAATCCTAAAGGAAGAGAAGCAGCATCAGCCTCCGGTCCCTTTGTGTGCATGTATGGGGAATCACACCCCCACACACGTGGACACACACCATGCACAAATGTAGACACACCCACACATACATAGGTATGTACCTGCACACATATATGCATACCCACATATGTATATACACACCCATATATACAAAAAAAATAGTAAAGAGCCAGGCATGTTGGCACACGCCTATAATCCTGGCACTCAGGAGGATCCCATGTAGGAAGCCAGGCTGGGCTACATAGTGAGACATTTCCAAAACCAAAACAAGTAAATAAATAAATAAAAGCAATCAGCTCATGGGGCTTCTGCCCTCAGAAATGAGCTACTCGGACCTGACTAGTGGGTTTGTGGATCATCTTGCAAGTAGTTCTGTCCATCTGGTATATACACTCTCTAACCCAGTGATGCCCTGCACCACTACAAGCTTTGGCATGTCCCCACAGTGTGGCCTTCACCACAGGCAGCTTCTCACCTGCCAAGCCTCCAAAACACATAAGCAACTAATGGGCAACAGCTTGGAAAGAATCAGTTTGATTGCCCTTCTGATTTTTCATTCAACAAGCCCCACAGTAACCCCCACTGATACGTGAGAAATTCCGACTATTAATTATGTTAGCGCACAACCATTCATGTCCCTCCAAGATGTATTAGCTGGAGCCCTAAATCCAGTGTGACTATACCTGAGTAAGGAGCTAATTAAGATTTAAAAAGTCTGGAGGGGGTTGGACCTTGGACTTTCCACAGGGCAGGGAACCCTGACCGCTCTTCGGACTGGAGAGGGAGGGGGAGAGGAGTGGGGGGAGGGGGAGGGAAATGGGAGGCTGGGAGGAGGCAAAAAATTTTTTTCAATTAAAAAAAAAGAAAAGGAAAAAAAAGATTTAAAAAGTCATAAGGGTGGAACCCTAATTCAACAGGATTAGTGTCCTTAAGGGAGAAACACCAGAGCGCTTGCTTACCCAGCCCCCAACATGAGGAAAGTCCATGTGAGGTTACAGCATGAGTTGGTCATTGGGGAAGCCAGTGATATTTAGAGAGAGAGGCAGAAGGGAGAGGTTCATCAATCCACCTTTGCCTTGGTTTTCCCCTTTCTCCTAACCTGGCATATGATCCTGCCCTCCAGAGAGCATGGTTCACATCAATTACCCTTCTGCCTCAGCCAGAACCAGTGCTGCCTGCAGAAGAACATCACCACACACTCCAAGAGAGAAGTTCTGTCTTCAGATCCCAGGCAGCAACCACAAAGACGGAGATTTGAATTGAAACAAGAAAAGCCAACAGCTGACCCTGAAAGGATACTTTTTTGCAAAATAAGATTTCCATAGCTATTTCAAATATGTTTGGGAAAAATGAAACATTTTATCATGTACCCAGCAGTTCTGTTTCAAGCTAATATGTCCTAAGAGGGGGGAAAAACTGAGGAAGTGTGTTAAATAAATATGCAATAATCTTTTTCCCTGTGCCACAGTAAGAGCAAATAAATAGATGATAAAAAGATAGATAGATGTTATGGAAATATTCCTTTACACTGTGTGAATATATGTCACTGTGGTTGGTTTAATTAAGAAGTTGTCTGGCCAATAGCTGAACAGAATGAGGTTAGGCAGGAGATCCAGACAGGAGAATGCTGGGAGAAAGAAGGCAGAGTCTGGAGTTGCCAGGCAGACACAGGGGAAGCAAGAGATGAGCATGCCATGCTAATACAGGTACCGCCACATGACACAGCATAAATAAGGAATATGGGCTAACTTAAAATGCAAGACTTAGTAATAAGCCTATGCTATCAGCCAAGCGTTTCTATTCCCTCTTTGGCAATGACTCCTGAGCCTTGCAGGGAAGGAATATAATAAAGAGCTGAATGGCAAATAACTAGGCAGGAGGGAGAGGTGAGATTTCTGGGGAGAGAGAAGAGGAAGAGGAATCTAGGTACCCAGATTGCGCCAGGGAGATGCCAGTGAGACCCTGAAGAAGTAGGAATATGGTACAGAGCAGAGGTAACAGAGCCACGTGGGAGAACGTAGATTAATAGAAACAGGTTAATTTAAGTTATAAGAGCTCGTGGGACCAGCCTAAGCTAATGGTCAAAATTTCATAATTAATAATAAGTTTCACTGTAATTATTTATGAGATGGCTGCCTACAAGAAAACTTGTATAGAAACCTACCATCGTAGAAGTTTTTTAAAAAATATATACATATACGTATGTAAATGGGGTTTAAATGAAGTTGCCCTATCATAGGTCAATGCCTCCAGGTCCAAGATTGTCCTCTGGCCTCCACATGTACACACATTTTGCAGACAAATGTATACACATTTGCATATGCACACACATACCAAAAATAAATAAATGAAAAACTAGGTATGATGGTCACGGCTGTAATCCTAGCTCTTTGGAGACTGAGGCAGAATTTTGCATTCAAGTTCAGCCTGGGCTACATGGTAAACCACCAACTCAAAAAAAAGAAAATTAAGAAAAGAATGTGTGATTCAAAAAATTCTAAAAGAATGTGAGCCAATATATTATCAGCAGTTATATTTGGGGAGTATAATATTAATAATTCTTATTTCCACCTTTTGTTTGCAATATTTATGATGATTCAATAATTAGTTATTTATCAGTTGTTGTTTTTACAAAATCATACCTGCTCTGCTTCTTTTACAAAGATACTCTGGGACAGAAAAATGTGGATGTCACTAAAATTTTATGAACATGTGGTTAGAGAAAGCATTCACTGGAAACAATCTGCAGAGATCCTCGGGACAATTCAGCACATGTTTCACAGAACGTTCCTGGGTCTGCTGCGATTAATATCAGCAGCACAGAAGTAATGTGCACACCATGCCCGAACAATTAGCCGGCAAGTGTGAATCAACAAGGGAATCCATTCAGGACTGAGATTACAATCTACAACAATCGCCCGCATCAATTGCATCATGATTGCTCTGGAATAAAACCAATTACAAGAGACCAAAAAGTCTCGCCCAATAAAACAGTTGTCAGTGTGTATAAGACTATTAATAAAGCAGTGGATATTACAGATGTAATAATTGTTATGAGAAAAAACGCCTTTGAATCCCAAAGAGGCCAAAATAAATAAGTATCCCTGACAGGAATTAGAGCAAGAGAGTGTTCCAAATACTACTAAATTAAGTTCTGTCGTCCTGGCAACACTAACGCTTTGATAAATAAGTCATCTGGCATCCTGCAGAACTTGGAATCTATTGTGTTCATGAAGTCATTTCTCCTATGTGCCTTTCTCATGGCCTAAAGATTTCCTCACTGCAGCCACATCTTTAGCCTGAGTAGAGACTCGTCAGCAGAAACCACAGTGGACCCTCCCCTCTTTACGGCTCCAGCGTCTCGCAGAACTCAGCTCTGGTGTGGATGTGCACTCCAGCATGCACATAAAAGCTGGCCAAAGAAGTGCAGGATAATCCTAAATTCTGGGCACGGTGGAGACAGGAGGACCTATGGAGCTCACTGTCCAGTAAACCTAGTTTCACTGGTGAGCTCCAGGTTCACTGAGAGACCTTGTCTCAAAAAAACAGATGGAGATCAGTCTAAGAAAACACCTGAGGTGGGTGGTGGTGGTGCAAGCCTTAATCCCAGCACTAGGTAGGCAGAGGCAGGCAGACAGAGGGAGTTCCAGAACGGCCAAGGCTACACAGAGAAACCCTGTCTCGAAAAATTAAAAAAAAAAGAAAGAAAGAAAGAAAGGAAGGAAGGAAGGAAGGAAGGAAGGAAGGAAGGAAGGAAGAAAGGAAGGAAGGAAGGAAAGAAGAAAGAAAAAACCTGACATGAATACTGCTGATTTTCACATGCAAATGTACACACATGCATGTTTTTCAGCACCTACATATACATTCTCTCTCTCTCTCTCTCTCTCTTTCACTCACACACACACACACACACTCTCTATCATACACTCTCTCTCTCTCACACACACACACACACTCGAGTGTTCCCTAACACTTCCCCTGATGGAGCCTGTTGGAGCTGTAAAGAAACAGGCACTAGATGTGACAGTCAGTCCATGGCACCACTGTTGGAAGTTGCTGGCAGAGGACACAAAGGACAGAAGCAAAAAGACATTCTACTGAGTGCGACCTTCAGGGCTTAAGACGTTTAGCTCAAGGTCAGCTTCTTCCAGGATCTTGGAGACAACCTAGGCAATGTCCTCAGTGCCAGAGAAGTGTCAAGATCCTGGCTGGGGTTCAATTCTGCTGGAAAACTCCATGCAGCTGGCTTGCCACTGAGTAGTCAGGGCACTGTGTCCCTTAGTTGGGACACAGAAGGGCAGTGGCTGTGAGCAGCTCAGCATCACGGCAGCTCTTCCCTAGCTGCTCCCTCAAAGGCTGCCGGCATCTCACAGTTTACGATCTAGAACTTGAGAACCAGGCCTCTCTCCTGTCTGCCTCCTGCCGTACATCTATCGCTAGGTTCTGGGAATGGTTCACAGAGCCCCCTCCAGATCCAGTGAGGAGCCACCCTGAAAGGGCACTGTGGCCTCTTCCATGGAGTCCCTGTACTTCCTCCACCTTTGCAGATACTCACTTCATTAACCAACGATCAAATCACTAAATCAAGTCTGCCATTTCTTTGCTTCTGGGACTAATCTGCCTCGGGGAAAGCTGGCTTCATCCCCAGCTCCAGGAATTTGCCAGGGTTTGTTTAAGCCAATCAGGGTTTGTTTAAGCCAATCAGCACATTCCATTCATTAAGGAGTGGACAGAAGACCTGGGAGTCTGTGGGTGTGAAGCTCAGATTCCTGCTCAGTCCTGAACCGCCTCTGTTAGCACAGATCTGTTGACACAGCTGACCCCAAGGAACCCATCCTGGGATTTCTGCAGCAGGAAGGTTGCTTCCTTGCTTATATTGCAATACGATTAAGGAGGGGGGGGTGTGCTCCCAGTTGTTGGGGCCAGGCTTCTCTCCTCTAGGGTTCCCACTACTCCCCCAGAGCCCTTGTTCTTACTGCAGGAGGAAAGAGCAGGTGCAGAAGCATCCTGCCTGTAAGTTACACATTTCTTCCACTCCCCTTGATGAACCTGAGCTCAGACATAGGATCAGGTACATCCCATGTGCAGAATGACCTAGCCCAGGACCAAGCAAAAAACAGAACAAAGAGAGGGAGGAGGAAAGGGGAGAGAAAGTAAGAAGGGGAGGGAGGGAAGGAAGAAGGAAGGGAGAAAGAAAAGGAAAGAAACTAGTTTGTTGAGTAATTAGCCAAGCTTTATCTCATTGTACAACAAAAGAGGGCCTCGTCAGTCAGCTCATGACCAAAATAAAATTCCAGTGACTTCATTACAAGGGTTTCCAACAGTCTACTTGTTTCTCTAGAACAAAGAATCTGGGAGTTGACATCCAGAGCTGGCCAAGAGATCTGGCCTCCCAGCCCTCCCTCCCTGCAACCCTTAAAACGTAATGTGTGCCTTCCACCTGCAAAACAGCTCTGCAAAGGCGGTCTGAATGAGCCTCTGGCTTCTCTTTGCGACCTCACAGGAGAAGATAGGTGACAATACAGGCTTTTATTCAGGAGAAAACCCCAAGAGTGGGGTCTCTAGTCTAGGAACTAGAGTCTGCTGGCTGCTTAGAGAGGCTGGGTTAGTTGTAGGGCAGAAAAGGAGAAATGGGAGGGGACTGAGAAAATCTCCTTTGGGCCTGTGATTGGCCATTGCTAAGGGAGAGCTAAGGAAATAAAGTGAGTGTGGGAAAAACAAGGTCAGGTTCAGATAAATATCTCCTGTGGCTGCCTGCTACCAGGGTTGATAGGGCAGGAAGAGCAAGATCCTAGAAAAATAAGTTATTTCAGTTCTGGGGATCCATTTACTTGAGTTACTTCATTGTTTAGAGAAAATGGAGAAGCTCTACAAAATGTCTTGACTATGGCTAACAGTAGCCTATAGTAACATGCCTTTGTCACCAATCCCAAAGGTCAAGTAGCCCACTCCTAGATGACTCCTCTGGCTACTGTTGATATTGCTAACTACTGTGGAGGTCATTTCTCAGGAACTGAGAGGTCAGGCTAACCAATGGAAACCACAAACCTTAAACTTGGTGGAAGCTGATGCTGCAGTTTCCTGAAAACAAGGTTAATGAATAGCCTTGGTGTTTGATTACATACACATGAGCAGACCACCCCTGACTTCACTTTTCCTGACTTCCTACCTCAGACCACTGTGCTCCTTGTCCTGTAAATATCCCTCAGCCCTGTCCTCAAGGAGGGAAAATTGGCAACTGGCTCTCCTGTCTCCCTGCATGCTAGGTTAGCTTCTGAGCAAACTTATTCTTGCAAAATAATCTGCTCAGGGGAAGGTATCCTGTGCCTGGTTCAATAACAAGTGAACATAGAACGAAAAGAGGATGCTGAACCAAAAAAAAAAAAAAAAACAGTCCATTCTTTAAGCAGTTTTTCTGGGACCCCTAATATCATCACAGCATCTTTCAGGGCCACATAACCATTAGGGAAGTCTGAAGGAGGCTTTCAGATCACCAACAAATGATATTTATTAGTAAGGATGTTATAGGGGGCAGCTTGTTTGTTCCCGGCTGCTCAGCCCCAAAATAATCACACAAAAACCTTATTATTTGCAATACTGTTTAGCCAATAGTTTAAGCATATTTCTGGATAACTCATATCTTAAAATAACCCATCTCCATTAATCTATGTATTGCCACGAGGCTGTGGCTTACCGGGTAAAGTTCCAGCGTCTGTCTCTGGCAAAGTTATATGGCTTCTCCTGACTCCACCTTCTTTCTCTCAGCATTCAGTTTAGTTTTTCCTGTCTAGCTAAGTTCTGCCTTGCTATAGGTCCAAAGCAATTTCTTTATTCAATCCCACATCACCTCCCCTTTTCTGTTTAAATAAAAAGGAAGATTTTAACTTTAACATAGCAAGATTACATACAACAAAACAGGCATCAAGCAAGGATTACAGTTACAATATTTATATTTAGTTTATCACATATCATAAATAAGAAAAACTCTAACTATATATTCTTCAACTCCATCAAAGACTCCAGAAGGAGATAATATTACCTAAGTAAACAGGAAGTACATTGTAAACAACTTCCAAAACTCTGGAAATGACAGAGACATCTTGCTGCCTGAACAGTCACCCAAAGTTCTTCTGTACCGTTGGGGCATCCATCTTCAGCCTACAGGCCCATAGTATCCGGCAGACTTTTCCACAAAGCAGGAAATTTCAAAGACAGTTCCATCTATATTGACAATTTACCAGTCACATTTTTCTGTGTCCTGTAGCATGGCTAGCAGACTCTTTCATGAAGCAGGAATTTAGGCAAGTTTAGCAGTCATTTCTCTGTGGGTTCTGCATGTCCAGTTTATACAGCATAGCATCAAGCAGTCCAGGCAAGAGCAGGTTCTTACCCAAATGGCTAACAAATTCCATACAGAGCCTCTTCAATGCCCATCTTCCTCTTGAAGCAGTTGGTGTTGCCAGGAACAAATGTGCCTCATTGTCATGAAAAATCCTAAGTTCTTAAAGCATTTTAAATGCCATATTCTGTAGCCTTTGAAAGGTTTAAAGAATGCCTATCTATCTGAAACACATCTCTGTACATCTAGAAAACCTAACTAACATGACTACAAGCTTGACTATTATAGATGATTATCTACTAACCCATATTTCTTAATTATACATTACATTTTTAAATGAGCTGGACAAACACAATACCTTAATCAACATCAGAAATACATATATACAATATAATAAAATTGACCTTAAATTTGTATCAATAAATCAAGATACATACTTATGTAAATCTCTATAGCATATACCCCTTTAAATGTAAAAAAACGTTTATAAACAATATTTGGGAATATAGGAGTAATTCTCTCCAAACTGCTTCCTGCTTTTTGTTGGGCAAAGTAATTTTTGGGGTGTTTAAGGCGACCTTTCAGGGGGTCTTGGTCCATTGAACAATGTTAGTCTAGAAGAATTCCACAGGTTCTCAACCTCTGTGGAAACAAAAGAAGAACCTCTTTTCCAACGCAACATATCCTTAGACCCAAATTTTGAAGTCAAGGTACCTTTAGAGTATATAGGTTGGTTTAGCTTAGCATCCCATACAATGAAATGTCTTTCTGTGCTTAGCTCCTTCACAGTCAAAATATTCAAAGAAAACATAATAGTATATATAGTCCAGACTCTCTGTGTATATTCTATCTTTACATGGCTTATTTGTTTTTATTCCTTTAATCTATGGCTATCTGTACTCTGTCCCTTTAAAGACTTTACCTTTTTTTTTTAAACCATTTACTTCTTTTTATAAGTGTCTGTATTCTTTTTCTTTTGTCTCCCAAGCCTACGTACATTTATCCAACACTGTAACTTGTTTAAAGTTCTTTTATGTCTGAATCTGTCCTATTGTGTATCTGTAATTCTTTTCTGTCCAGGAGTGTTTCTTAAGATGCTAAGAGCTTCTAAGGCTGCTTTGTTTTTTGGCTCCGCCTAGTCCAACATGGCAGGGCAGAGCTCTGTTTATTGTGAGCCATGCCCATTTTCAGGTGCACAGCATGTCTGTGTTGCCATTAAGCAAATTGTAGCACTCTGCTCACAAACCCCATTTAAGTGCTTCATAGCTAGACCTCCTGAAAGAGTCAGAGCCCTTTGTGCTGGCAGCACGGTCCAGGAAGCTGCTATTTCAAAACTGCATGGCTTTTTTTGTTTGTTTGGTTGTTTTGTATTTTGCTACCACTGAATCAGGAAGGCCTCTCTTAAAGGAGCAGCAGCCTGCCACCAGCAGAGCCCATCTTTAAAAAAAATGTGGCTAAATTTTATTTTTTAGTGTCTAGAATTTCTTTCCAAGTTTTCTCAGGTTCTACATGGATTTAGTCAATCCCACATTGGTGTGCCAATTTGTAGTAGGAAGCTGCTTGTTCATTTCCCAACCACCCAGACTCCCAAAATAACCACACAGAAACCATAATAATTAAATCACTGCTTGGCCCATAAACTCTATCTTCTTATTGGCTAACTCTTACATATTAATTTAACACATTTATATTAAATTGTGTATTGCCATGAGGCTGTGACTTACCAGGTAAAGTTCCAGCATCTGTGTCTGGCAGAGCTACATGGCTTCTTCTGACTCCACCTTCTTTCTTCTGCTGTGGGACTATGGTTTGTACCTTGTCGATTGTATTTTAATAAAACACTGATTGGCCAGTAGCCAGGTAGGAAGTATAGGTGGGACAACCACACAGGAAGTAGAGGAGGGTCAATGAGAACAAGAGAATTCTGGGAAGAAGGAAGTCCTTGTCCACAGTTGTAACCCAGCCACAGAAGAAGCAAGATGTGACTGCCTCACTGAAAAAGGTACCAAGCCACATGGCTAACAGACAAAAATAATATAAGTTATTATTATTATATATTATTATATTATATATTATTATTATATATTATTATAATATAAATATAAGTTATAAGAGTTAATAAGAAGCCTGAGCTAATGGGCCAATCAGTTCATAATGTAGACCTCTCTGTGATTTATTTGGGACTTAAAGACTGTGGGAACCAGGCAGGACAGAAACCTCAGACAATATTCTCCCAACATTCAGTTTAGTTTTCCCTGACTAGCTAACTTCTGCCTTGCTATAGGTCCAAAGCTGTTTCTTTATCCATTAATCAATGGTATTTACAGCTTACAGAGAGAACTCCCACATCATAAGGATATCCAGGCTTTGCTGAAACTAGAAAGTACAGCCTGGAGGGAAATGTGATTTTTTTTTTAATTTTATATTTTTTATGTGTATGCATGTATGAGTGCTTGTGAATGTGGGTACCTATAGAGGCCAGGAGGAGGGCATCAGATTCCCTAGAGCTGTTTACAGGTGGTTGTGAACCACCTAATGTGTGCTGGCAACCAAACTCTGGTCTTCTTTCTGTAAGAACAGCAAGCACTCTTAACCACTGAGCCACCTCCCCAACTAGAGACACAAACATTTTAATGAATCCATTGTGTCTCAGAAGAAAGTCAACTTTCTGTTGATGAGGAAGAAGAGAAAATGGACACTAAGTAGATGTAGGGAAATGAATGCCCCAGTATTTGTCAATCACACAAGCAGAAATCTGCTGAGTGTAGCTTCTGGAAAGTTGTCCATTTTCCTCCCATTACAAGTGAGTAGGCTTGATTTTTCTCTGAACCAGAGGTGTGCTGTGGAGTTCCAGCAGCCACTTGCACACCATGAACAAGCCTACCCATACAGAGTAAAGAACAAAAGGTGCTGAGAGCTTCTGTCTAAAGGGGAGCTGCACTCCCATACCCTGCCCATCCCACGTTATTTTGTTTCATATGGGGCAGGTTCTCACTATGTTATCCAGGTTGTCCTCAAACTCACAAGCTTTCTGCCTCAAATTTCTGAGTGCTAGGATTACAGGCATACTCTATCACATATGCCTCCAGCCTGAGTTTGCTATTGTTGTTTTGTTTTGTTTTTATTGAGCTATATATTTTTCTCTGCTCCCCTCCCTTCCTCACCCCTCCCTTTCTATCCTATCCCATGGTCCCCATGATCCCAATTACTCAGGAGAGCTTGTCCTTTTCTACTTCCCATGTACATTAGATTCATGTATGTCTTTCTTAGGATCCTCTTTGTTGTTTAGGTTCTTTGGGATTGTGAATTGTCGGCTGGTTTGTTTTGTTTGTGTTTGTTTTTGTTTGTTTGTTTGTTTTTCTGGGGTTTTTTGTTTTATGTCTAAAAGCTACTTACGAGTGAGTACATACGACATTTGTCTTTCTGGGTCTGGGTTACCTCACTCAATATAATGTTTTCTAGCTCCATCCATTTGCCCTCAAATTTCAAGATGTCATTATTTTTTTCTGCTGTATAGTACACCATGTACCACATTTTCCTTATTTATTCTTCGGTCGAAAGGCATTTAGGTTTTTTTCCAGGTTCTGGCTATGACAAACAATGTTGCTATGAACATAGATGAGTATATGTCCATGTGGTACAACTGAGTGTCCTTTGACTATATACACAAAAAGTGGTGTTGCGGGGCTTGAGGTAGGTTGTTTGCTAATTTTCTGAGAAATCACCATACTGCTATCCAAAGGGGCTGTACCAGTTTACACTCCCACCAGCAATGCAGGAGTATTCCCTTTGCCCCACATCCTCTCCAGCATAAGTTGCCATCAGTGTTTTTGATCATGGCCATTTTTACAGGTGTAAGATGGAATCTCAGAGTTGTTTTGATTTGCATTTCTCTGATGGCTAAGGATGTTGAGAATTTCTTTAGGTGTCTTTTGGTCATTTTAGGTTCATCTGTTGAGTGTTCTCTATCTATGTCTGTACCTCATTTTTTTTATTAGATTACTTGTTTTTTGATTACCAATTTCTTGAGTTCTTTGTATATTTTGGAGGTCAGCCCTCTGTCTGATGTGGGGTTGGTGAAGATTTTTCCCATTCTGTAGGCTGCCATTTTGTCTTGTTGACCATGTCCTTTGCTTTACAGAAGCTTTTCAGTTTCAGGAGGTCCCATTTGTTAATTGTTTCTCTCAGTGTCTGTGCTGCTGGGGTTATATTTAGAAAGTGGTCTCCTGTGTCAATGAGTTCAAGTGTACTTCTCACTTTCTCTTCTTTAAAGTTCAGTGTGGTTGGTTTTATGTAGAGGTCTTTGATCCATTTGGACTTGAGTTTTGTGCATGGCAATAGATATGGATCTATTTTCATTCTTCTACATATTGATACACAATTATGCCAGCACCATTTGTTGAGTATGCTTTCTTTTCTCCATTTTGTATTTTTTGCTTCTTTGTTAAAAATCAGGTGTTTATAGGTATGTGGGTTGATATCTGGGTCATTGATTTGGTTTCATTGATCCTCTTGTCTGTTTTTATGCCAATACCAGGTTGTTTTCAGTATTGTAGCTCTGTAGTAGAGTTTGAAATCAGGGATTGTGCTGCCTCCAGAAGTTTCTTTATTGTACAGGATTGTTTTGGGTATCCTGGGTTTTTTGCTTTTCCATATGAAGTTGAGTATTGTTCTTTCAAGGTCTGTGAAGAATTTTGCTGGGATTTTGATGGGCATTGCATTGAACCTGTAGATTGTTTTTGGTAAGATTGCCATTTTGCTATGCTAATTCTACTTACCCAAGAGCATGGTGTCTTCTTCAATTTCTTCCTTCAAAGATTTAAAGTTCTTGTCATACAGGTCTTCCACTTGTATGGTTAGAGTTACTCCGAGATATTTTATGCTATTTGTGGCTATTGTGAAGGGTGTTGTTTCTCTGATTTCTTCCTCAGCCCATTTGTCGTCTGTGTACAGGAGAGCTACTGATTTTTTTCAAGTTAATCTTGTACCCTGCTACATTACTGAAGGTGTTTATGAACTATAGAAGTTCATAGGTAGAATTTTTGGGATCACTTATGTAAACTATCATATCATCAGCAAATATTGAGAGTTTGACTTCTTTTCCAATTTGTATCTCCTTGATCTCTTTATTGTTGACTTATTGCTATAGCCAGAACCTCAAGTACTATATTGAATAGATATGGAAAGAGTGGACAACCTTGTCTTGTTCCTGATATCCGTGGAATGACTAGGAGTTTCTCTCCATTTAGTTTGATGTTGGCTATTTGTTTGCTGTGTATTGCCTTTATTATGTTTGGGTATGTTCCTTCAATCCCTGCTCTCTCCAAGACCTTTATCATGAAAGGAGGTTGTATTTTGTCAAAGGCTTTTTCAGCATCTAATGAGATAATCATGGGGGTTTTTTTTTTTCAATTTGTTTATATGGTGGATTACAATGACAGGTTTTCATATGTTGAACCATCCCTGCATCTCTAGCATGAAGCCAACTTGATCATGGTGGATAATTTTTCTTTTGTTTTCTTGGATTTGGTATTTTATTAACTATTTTTGCATCAATGTTCATGAGTGAGATTGGTCTGTAATTCTCTTAGTATGTCTTTGTGTGGTTTGGGTATCAGGGTAATTATAGCCTTATAAAAAGAGTCTGGCAATGTTCCTTCTGTTTCAATTGTGTGGAACAATTTGAGGAGTATTGGTATTGGTTCTTCTTTAAAAATCTTGTAGAATTCTGCACTGAAACCATCTGGTCTTAGGCCTTTTATTCTTGGGAGACTTTTGATGACTGTTTCTATTTCTTTAGCAGTTATAGGTCTATTTAATTTTCTTATCTGGACTTGATTTAATTTTGGTAAGATATATTTATCCAGAAAATTGTCCATTTCTTTTAGTTTTCCAATCCTGTGCAGTACAGGTTTTTGAAATATGACCTATTAATCCTCTGTGCTTCCTCCATGTCTGTTGTTATGTCCCCCTTTTCATTTCTGATTTGGTTAATTTGGATATTCTCTCTCTGTCATTTGGTTAGTTTGGATAAAAGTTTGTCTATTTTGTTGATTTTCTCGAAGAATCAACTTTTTGTTTCATTGATTCTTTGTATTGTTTTCTTTGTTTTTATTTTATTGATTTCAGCTCTCAATTTGATTATTTCCTGTCATTTAGTCCTCCTGGGTGAGTTTGCTTCTTTTTGTTCTAAAATTTTCAGGTGTTTTGTCAATTCACTAGTGTGGGATTTTTCCAGCTTCTTTGCGTAGGTGTTTAGTGCTATGAACTTTCCTCTTAACACTGCTTTCATTGCATCCCATAAATTAGTTATATTGTGTGCTCATTTTCATTGAGTTTTACGAAGTCTTTACTTTCTTCTTCTATTTCTTCCTTGACCCATTAACAATTCAGGTCAGCAGTGTTGAATTTCCATGTATTTGTGGACTTTCTGGAATTAGTGTTGTTGAATTCTAATTTGAAGCCATGGTGATCTGATAAGATACATGGGTTATTCCAATTTTTTTCTTGTTACCTATTATGTGGTCATTTTTTGAGAAGGTTCCATAAGGTGCTGAGAAGGTATATTCTTTTATGCTTGGATAGAATGTTCTATAGATGTCTGTTGAGTTCATTTGAATCATAACATATGTTTCCTCCCTTATTTCTCTGTTAATTTTCTGACAGGCCTGTCTAGTGGTGAGAGTGGAGTGTTGAAGTCTCCCACTATTAGTGTGTGGAGTTTAATGTATTATTTAAGTTTTAGGAGTGTTTCTTTTACATATGAGGGTGCCCTTGTATTGGGGGCATAGATGTTCAGTATTGAGATTTCCTTTTGATGGGGTTTTCCTGTGACTAATATGAAATGTCCTTCTTTGTCTCTTTTGACTGATTTTTGTTTGAAGTCTATTTTGTTAGATAGACTTTTGTTAGAATCCAGGAATTTTTCATTTCCTCTTTAAGGGCCTCAAACATTCACCTAAAGTTATCTTTTAGGTCATCTTCTACTGCTTCGTTTATATTTGAGTGTTCAAGTCTTGTTGTTGTAGGCCCACTAGTTTTGGTTGGTGTTGTGTTGCTTTTTGTGGTGTTGAGTATGTTCTTACCTTGTCTACCCATCTTTTCCTCCAATTGGTGTAGTTGGAGCTGTGTCTCTTGTGATCAATCTTCAAGGTGTCAATGGATCCAAGGCTCAGATGGTTGATCCTAGTGATACAGTTAGGGCCGCAGTTCCAGTCATCCTGGAGGCCACTCAGTGTTCCCAGAGGTCTCGTGGAGATTGTTTGCTTGGGGATGCTCCCACTGAGGTCACTGCCTTGGGCCTGCTCTCTTGGAGGTTACTAATTTGTCCCCAGTCCCGCAGAAGTCTCTGGCTCGGGCCTGCTCCCTCTATGGTGGCTCCCTTGTACCTGTTCCTGTGGAGGTCCTAACCTCTGGCCTACAGGTCACTGTCTCAAGCCTGCTTCCGTGGAGGTCACTGCCTCAGGTCTACTCCTGCGAAGGTCACTGGCTCAGGCCTGCTCCTGCTCCAGCAGGGGTCATTGGCTCAGGCCTGTTCCCACAGATGTCCCTGGCTTGGGCCTGCTCCCACAGCAGTTGCTTTCTTCCCAGCCTGGGCTTCTTAAGGCAAGTGATAAACCACCATCTCACTAAGTTATTATTCTGTGGCTTCTCTTTCTCCCTTTATCTTCTCCTTTGATTTGTAAGAACACAGACCAACTAGTTGATCAGGCTTTCCCTGTACTCCAAGTCCATGGATATAGAGCAAGAGGTGCTATGCCTCTTTGTCACCATGACAGCCTGAAAATCAGACCAAATGAAAAACGTAGAAAATACAAACCAATAGTCAGTGGAAATTCTCCAGACAAAAGCAAAATCATGTACTCAGCTGACTACCTTCATGGCCTCCATTTTTCCAGATACAAGCCAATAGCATCTTAAGGTCTTGTGAGGCAGACTCTGTAGCTCATGTGAGAAACAAGCTGATAAAATCAGATTCTTTTACACACTGCGTACATATCTAATGGCTTTGACAACATTTCTCTCATTATACAAAAAGAGGGAGATAAAATTAGCATGAGGTCTCACAACATGGCAGGTATTTTTTTTTTTAAATGGGAACATACATTCTTAAAAACAGAATTTCAAAGTGAAATCACATAAGTAAATGTATCTGTCAAGCTGCTTCTCTCTGTTGGTCTTTGTGTCTTGTAAAACCCATAAATAGATTAAAATTCGTGGTATTAATTATTCCCACGAGTTCTGTCATCATGCGTTAAAAATGCTGCATTCTTAAGTTTCAGTAATTGGACTCCTGAGACACACAGAGAGGAAGAACACGCGTTAAGATGTCGCATTCGATTCTCGACATGCGGCTGTATTATTTTCCAACATCATAATGTTTATAAATGTACAAGCTATGTGTTAGTTACTATAAGTCTTGAAAATCCTTAGCTTGACATTCATAGCTATTCTAGATGTCAGGGGTCAATTTTTAGCTGGTTGTGCTCACTATTTCATACATGTCTCCTGAATCTTTAAAAACACAACAGAATATTATGACATTCACACACATATATGCACACACACACACAGAGCTGGTGAATATCTACAGCCTGGTTCTTGACAGGAGCTGTGTCAGGAACAAAGGCCACGAGGGAGAAGAGGCAGTAGACTGAGTCTCAGGTTGACATCCATACATAGTGATCTGACCACGCCAATCAGCACCATGGAAGAAAAGGGAAGGAATGGACTCAGATCTGCGCCACATAAGGGAAGGGAGGTCCTAGAGAACAACCAGAGTGCTGTTTCTCTAGCAAACAACAAATGCTGGTAGGGATGTCAGGCTGTCCTTATACACTGGAGGGATGTAAATTTGGGCCGTTGCCATGGAAATCAATATGAGGCTCCTCAAAAACTAAAAAGGCTTCTACCACATGACCTAGCTGTGCCACCCTGGATATTTATTCGAAGCTGTCTAAGTCAGCATGTCACAGATGCACTTGTGTATCTAAGTAATAGCAGAAATGACCACCATCCTTCCTAAGGCTCGCTGTGCTAGCAAACACATCCCAGGGTTTAAAGTGATTGTTTCTCTTATTTTCTATATACATATTATAATCTATGTGAATACTATGTACTGCACATATTATCATATATGATATAGTTTGTACTATACCATGCATATATAATATTTGTGGAGTAATATATTTGTATATCTTAGAAATAAAACTATATAATGCATATAATACCAAACATATTGTATATGTCCCAGACATGAACACATTATTTTATATTGCACATAACATACCTATGCAGCAGCTTGCACATGTTACGTGCCAGTAATGTGAAATTCTTCTTTAATCATTAAGAAAATGCACTGAAGAGGGTGAAGAATTGGTTGCACAGTTAAGAACATTTGTTGCTTTTACACAGAACCCAGATTTGATTCCCAGCACTCACACTGAGGTCCACAACCATCTGTAACTCCAGTGCCGGGGGATCAGACCCCTTCTTCTGACCCACAGACACACACATGGTGCACACACATACAGGCAAGCAAAACACTCATACACGTGAAACAATAAAATAAATAAGCCTTAAAAAGCTTTTAAAATAAAATACATTGAAATCTGTACTGATACACAAATATTTCCCAATTAGCACAACCCTCAGCTCAGTGATCCTTACAGCACCCAGTGCATTTAGGAGCTCCAAGACCTGAAGAGCCCCTGCCCATCTCAGAGATCAGAAGGAGGGAGAAGGGAGGAGGGAGGGAAGGCTCACTGTGGCTGAAGGGTGGAAGGAATAACACAACTCCCGTTTATGATTTCCCAGGCCTTGCTGAAACCTTCTTCCAGAATAATCCAGGAAGCTTTGGGGAAAGGGCTGAGGCAGGGTCACTAGATTTGCTTTGCTTGATGTGTGACCTAGAATCACATATAACTTGTCTCCACATCTGATTCCCAAGACAGCCCTTGAGCAGGTATGTTATGTCAGCCACAGGCATCTCCTCTTTCTGTTCTTGCTGTTCTTTCCCCATCTCTAGTCGCTTCTCGTCATACCGAAGAGCTGGCTTGCCTACAGTTCTCACTCTTAGCTGCTGTGTCAATACTTCAAAACAGGCAGGCAGTTAACTCAATTCAGTCAGAAGTTGTCACAATGTTTAGTGTTGTGTTGACACAGCCCATGGCATTGGAAGAATGCAGCTCATTAAATTCTTAGTGTTTTTTTTATGGAACGGAGCTGGGCACCGGAACACCTACAAACACCTCTGACCAGCACGGCAAGAAGAAGGGAGAGGATTCACACCGCACCGGAATGGCGTGCAGAATGCCAGGCACCGTGCTAGAATTTAACCACATTTTACTTCACAACTCCTCATGCTGACCCTGGCCCTGCATCTCATGTCACTGGAAGCGGGATTAAATACGTCAGCTTTCTATGGGGCTCCTGTTTTCTCACTAGTATCTCTAATGATGCTGAATAGGATACGAGCGGCGTTCCTCCTACTAGCTTGATTTCCACAAACTCCATTTGCTTTTGTTGCAAACTGATACGGCTCCCTGAAAGGATTTACAATATTTGGTCTCAATAGATCATTTTGCCCAGAGAAAGTGGACTTCAGGATGGTTGAGCAGAGTGGGTGCCAGGAATGCAGGTCAAGTCAGAGCACTGCCCTGGATGTCAGAGGCCCTGGGTTCTGTTCCCCCAACAGCGAGGAGAATCTCTCGAGAAGCAAAAATTTAAAAATTAAAAAAATAATAAAATTTTAAAAAGAAAGGAAAAGAAGCAAGCTGGGCATTGACTCCTGTTGAAGGAAAGAAGAGAAAGGAGAGTGGGAGGCAGGGCTACTAAGGGCACATTCAAAGCAGCACTGGTCGCTGGGATGCCTATTGTTTGCGGTTCCAGAACCCGGAAGAGCCGGAAGAGCCGCGCCTTTGCTAATGAGTAGCCAGAGAGTGTTAATGAGGCATTAGGCCAAGGTGCCTTAGGAGTCTGCAAGGGGAATGTCCCCAGGCACAGAACTAGGGCAGAAGAAGGCCTGGGGCAGCCTGGAACTCAGAGCTGAGTGAGAAAGCCTGAGAAACAGAGCCACAACAGCCCTCAGCTGTAACACAAATACAGATGGAGTTTTACATGGATTGTTCTATTTTTATTCTAAGCATCTGTCTTGAAACAAAAAAACTAGTAAACAGCCCTCCCTGGCGTGCACACAGAAGAGCTTGGGACCAGGGATGCTGCTGCCCCTCTGAAGAGAAGGAGGAGCTAAGAGCCCTCCGTAAAAGCAATGAATTGTCTCTTCTGGGCTTTCAGAAACACGTCAAGCTGGTCAGGGAACTGACACAGACAGAATGGATTTTGTCCACAATTAAAAAATTCAGCAGTTGAATGTCTGGCATAACAGTGATATAGACATAACCTGAGTTCTGCTCCAGCACTCAGTTCCTTCCAACCACTCACAGGGTAATTTACCCACTGTTATGGCCAAATCCGCAAAGTCCCCCAAAAGCCAACAAGGAGACCAAGTCCCACATGGAAAAACAAAGATCCTTTATTTTATGCAAGTTTGCAAACTCGGTCTCTCAGTATGTCCAACGTATTGGAATAAACGGAGATCCCAGAACTCAGTTAGAGTTGGGTTTTTATAGTAGTAAAGGTGGGGGTGAGGGGTTTCTGAGGCTCAGAACCCCTGATTGGCTGACATTTGCCTAGGGGTGTCCTGGTGAGTGTGCTGACAGGTGATTCTATCTACAGTGTTTGGAACCTTAGGCATTTCCTTTGGATGGTCTGTTCTTGGGTAGTGCTCAGGTAATCTCAGTTTATGGTCTTCCTGCAACCAGGTATTGCTTCAGGGTAAACTACTGAGACTCAGGCTTCCATTAAACTTATAGATGGCTGAGTCCTACACTGGCAGGTGGTAATGGTTGGAAGTAAAGAACTTCCTTTTGGTGGTCTGTTCATATTTAGTTTATTGTGGCTGGCTCTACAACAACAACTAACACCAAAAAAAGAAAAACCTATCTAGAAAAGAAAAAAAAACAAAGCAAACCTAAAGTTGTATTTTATTGCCGGGCATCATGGGTACAAATCCTGGAGGAAAAGGAAGCAGGAGAATGCAGAGTTCCAAACCAACATGGTTATATACAGGGAGTCTCACACCAGCCTAGATAACATCAAAAGACCTTGTCACAAGGGGAAAAAATGCTTCTGTATCTTGCACATTTTTGGTATGTGTGTATCAGATGCATGTTTATATACATGTGACGGCTTGCAGAGAACAGAGAGAACATCAAATATCTTCCTCTGTGATTCCTGGGGAACCCCTGATATGTTCTTACTCTGGATAGCCTGCAACAGTCTCCACAGTATGGCTTTGGACCACAGAAGGATGCTCCATTAAACCTGCAACGTGACTTCTCCTTAGTGATATTTCCAGGTACCTATGGCCATTCCCCTACCCTCCAGCTCCATGGGATCTATGACAGGGAGAGAAAAGGAAGTAAAAGTATCCCTTCTTTATATACTTCTGCAGCCTTTGCTAAAAACAGCTACCAAAGAAACAATGCCCAGGGAAGGGGCTATGACACCAGGGACCCTGAGTCTCACTGATTTCCAGATAATTCCACCTCTGACTTCCCAGTGTAGTCTGTCAATGCTGCTGAGGACTTGGAGTAACCAGAGAACCTAAGGAATGAGGGTGTACTGTCAAGTGGGGTGGTGTTTACAGAATTTGAAGGAAAGGTCCTGGAGGCTGCAGTTGAGAAAAACAAATGGAACAGGGGCCCCAGGTGGCAAGGGACCAAGCCTAACACCCCCAATTATTACAGGCACAGCTTTGTATAGGGGATTTTCCTGCCAGGGTAACTATTTGGTAACCGGGAATGAGGAGTGGCCGTTACTTGTTTATTTAAGTGAGGGAAACAGCTCTCCCAAATACTGTGGGCCAGGCTAGTGAGCTCTAAATAAAAACTGCCTCCCTCCCAAAGACTTGAAGTCAACAGTGCCCAGCTGGAGGAGAAAATGCAGTTCTAGAATGTCTCACATTGGCCAGGCGGTGGTGGTGCACGCCTTTAATCCCAGCACTCGGGAGGCAGAGACAGGTGGATCTTTGTGAGTTCGAGGCCAGCCTGGTCTACAAGAGCTAGTTCCAGGACAGGCTCCAAAGCTACAGAGAAACCCTGTCTCGAAAAACCAAAAAAATAAAATAAAAATAAAAAAAAATAGAATGTCTCACATTGGATTCAAAGTCATGGTAGGTCCTGGCTGAATGGCGTCAGGTGAGGAAACAGAGGCCTGGAACCTCAATTCCCCACTTATAGTTGGACTTAACATTTATTCCACAGACTGAATTTTATACATTGGTTTTGCATCCTCTGACTTCATGATATAGAGCCTGGAGAGATGGCTAGTAGGTAGGCATGGGCTGTAGGTAGGGCTCGTTCTTCCAGGGGAGCCAGATTCCATTCCCAGCACTGACATGGTTGCTCACAATTGTCTGTAACTCCAGTCCCAGGAGATCTGACGCCCTCTCCTGACCTCTGCAGGCACTAGGAATGCATGTGGTGCACAGACATTTATCAGGCAAAATACCCAAAAAATGAACATAAAAACACAGAGAAAATGAAAATAAATTTTAAAAATAGAATAGAGGATCTAGGATTTGGATAGAGCCCTGCAGCAGAGCCTTTGCTCGGCAAATGGAAGGATGTGAGTGCCATCCCAGCTACAGAACGGGGTGGGGATGGGGGGAGCACAAGTCTATACAGTTATAGTCAACTGATGCTTGAAGAAGGTACTGAGAATTTATAACAGGCTCCTCAACAAATGACATTAGGCAAGATATTCACACACAGAGGAATACAGAGCAAAGGAAACAATTGACAAAATGAAGAAACAAATATGGAAGAAAAGTACTTACAAATCGTCCATCTGATAAGCTAGGACCCAAATATTTAAGAAACACAATAGTAGGAAAATAAGCAGTCCGGTTCTACATGGGGTCAGGACCAGAAGAGGCAGCTCTTCAAATGATGCATGCAAACATCCCACAAATATTTAAATAATGTCCACAGGTGGTAGGGAAATGCAAATTAAGGCAGCAGTGAGGGGACGCCTCCTACCTGCTAGAGAGTCCATTCTCAAAAGACTGCGGCTGTGGAGGAAAGGGAACCAACCCTTGAGCACTGCCTGTCGGAATGCAAATTGCTGCAGCTGCTATGGAAAATAGCATGAAGTTTCCTCCAAAAACCAAAAATAGAACCACCTGGCTGGCTGTAATGGCACACACCTTTAACCCCAGCACCTGGGAGGTTGGATGTGGCTAGTCTGGTCTATATAATAAGTTCCAGGCCAGCCAGATATATACAATGAGACCCTGGAGAGAGAGAGAAAGAGAGAGAGAGAGAGAGCCTATGATCCAGCAAGCCCACTACTGTTGGTCTATACAAATAAAATCAATATAGTAGAGATATCACACTGGATGATCTATTATACACATGATGCTAGAATTCATGGCAATGTTTTCTATCCTTGAAAATTGCTGTAAGAATAGATCTTAAAAGTTCCCACCACACACAAGAAAGCAGTAATTGTGGGAGGTAACAGATATGCTAATTAGCCTGATTTAATCATTTCCCTATGTATACATACAATGAAACATGGTGTTGTCTACCACAAACATATGCTTTGTTGGTTTGTTTGTGTTCTGAGTCAGGGTCTCAGGAAAGCCAGACAGGCCTTTAACTCACTATGCAGCCAAGAATGCCCTTAAACTCCTGGTCCTCTTGCCTTCACCTCCCAAGCATGCACCACCACCTCCAGCTTAATATATGCAACTTTTGTGTGGAAATTATATTTCAACAAAGCTGAGGAAAATTTTAAAAATAAAAGATAACCAAGAGGATGCCATAAGCATTTCCAAGGTTACATTTGGCTTTGCTGGAAACACTGCACTGTATCCAAGTGTCATTACCAATCATCCAAACCATTTGGTTTGGTGGTGTTTTTGGTGTTTGGTTGGTTAGTTGGTTTGAGTTTTAGCCTCAGAGCACCTTAACAGAGTTCTGATAAAATGCCAGTGGGTTTCCCCTGGGTAAAGTAAGTCAACCCAATTACTCCAAGTTCCATACCATAATTAATTTTCAATTAGGATCATTTTTAGCCAGTGGTCGTGGCACAGAGGCAGGTGGATCTCTGTGAGTTCGAGACCAGCCTGATCTACAGAGCCAGTTCTAGGACAGCTAGGGCTACACAGGGAAACCCTGCCTTGGAGGAAAAGAAGATAATTTTTAAATTTTATCTATGGAGTTGTAAAAACAAGTAACTTCTCTACAAACATTTAAGAAAAGTACGTTGCCTTTGCCACCTCCCACCTGCACTGCTCCTTCCATCTTATGGACAGTTCTGACGGTCTCTCTCAGGCTTTTAGTACATTTAGTCATTGATTTTCTATGTGTGGGGAGGAAACACAGGCCAAGGCACACACATGGAGGAGCAAGGACAACTTTCAGAGGTCACTTCTCTCACCATGTGGCTTTCAGGGACCGAACTCAGATCCTCAGGCTTGGCCGTCAGAGCCTTTATCCACTGAGCCCTTTCGCTAGCCTGGTCTTGCCACTCCTTGAGCTCGTTCACTGGAGAGCAAGCAGAGTAGCTTCATTCCCAGTAGCTTCACCTCGATTCAGTGTCTCCCAAGCTGTCCCCTGGGCTAGAGAGCAGACGGATGCGGATAGGCCTTCCGACACAGCTGCATCTGACACCGGCTCATCAGGTTGGCCGTATCCCGTCCTCCTGGATGTTAGATGAGAAGCGTGTGCTCGTCTGAAGCTTGGTGTGTGTGGAAGTCTAACTGGCACAAGAGCGAGTTCCTGTGGTGGCCCGTCATCATCGGAGACTCTGTGGAACAAGAGCCTTTCCCGTGACGTTTTACCCACACTGCGACCAGTGCTGCACTTGGCAGGCAATATTTCTCAAAACTGAATCAACTCTCCAATTCATGGCTCATCAGATAATTCCATCTCTTGGGTTAGAGAACCCCGCTGTGCTGTTTTTAGATGCAAAGATCCAATTTCATTTTTAAATGAGAATTTTGATAGCCCATAAAAATAATTCGAGTGTACCTAGGAAATGCTCCCCACAGGAGGCAATTTAAGGGTGCAGAAAGAGCAGGAGTCCTGGAAGGGGAGAGGCCACTGGTCAAATTCCACTTCTGTCCTCACCTGACCTGCGGTGAACATGGAAAGTCTCCAAAGCTCAACCTCCATATCTTTAACAGGGTTAGTACCATACCCACCCTAACATGTCCTAAAAATGAGCTGAGGGGCTGGAGAGACGGCTCGGTGGTTAAGAGCACTGACAGCTCTCCTAGAGGTGCTGGAGTTCAATTCCGAGCACCCACAAGGTGACTCATAGCCATCTATATGGGATTCAGTGCCCTCTTCTAGTGTGCAGGTGTATGTGCAGACAAAGCACTTATACATAAAACACATAAACAAAACTTTAAAAAACATAAACTGAGCTTGCATGTTAAATCAGATTGATTAAAATACAGTAATCACTTTAAAAAAGAAAGAAAAAATGTTACTTTCTTCCCTGTGTTGTGTGTTTGAATTTCTGACATGGCTTATTAAAATTTAAATTACTGTGAAAGACTGTGGTACTTTCAGGACTGAACGTGTCAACGATCTCTCTCAGAGTCCCTTTTATTCCATTAAAATTCTAAGTTAGAGTCATTTGCAAACTAGAATCCAATATGTATCTAGTGTTCAGAAACAAAATGTAACCTCCATTCAGGCTGGCTTCTTCTAGTTCAATTGAACTGAAATTTATGAAAATCTTGCTTTATGTTTTCTGCCCCAAAGCAGCAAGGTCCATCATTGCATCTCTAGGAGGTTACCCAGTCACTGGTTCTTATTGGCTACAGAGAGGCAGTGATGCGCAAGAAAAATATGAGAGTTGCCTTTGTGGGGCTTCACTGCAAGTAGAGGAGTCAAGAACATGTTTGAGTTAAGGAAAAATAAAGGATATGTCTTGTAGTCCAGGCTGGTCTTGAACTCACAGAGATCTGCCCACCTCTGCTTCCCAAGTGCTGGGATTAAAGGTGTGCGCCACCATTGCCCAACTAGTTTCCAACTCTCCTTTTAAAAAAATGGAGGGGAAACTGGAGAGATGGCTCAGAGGTTAAGAGCACTGCCTGCTCTTCCAAAGGTCATGAGTTCAATTCCCAGCAACCACATGGTAGCTCACAACCATCTGTAATGAGATCTTGTGCCCTCTTCTGGCCTGCAGGTATACATGCAGGCAGAACACTGTATATATAATAAATAAACCTTTAAAGAGAAAGAGAATATAGAGAGTAATAAAATAAAGTTAATGCTTTTAAAAAAAGGGTAGAGTCTTTAAAGAGACAGAGTACAGATAGTCATAGATTAAAATAGATAAAGAAAAATAAGCCATGTAAAAATATAAAATTCACAGAGAGTCTGGGTTATGTATATTGTGTTTTCTTTACACTTTTTGACTGTGAAGGAACTAAGTACAGAGAGACATTTCATTGTATGGGCTGCTAAGCTAAACCAGCATATATGTACTAAAGGTATCATGACTTCCAAATTTGGGTCTAAGAATATGGTGCTTTGGAAAAGAGGTTCTTCTTTTGTTTTCACATAGGTTGAGAACCTGTGGATTGCCTCCAGGAAAATATGGTTTCATGGACCAAGGCCTCCTGAAAGGTTGCCGTGAACACCCTCAAAAACTTACTTTGCTCAACTGCTGACTGACATCAACCTAGCACACAGGATACGCCATGAAAGACCTGATTAACACCGCCCCCATACAGCAGAAAAAAGTTTGGAGAGAAATAACTATGCCCATATTCCCAAATGTTGTTTATAAATGTTCTTTTACATTTAAAAAGAGATATGATATAAGATGAATAATTTGCATTGGTATGGATCTTGCTTTACTGATACAAATTTAAGGTCAGTTTTGTTATATGTATATGTATTTCTGATCTTGTTTAAGGTATTGTGATTATGTAACTCATTTAAAAATGTAATGTAATAGAGAGTCATCTTTAATCAAGCTTGTAGTCATGTTAGTTAGATTTTCTAAATGTATAGAGATATATTTCAGTTAGATATGTATTCTTCAAGTCTTTCAGAGACCTTCATAATATGGCATTTAAAATGTTTTAATAACTTAGGAATTTTCATGACAGTGAGACATATCTGCTCCTGGCAGCACCAAACTACTTCAAGAAGAAGATGGGCATCAAAGAGGCTCCTTAGCCATTTGGGCAAGAAACTGCTCTTGTATAGACTACTGCTGAATTTGCCTCGAGGTGAGATGATCCTTCAGGGTTCCTGATTCATGAGTCTACGAGACATTCTGCAGGGTACAGAAGAAAGTGACTGAACTGTCTTTGAAATTTCCTGCTTCATGGAAAAGTCTGCTGAATACTATGGGCCTGTAGGCTGAAGATGGATGCCCCAACGGTACAGAACAACTTTGGGTGACTGTCCAGGTAGTGAGATGTCTCTGTCAATTCTAGATTTTTGGAAGTTGCTTACAATGCACTTCTTGTTTACTTAGGTAATAGTATGTCCTTCTGGAGTCTTTGATGGAGTTGAAGAATTTATGGTTATAGTTTTCCTTAGTTATGATAAAGTAGATATAAATATGGTAACTATACTTCTTGCTTGATACCTGTTTTGTTATATGTAATTTTACTATGTTAAAGTTAAAGCCTTCCTTTTTGTTTAAACAGAAAAGGGAAAATGGTATAGGAAGTTCTTCTGTTCATGTGTTGCTTTTATTTGTTAATGAATAAAGAAACTGCTTTGGGCCTGATAGGGCAGAACTTAGGTAGGCAGAGAAGACAGAACTAAATGCTGGGAAGAAGGGCAGAATGAGAGATGCCATGGATCTTCTGCCCAAGACGGACACTGGTTAGAACCTTGCTGGTAAGCCACAGTCACGTGGCGATACATAGATTAATAAAAATGGGTTAAATTAAGATGTAAGAATTATCCAATAAGAAACTAGAGCTAATGGGCCAAGCAGTGTTTTAATGAATACAGCTTCTATGTGGTTATTTCAGGTGTAAGCTAGCCGGGTGGCCAGGACAAACAGCGGACCCTCTCCTTGTAACAGATATGGAAATAGCATGGCGGAAGGCGTGACCTGAGTGTGAGTAAAGATGGAGTAGACAACACTTCTCAAATAACTGAGAAACAAAAATTAAGGACAAGGCTGATATTTTAAGTATGAGCAACGATTATGGCTAGAATCTAAAATGTCCTCCACTGGGTTGTATTCAGAGTGAAAAAAGGCCATGGGACCTTTAGAGAATGGGACCTAAGCTGGTAGAAGTAGCTCACTAGGGTGGGCTTTTGGAGGTTAGAACCTGATCCCTGGCTCTAGTGCCCTTCTCTGCTTCCTAATCTACCACAATGTGAAGGGTTTCTACCATGCACTCACACTCCCAAAAACTCTGCCATATTCTCTCTACTATGGTATGTTAAAGTTCCCTGAAACCATTCAACAAAATATAAGTCTCCCATTTTAGACTATTTTGGTCAAGTGTTTTAATCATTGTGACATAAAATAACAAAGACAGAAAATTGATACCAGAGAAATAAGAGTCATTGCTGTGATACCCCTGACCATGCTATTCGTCAGAGTTCAAGGAACATGGAAGGGTTTAGAAATGCAAGCTGGAGAGGCACTGGAATGATATGAGCAGAGAGTCATGGGCCATTCTGGTGGACGTGCAGAAGCCAGAATGTTAATGGAAATGAGAAGAGCAGAGACTGGGTTCATGGCGTTCCAGATGGAAACAAGGAGTCTTGGGAACTGGACTAGTGACCATTCATATAATATTCTGACAAACTTGGCCTATATTTTGCCTGTCTTGAAGTTTTAAATTTTAACAGCATTTACAGGGAGAAACCAGACAAAAAAAGCAAGACAGAAGGATTCTAAAATGTTCATTTAACTATAAAGGGGTATATTTAAAGTTGGGGGCAAAGCCAGTTGGGAACAGGACATATGCAATTGTTAAAGAAAGGTTGTCTAATTAGCACTGGATGAGAATGACTTGAGAGGAAGGCTCCACTCATCAAAGGTTCTGAGGTATGAAATTAAGACCTTTCTGAAAGATTTGCTTTACAAAGAGGGCTAGGGAGAAGACTCTGGGTAAAGTGATTTCTGGGTAAGAGTAAGGACCCAGTATACAAAACCTAAAGGAAGAAAGAAAAAAAGAAAGAAAGAAAGAAAGAAAGAAAGAGCAAGCAAAGGAAAAGAAAAGAAAAGAAAAGAAAAGAAAAGAAAAGAAAAGAAGAGAACTTGGGCATGGCAGCACACACCTATAACCCAAGCCCTGGGGAGGCAGAAACCTAGATCTCACTAACCAACAAGACTAGCTGGTGTAAGAGACCCTGTCTCAATCACTGAGCACCAGGTTCTGAGAGAGACTCTGCCTCAAAAACTAAGGTAGAAAACAATAGAAGATGCCTAACACCAACCCTCGGGCTCCACATGTGTCCACATAAGTATATGGTTACATATACCCACCTGTACCCACATCCACAGCCAATGCAGGATGCTGGGAATCATGTTCTATTACTTTCTACCTCACTTGAGAGAGGGTCCCACTGAACTGGACACTCATGGTTTTGTCTAGGCTGGCTGGCACAACATCCATCTCAGCATCCATCTGTCTTTACCTCTCAATGCTGGGGTTACAGGACATACAGCCATACCTTTGGGGGGTTGTTGCTGTTTCATGGATACTAGGGGTTCAAACTCAGTTTTCATGCTTGCACAGAAACTAGTTCTTACACATTGAACTAGTTCCCTAGCCCCATCCTGATACTTTTTCAGGTTTATTTACTATTTGATGTTGTCTTAATTACTGTTTTACTGCTGTGAAGAGACACTAGGAACAAGACAACTCTTATAAAAGAAAGCATTTAACTGGAAACTTGCTTACAGTTTAGAGGGTTAGTCCATAATCATCGTGGCAGGAAGCATGTCATCATAGGCATGACACTGTAGAAGTAGCTAAGAGCTTTACATCCTGATCTAAGACAGTGAGGAACCTACTGACTCTATTTAGAAGGCAGAAGCTACTATGTTGTACCTTAGTTAGGGTTTCTATTGCTGTGAAGAAACATCATGATCATGGCAACTTGAATAAAGGAAAATATTTCATTGGGTCTTGCTTACAGTTTCAGAGGTTCAGTTCATTATCACCAAGGTGGGAAGCATGGCAGCATCCTGGCAGACATGGTGCTGGAGAAGGAGCTGAGTATTTTACATCTTGATCCCAGGAAGTGAACTGTCACACTGGGCATGGCTTGAGGATATATGAAACCTCAAAGCCCATGTCCACAGGGACACATTTCCTCCAACAAGGACACACTACTCCAACAAGCTCATATATCTAATAGTGCCACTCCCTATGAGCTAAACATTCAAACACATGAGTCTATGGGGCCATTCCTATTCAAACCACCACATTCTTTTTTATTTATTTACTTATTAAAGATTTCTGTCTCTTCCCCACTGCCACCTCCCCTTTCCCTCCCCCTCCCCCAATCAAGTCCCCCTCCCTCGTCAGCCCAAAGAGCAATCAGGGTTCCCTGCCCTGTGGGAAGTCCAAGGACCACCCACCTCCTTCCAGGTCTAGTAAAGTGAGAATCCAAACTGCCTAGGCTCCCACAAAGCCAATAGGTGCAGTAGGATCAAAACCCCATTGCCATTGTTCTTGAGGTCTCAGTAGTCCTCATTGTCCGCTATGTTCAGCGAGACCGGTTTTAACCCAGGCTTTTTCAGACCCAGGCCAGCTGGCCTTGGTGAGTTCCCCATTGTCTCAGTGTGTGGGTGTATCCCTCGCGGTCCTGAGTTCCTTGCTCGTGCTCTCTCTCCTTCTGCTCCTGATTTGGATCTTGAGATTTCAGTCCAGTGCTCCAATGTGGGTCTCTGTCTCTGTCTCCTTTCATCGCCTGATGAAGGTTAATATTCCCTTGCTCTTGGATTGGGAGGATCAACATAGTAAAAATGGCAATTCTACCAAAAGCAATCTATAGATTCAATGCAATCCCCATCAAAATCCCATCAAAATTCTTCACAGGTCTGGAGAAGACAATAATCAACTTTATATGGAAAAACAAAAAACCCAGGATAGCCAAAACAATCTTATACAATAAAAGGAACGTCTGGAGGCATTACCATCCCGGACTTCAAACTCTACTACAGAGCTACAATATTGAAAACAGCTTGGTATTGGCATAAAAACAGAGAAGTCGACCAGTGGAATCGAATAGAAGACCCTGACTTTAACCCACAAACCTATGAGCACCTGATTTTCGATAAAGGAGCTAAAATTCGATAAAGGAGCTAAAAGTATACAATGGAAAAAAGAGAGCATCTTCAACAAATTGTGCTGGCAAAACTGGATGTCAATCTGTAGAAGAATGAAAATAGATCCATATATATCACCATGCACAAAACTCAAGTCCAAGTGGATTAAAGACCTCAATATCAGTTCGAACACACTGAACCTGATAGAAGAGAAAGTGGGAAGTACCCTACAACACGTGGGCACAGGAGACCACTTCCTATGTATAACCCTAGCAGCACAGACAGTAAGGGCCTCATTGAATAAATGGGACCTCCTGAGACTGAGAAGCTTCTGTAAAGCAAAGGACACTGTCACTAAGACAGAAAGGCAACCCACTGACTGGGAGAAGATCTTCACCAACCCCACAACTGACAAAGGTCTGATCTCCAAAATATATAAAGAACTCAAGAAACTAGACCGTAAAAGGCTAATCAACCCAATTATAAAATGGGGCACTGAGCTGAACAGAGATCTCTCAACAGAAGAAGTTCAAACCACCACATTCTTAAAAATAATTTTCCATGTACTGTAAGAGCTGAGTTTGTTTTTAAGTCTCTGTTTCCTGGAACCTGACCTACCCCAACCCATGATCTTGACTTGTTTTTGAGAACACCAAAACCCTCCCTGATCAGTTTTCAAAGGGGGATACTGTAATATTTTTTTGGTTGTTGTTTTGATTTGGGTTTTTGGGTTTTGGTTTTTGGGTGATTTGTTTTGGGTTTTGTTTTTTGCTTATTTATTGGTTTTGTTTTGCTTTTTGAGATATTTTTCTGTACTTCCTACCTGCTTCTATCTTGCTTCTATAAACTTAATTTGCAACTAGTTGTGATCTTACTCCTTAATAGGGCCCTAAGAAAAGGGACATGGGGCTGTTCTCTCTCTCTCTCTCTCTCTCTCTCTCTCTCTCTCTCTCTCTCTCATCTAATTTAGGAGGCAGTCCCTGGCCAGCTCTTGGGTAAAAATAAAAATCAAGTTTGCTTCAAATTTGGCTCAAAACTTATGGTATTGGTTGCTATGCCCAAAGTCTGAACCTTGAAATTATCACCACAAGACCATATCCAAAGCAAAGCAGAGTCTTTACTGTGAGTTAACTCAGGTACCTCCATCTATCTGGAGATGCAATAGCAGCAGTGATGGCAGCAACAGGGGGAAACTAGGAGAGATCCCCAGTGGTGTGGGGAGGGGGGTTTTAGAGAGGAGAAGGCTTGGGGAATTCCAAGTATATGGGCTTGTGATTGGCTGGCCCCTCTGAGCAGAGGTCCAGAAAAGGTCAAGGTATGTCTCTACTCCAGACTAGAGGTTACTACTTCCCTACTCAGGGATTGGTCAGTTTTCTCTACTCAGGAATTGATTGATTTTGTTTCAGGGGCAGAGATGGCTCTGATTTCAGGGCCAAACTGTTTCTTTCTCTGATCTTTTTTGGCTTTTAGGCTCCAATTTTAGGGTCAGGGTGAATTTCTTTAACAGGCTTTAATTCTAAGGACAAAGTGTATTCTTTTGACTCTGGATTCAGACTCAGGGTGTTTTTCCATGGCTCTGGGTTCAGGGATAAAGTGTTTCCTTCACTGACTCAGGTCCCAAATCCAGAGTGTATTTTTTTCACTGGCTATGGGCTCAGAGCCAGGGTGCTCATGGATTGTGCTATGGATCACAGATCTGCTGGGGCCTGAGTCTCTCATGGTCTTATTCTCATCCAGTGGGATTAACAACAACAAAGAGAGAGAGAGAGAGAGAGAGAGAGAGAGAGAGAGAGAGAGAGAGA
>JABTXL010021644.1:5947768-5967121 GCA_025134845.1 Neodon shergylaensis
AGAGAGAGAGAGAGAGAGAGAGAGAGAGACTGGGCCTGCTATGGGCTTTTGAAACCTTAAAACCACCCCCAGTGACATACCTCTTCTGAAAAAGCCACACCTACTAATCCTTCCCAAACAATTCTACTAATTGGGAACCAGGCATTCAAGTATATGAAACCATGGAGGCCATTCTCATTCAAACCACCCACGTGCATATATATCACATGCACACCTGGTGACCCCAAAGATCAGAAAAAGATAGCAGATGCCCCTGAATTGGAGTTCTAGTGTTGACCCACCATGTGGTTGCTGAGAATTGATGCTCTGCAGGAACAAGTGCTCGTACCCACTATGTCATGTCTCCAGCCCACCCATCCTGAATATTGATTTTTAAGGCATTCAGATTGTAAGGAAAATTTAAGAACCTATGTAGAACTGTCAGATTCTGTGCAGAAAACCCATGACCAGGCTATGCATGAAGCTTTGAGAGTAAAGTCTAAGTTTCAATGGAGACCACAGGATTTTCTAGATGCTAGGAACATGAAGCATCTGCAAGGAGCAGACACTAAGATGAGCTATATGTGCTGTAGGAGGCAGGTCTATATGGACAAAGCCCACACCCAATAAAAGTCACATCATGCCACCATGTGCCCTGGATGCCAGGCATGGAACTACAGGGTTTCATTTTTGCTCTGCTGTGTTTTGGTCTTCCTTCAGTTTGATTGTTTCTTGGAATCCCTCTATTCACTCTTCTGGAAATGCCATTTATTCTGTACCAGTGTACATTTGTCAGAGACCAGCTTTGACAAAAATACCACTTACCAAGGTAGGGGCATGGGGAGTAGAAGAGTTAGTAAAAAGTACAAAGATATGAGTAAAAATAATAAAACAGAAAACATAGGATAGTGCCGAAAGAGAGTTCCAGTGAATACTGAAATCTGCCTGCATTCATTTTTCAGACACTTTTATACCCCCAATACAACAGGGGAAGAAGACAAAAGACTGCTTTAAAATGGAACAAAGTTATTTACTTCAATACTTTGAGCCACCAAGCAATTAATCCATGCAAAAAGATTTCTGTTGTTTAGGAAATGAACCCAAGTCTAGACTAAGTATCCTGAAGGCAGCACTCCTATTTCAAAAGAAGGCACAGAAGTATACTTGAATATCCTGATCATTGGGTAGAGTAAAGTGGGCCATCTTAATGTCAAAAGGACCAAGTAATCATACCCTAGGTCAGAGTTGTTGGACATCTTTGAACAAGGTAAAACTCTCTGACCTTCAGACAAGGTGGAAATAAGCTCACATTTTTGGGCCTCCACAATTCCTCCATTTTTATCAATTTTAATAAAGCCTGAGTTTCTGCTATAGGACAGATGATTATATCTGCTTTAGGTGAACACTTACCCATTTTCCAGACTTATCCACCTTTGGTACATGCATTCCAATCATGCATGGCCATGTCTTAGATGCATGGCAGGAGGGAGAATCATATCCATCTCTGACTGTCAACCTCTATAAGCAAAGAGTTAAGGAAGAAAGCACCTCTTGGAACCCTGCACTTTTGAGACAACTTTTTGTTAAGAAAGTTTACCAATAATGAAAAATCATGTGCAAGAAGATAATAATGCTTTGTGATATACATGTTCCTACAGCTACAGCATCTCCTAGTTAAAGGAGTAGAGGATTACCAGAGGTGGGAAAGCCCTTTTGAATTGGTCTAGAGTGTTTCTTTTTTTTTATTTTTTTATTTATTTTTTTATTAAAGATTTCTGTCTCTTCCCCACCTCCGCCTCCCCTTTCTCTCCCCCTCCGCCAATCAAGTCCCCCGTCCCTCGTAAGCCCAAAGAGCAGTCAGGGTTGCCTGCCCTGTGGGAAGTCCAAGGACCACCCACCTCCATCCAGGTCTAGTAAGGTGATCATCCAAACTGCCTAGGCTCCCACAAAGCCAATAGGTGCAGTAGGATCAAAAACCCATTGCCATTGTTCTTGAGGTCTCAGTAGTCCTCATTGTCCACTATGTTCAGCAATACCACTCTTGGGAATATACCCAAGAGAGGCCTTATCATACAACAAAAGTATATGCTCTACTATGTTCATAGCAGCATTGTTTGTAATAGCCAGAACCTGGAAACAACCTAGATGCCCTTCAATTGAAGAATGGATGAAGAAAGTATGGAACATATACATATTAGAGTATTACTCCACAGTAAAAAACAAGGACTTCTTGAAGTTTGCAGGCAAATGGATGGAAATAGAAAACACTATCCTGAGTGAGGTAAGCCAGACCCAAAAAGAGGAACATGGGATGTACTCACTCATATTTGGTTTCTAGCCATAAATAAAGGACATTGAGCCTATAACTCAGGTTCTAAGAGAAGCTAAATAAGAAGGAGAACCCAAAGAAAAACATATAGGCATCCTCCTGAATATTAACCTTCATCAGGCGATGAAAGGAGACAGAGTCAGAGACAGAGACCCTCATTGGAGCACCGGACTGAAATCTCAAGGTCCAAATCAGGAGCAGAAGGAGAGAGAGCATGAGCAAGGAACTCAGGACCACGAGAGGTACACCCACACAATGAGACAATGGGCATGTTCTATTGCGAACTCACCAAGGCCAGCTGGCCTGGGTCTGAAAAAGCCTGGGATAAAACCGGTCTCGCTGAACATAGAGTGTTTCTTAACAGTATTCAGCTGTACCAAAATCTAAATTTGTCTTATTAAACACCTCAAATCCAAGAACTTATTGGAAATGTCAAACTTCTCTTAGACAAGTTCTAATCTTTTTCTAATCAGTAACATCTTATAGTAAACTAAAGCAGAAACAAACATTAACAGGTCAATACCATAACTCTAGCATGGAAATCAATAATAAAATACAATTTGTCAAACCACAGTTCTCTTAAATCCATTCTAACCAAAAGACAAAAGGTTTCTGTGATAGCTGAGAGTCCAATTGTAATGCTGCATTTAAGTAATTGTCTCAGTCTCTGAGCAGCAGTAAAATCCCTTAGGCTACCTCCTCATCTCTGAGGAGGGGCTTAAGTCACTCCTTTGTCTCCAGGAGTCCTTTTTCCCCAGATGGGAAAATTGAGGTCTCGGTTCTCAGATTCTTAATTTTAACAGTAAACTGAACATCTCATGCTAGCCCAGAATATAAAAGAGCCAAATGTTCAGTCTGTGTTTCTGGTCTGGCTATAAGGTAAACAGGACTCACTAGGTCTGGAAGTTTGCTGGAAAAGCATTTTAATTTGCTTATTGCTAGTCCTAATACATGGGATGGTTTCTAGTACTTAAGAGCATTAAAAATATATTGGCTGTCTGTATATAGATTAAATACATTATCTGCAAAAAAGCTGAAACAATATAGCAACAGCTCACAGCTCAACTATTTGAGCTGAGGCTGGTTATATTTGCACTACATGTCCTTCTCTATTAACAACATATACAGCTCTTCAATTGGAAGAACCATCTGTAAAAATTAACATAGTGTCCATTAAGGGATCTTTTGCTATAACTTCAGGGAAAATAAAGGAATATAATTGTATGAATTGCAGCAATGGATCAGCTTGGAAAAGATTATTAATCTGGTCTTTAAACTGAACAAACACAATTGCCCAAGAATCACTATTTTGAAATAACCAATCAGTCTGATGTATAGTATAAGGACATTGATCATAGCATGTTCTCTGCCAAAATATCTCCTAGATTCTATCCTGCTCTGGGAGGCCTTCTGCTAGCTATAATAGGATCAGTGCTTCCCTCATTCCCCTTGCCTAGACCTTGATTGGGCAATAACCCTTGCTGAAACATTTGATTAGCAGAAACAGTGTTGGGGGAATATAAATAAAATCTCAGCCCCATAAATTTACAGGTAAGTGAGGAACAATGTATAGCTGAAAAGCTCTTTCATGGTCTTCTCCATCCTTTCAGTAAAGCTCGTTACTACTTTGTTCAAGATTTCAAGTCTGACTAATCCCTTGTAGCTGTGTGATAAGTCTCCATTTTGGGCCCTTTAGAAGGCCATTGGAGGTTTTATTAAAAGTTTGTAATCTGTCTTTCTAATCTAAATTGCAAATCTGCCTAGCTGACAGGCTTAATTTGCTCATGTATGTTGTAACAGACACCTGTCTGGCCTGGAGCTGCAGTTCCCTGAGACTACTTTTTGTATCTTGGCTGTCAGGCCAGGAACCAGGATCTGGGCTCACAGCTGAAGCGGGGCAGCAAGCAGGGTGCAAGCTATGCTCTCCACTGGTTGGCCATGTCCCATCAGTGACTTGGGGCCAGAAGGCCAGTCTGTCATTGCATGCTGTGCCTGGCCAGGGCACAGGCTGTGTTCAGTGGTCATTCAGTAGTCCTGACACAGACTGTTACCAGCAGGCAAATTTAGCTCAGGTTCTCAGGTGCCTGCCATTGCAGCAGTTCTGAGACTGCCATGGGAGACCACAAGCTTGGGCGGGTATAGCCATCTCAATTTCTTTATTACCTCTGTTTTTTTTTTTTATTTTAGGCCTTGTAATTACAAAATTGGGGAAATTCCTGAATCCTCTCCTCTGCTAAAAGCCATAAATTTATCCATATTGGCTCCTTGGCTTATGGGCCAAGTATCACCAAGCCATTTCCCATCAACTGGCACTGTGGAAGGCATAGCCATGCAGATTTTTCTGTCTCTGCCTTTTCTAGCTCCACAGTGCAGTGTGGGTCAGATTCTCTCACCTGGCTCCAATGTGTACACATGCGTTGCTACAATCTCAAGGGTAGACCATGCATGCCATTGTTGAGCTATGTGCCCTGAGCTCCCTACTCTTTCCCCCCACTCACCAGCAGCAGAGGCTGTGACTCAGTGACCATAGCACCTCTGCTTACCAGGGGTGCATGAGGGGGTCATACTTTGACCTCTCTGAGTCTTGGAGCAGCCCAAAGTTAGTGGTGCATACGCCACCAGCGTGGTGGAGGAAGTATACTGTTTACACTATCTACAAACTCTAAAACTCTCCACCCTAGCTCCTCTGGTTATCAAAATACATCCAAGCACCTGTACAGACAGTTGAATATTCTTTCCTTGTCCCATATTTACAAATTTTACTACTGATTTTTTGCCCCACCTTTCTCTTTCCTCTTTTATTATCTATTATTATTTACTTCTGAGTGTTCATTATTCACCTCTATACCTGAGGTGTAGTTTTCTTCTTGCAGCTCCCTCATGTACTCCTTGTACTCTGGTCACACTTCTGTGCATTTTGGGGTTCACTTTTTGCCCCACATTGTGGACGCCATTTGTTGGAGATCAGCTTCAACAAAAATAACATTTACCAGGGTAGGGGTATGGGGAGTAGAAGAGTTAGTAAAGAATACAAAGATGCGAGTAAAAATAATAAAACAGAAAATAAAGGATAGTATCGGGAGGGAGTCCCAGTGAATACTGAAATCACCTGCATTTAATTTTCCACACACTTTTATACCCCAATACAACATGGGAAAGAAGACAAAAGACTGCTTTAACATAATACAAAGGACAGCTAGAACAGTTATTTGCTTTGTACTTTGAGACACCAAGTCATTAGCATTCTGTTGTTTAGGCAGTGAACCCACCCTAGACCAAGTCTCCTGAAGGCAGCCATTCCTAAAGTCAAACCTCCTATTTTAAAAGAAGAAGCAGAAGTATGCTTGAATATCCTGACCATTGGTCAGAGTGGAGTGGATCTACCTGTATGGGCCATCTTACTGTCAGAAAGACCAAGTAACCACACCCTAGGCCAGGATGTATAGCCACACTTGTCAACAACTTTGAACAAGCTAAAACTCTCTGACCTTTAGACAAGGAAATAGGCTCACATTTTTGGGCCTCCACATACATTCAAACTATGTATCTTTCTAACTGATTTGAAGGAAGTTTGCTGCTAAGAGTTTGCCTTGAGTCTCAGAAGAGACTGTTGTGAAATAATCCTTCTGCACATTGTGTGAATACAGGTCACTATGATTGGTTTAATAAGCAAACTGACTGGCCAATAGCTGAACAGGATAAAGTTAGGTGCGAAAGCCAAACTGAGGATGATGGGATAAGGAAGGGCGGAGTCAGAGGGGTCACCAGCCAGATGGAGAACAAATGAAACACACACAAAATGGCATTAAGGTAAAAGCCTCAAGCCTCAGGGCAATGTATACATTAATAGAAATAGGTTAACTTTTAAGAACTAGTTAGTAACAAGCCTGATCTATTGGCCAAGCATTTAAAACTAATATTAAGTCTCTGAGTCAGTTATTTGGGAAGAGACTGCTGATTATTTGGGAGCAGGTGGTTGTGAAAGAAAGACTCAGCCTACAGGAGACTTTTGACTTTGGATAGTGTTGAAACTGCTATGACTCTGAGTATCTTTTTTATTTTTATTTATCATTTCTGTGTGCACCCTATTCATGGTAAGAATTATAAATGCCACGGCACATATGTGAAGGCAGAGGTCAGCTTTGTGGAGTTTGTTCTCTTCTCCCTTTCAATGGGTTTCAGGGACTGAACTCAAGTCACGTTTGTGTGGCAAGTGCTTTACCCACTGAGTTTTTTCACTGACCCGAGACTATAAATACACTTGAAATTGGATTAAATTTCTATCATCATCATCATTTTATTATTGCTATTATTTTGTGGGTATGGGTATTTTTCCTGAATGTCTGGCTGTGCACCATGAAGACAGGGCATTGAATCACCTGCAACTGGAGTTAAAGATGGTGGTGAGCCACCAGATAGGTGCTGGAAATTAAACCTAGGTCCCCCCAAAGACCAGCCAGTACTCTTAACTGCTGAGCCATCTCTTCAACCTATGTGTATTTCTTTATTATGTGATAACCATGAGCTTTTGAATGCTGGGTAGAACATTACTATTTGACTACAAGGCTCATGGTTTCAGTTCCCACTCTCCAACTCATGGTACTGTTTGAGAAGTCTATGACATCTTCTAGGAAGAGATTCTTGATAGAAGCAGGTCACTAGGGACTGGTTCGAGGTTATAACTTTGTCCCTGGCTCCAGACCCTCTTTTATTTCTGGTCTGTCAAGCTGTGGACGCCTCCATCACATACTTCCTACCACCGTGAACATCACCATGCTTATCCCACCATAAAGGACTCAAACCAAGAGCCAAAGTACATCTTTCTGAACTTGTTCACCATAGGTATTTTGGTCAAAGTGGTACAAAAGAAATTAACGCAGTAATGTGTGGCGGGGGAAACGCAGCAGGAAAGATGACTCTGAATAGCAGGTTTAGGCGAGAACATCAGTGATTCTATTTTAGATTAAGTCTGAGATGCTTACTTGACAGTCAGGAGGTGGTAAGGAGGCAATGGGGTTCACAAGTATGAAGAAAGGTTTAGGAAGAAAGGCTAATTTGACACGCACCAGCATGTGGGGATCACAAATGCCATGTGGCCAGAAAAGAGATCCAGGGAGAAGCAGACTAAGAAAAGAGAACTAAAGAATGAATGCTTGCTCTTGAAATGTATGTAGAAAAGAGAAGAGCTGTCAAAGACAAATATGGACAACTATGTGTGGTAGGAGGAATATTCTAGAAGGTTCTCTCAGAAAAGAATTCAAAGAGTTTGTCTTCCAAGTGGAGCAGAAAGTTTGGCTGAGAAACTGAAAATGGTATATGAGCTAAAATAAAATAAAATAAAAAGTTAAAAAAACTATACAAGAAAGCATTTTTCTGATGGCAGGTCTAAGTTTGACCAAAGAAGTAGGGATGTGGGAGCAGTGGAGAATGATGGGTAGTTAAGGTGGCAGCATCTGTGAGTTGAGAGTATTTTATTTCTACCGGATGAAGAAGAAAACACCAAGGCAGACTTACCAACATCACCATTTCCAGCTTCTCGACATGCAGTCAAGAGAACTGAGAAGAAACAATGACTGGAAGAGAGACCTGTAGGCCTATGTTCACAGCAGCGTTCCTCACTCACTGTAGCCAGAGAGGGGAGGCAATCGAAGCAAGCATCCAATCAGCGGATGGAGAAACAAAAAGTGGTTCAAGCAGGAGAGGAGCGGCATCCAGTGTTAGAAAGGAAGGGCGTTCTGATGCTGGCCGAGACATGAGCAAACCTTGCTAAGTGGGTAAACCAGGCACAGGAAGGCAGAAGCTGCCTGACTCCACTCGCATGAGATCCCCAGAGACAGAAGGTAAATGAGTGTGATGGTTGGTCTTGATCCTTGATTTGATCAGATCAAGAAAAGAAGGAGACTCATGAGCAAAGCTCTCTGTAAGGGGGAAAGGGCATCATTCGTGAAGATTCTGGAGTAATAAATCATTAATCTCTTGGTTTATTCATAATATAATGGCTTCCTTGGGAGGTAGTAAAAAGGAGGAGGTAGGCCCTAATTGGAGATTGTAGGTCATTGAGGGGTCACCTCTGAGGACTACATCTTGCCTTTCTGCTTCATAGCAACCATGAGATAAAGAGAATCCACACCACTGGCTCCCACTGCCATGTTGTTCTGCCTCACAACAGGTCCAGAGACATGGAGTCAACTGACAACAGAGGAACCCTCTGAAACCAAAGTCAACTGACTGCAGAGGAACCCTCTGAAACCAGAGTCAACTGACTGCAGAGGAACCCTCGGAAACCAGAAGCTAAAGTAAATCTTCCCCGACTAGGCTGTTTCTGTCAGGTGTTGTCACAGGACAGAGAGAAGTAACTAACACAAGTGGTGATCGCCGAGGTCTGGGAACAGGGGAAACAGCGTGACCAAAGCGTAGAGTTTCAGTATGGAATGAAAATTCTAGAACTAGATGGCAATGGTTACACAATAAACTGCTAAAGTGAATATTCTAAACTGTTCAAATATACATTAGGTTTGTTATCTTATTTTTTCCAGTGGGGGCTGGCTAGAAGGCTCAGTAGTAAAGAGAGCTTGGTCTGTGAGCATGAAGACCTAAGTTCAGTTTCCTGGAATCCATGTAAGAAGCCAACCATGGCTATGTACACTTGCAACCGCCGCATTGATAGCAGAGACAGGACTATCCCAAGGGCTCCCTGGCCAGCCGGCCTAGCCAAAATGGTGAACTTCCTAGTTAGGGGGAAGACTCTGTTCCAAGGTAGTAAGGTGGAAAGCACCCAACATCTTAGCTCTGACCTCCACATGAGAGCACACAAGCACATGCACACGCTGCTCATGTGTGTGCACATACACAAACACACAAAAACACACACACAATGCTCACACACACAATACACACACACAATACACACACACACTTTTTTTTCATTGGAGGAGCTAAGCATGGCATCGTATACCTGTAATCTCAATACTCAGGATACTGAGTAGAAAGCTTGAGTTTAAGGGTGTCAAGCCTGAGCCACATAGTAAGACCCAAAGAGCCTAGCTCCAAAGGCTGACTAAAGAAGAAAAAAGCTACCTGCAGTGTCCCCTGACGTGGATACTATTGCTATAATTACATAAGATGCCACTCTCCCAGCATGGGAAGAGAGGGTGGAGGGAGCACACGAAACACTGTACTTGTGACTTCCTGTCGGTTTATAATTATTTCCCCAAAATTCTAAGGCAACTCCTAAGAATATCAATTACGACCAAAAACAAAAACTCTGGCTCAGCTAAGAGAGCTCTCGGATCTTCTGGGATTCAGCGCTTTCCGCCCCCAGGGATGCCAACACCCACTTTCCTACCTTGGGTCTGAGCACTTTTCTAACTTTGTCCCAAAGTCTGCATTTGAAATGGGTTTTGTTCCTGTCATCTTCGCTGCTTACAGTTTAGAAAGAACACTCCCATTCAAGCACACACCCAGCATAAACACGGCTCCAAGGCAGCTAGACAGCCTGGCAAGCGTTATTTTTAGGCTTGGAAACATAAGCAAAGAGACACCTGCTGGAGGGGACTTCTTTGGTGGATTTGACTTTCCCGTGTAAGAAGGCACTAAGATTCAGAGAAATCTGGTCATTGGGTCCATCTCATTAAGTTCCAGGTTTTCTAGGTTTGGTTTTGTTTGCTGTGGAGGGAAAGAGGCCGTGGCAGTGTAGGTGCTTGTGGAGGCCACAGTGAGAGTTCTTGTCTAGCTCACTGATTCATCTAGACTAACCACCCAGCAGACTCCAGACATCCTCCTGCCTCTGTCACTGCCTCCCTAGCACTGGGATTGCAGCTGTGTGCTGCCACACCCGGATCTTAAGATAGGTGCTAGGGATTTGAACTCAGGTCTCCATGCTTGCTCAGTAAGCCCTTGGCTGACTGTGCCATCTCTCCTGGACCCTTACTTTGCTTTTGGGGATAGGCTCTCAGTTTGTAGGCCAGGATGGCCTGGAATTCACAATCCTCCTGTCTCAGTCTCCTGAGTGCTGAGATTAAAGGTGTGTATTACCTCCCCAGGCCTCACTAAGTACTGGTATGTTCCTAACGTCTGTATTGTTGCCCACCTCAGTAGACTTGGATCGCTGGAGTACTTTCTAAACAGAGACCAAGCTAGCTTTGGTGGACCCTGAAGCCGCCTGAATCCACAGGCTGCTTCCGCTGAACCTTCATTCAGCCTCAACCATGCCTGAAACTTCAGAACACTTGGAAGTCACGATCTGTCTGGAGGCAAGTGACATGGAACAGCTGGCTTCCTCGGGAACAAGTCTAAACAAGGCTTAGCCGTTAGATGTGGCCAGCTCCAGGGGCCTCATTCTCAGAGAGGGGGCAGAGGGTCTCTGGAGATCAAAGACAAAGGGCCAGAGGAACAATCACAAAAACTCAGCCAAAGGTCAAATGAGCCCAGGACGGAATGCTTTCAGAGCTCAGCAATTGTTCTCCCTAAAGTGAACGTGAAGTCATTCCAAGCAGATTACCTAGCATCTAAAACTAAGAGTGCCTTATAAAAATATCCTGGATCAATAAAATTCTTACAGATTGCTAGCTGTTAAAAAAATTACCTATTGTCCCCTATAATTAGGGATCAGAGATACTAAGACAGAAGAGGGCTTGTTCTGTCACGTATTGATTTATAACAAACTGCATCAGCTGAGACGCGAAGGTCATGGATGCTTCGACTACAAGCCGTCAGTCAGCTCTCCCAAGACATACTGTGAAACGGGAAATAAGTGACTTTTAAAATGACATATTGTATAGTCTTATAACACCCGACGGTTGCTAAGGGCTCAAGGCCTTGGCATTCACATTATTTACATGACAAAATAGAAGTTGCTCTTTCTCCATGTTATCTTTCTTTTTCTTCCCCTGTACAACACTAACACTTGGCAATTCTTTCCGCAGGTGTCTGCATCACATCAACTCATATCAGCTCACAGGCTGGGTGCGGCAGCATTGTTAGCGATTTGCCGCTATGCTTAGAAACAGAACGACTATACCAAAAATGATTAAATTTACATTGTTGTTTCCTGGTGCCTTATTGTTCCATTATTTACCTTTTTAAAATATGGAGGGGGTCTGGAGAGAAGGTGCAGAGATTAAGAGCACAGACTGCGCTTCCAGTGGACCCAGGTTTGATTCTCAGCACCCCCACAGCAGTTTACAACTATCTGTAACTCTGGTTTCGGGGGATCCAATGCTCTCTTGTGACCTTCATGAACACCAGGTACACAAAAGGAACACAGACATACATGCAGGTTGTTGTCAGAGGCCGCTTGTTCATTCCCTGCTGCCCAGACTCAAGATAACCATTCAGAAACTGTATTAATTAAATCACTGTTTGGCCTATTAGCTTATGCATATTTCTAGCTAGCTCTCATATCTTAAATTAACCCATTTCTAGTAATCTGTGCATCACCACGTGGCTGTGGCTACCAGCAAGGTTCCAGCTGGCAGCTTGCGTCTTTTTCCTCTGGCATCTACATGGCGTCTAACTAACTCTGCCTACTCTCTCCTCCTCTGTCTACTTGGAACTCTCATCTTGCCCTATTCTGCTAAGCCACTGGTCAAAACAGATTTATTCATTAACCAAATAAAAGCAACACATAGACAGAAGGGCTTCGCACACCAGTGCTTGGCAGGGAGGATGGGAGAGAAAGCATCTCTGGACAAGGCAGGACTGCTGCACTCAGGAGCTCCCAGCAGCTATGGGTACCTATGTAAGACGTGCACAAGACCAAGCCACTCGACACTCTAGCACAGAGGGGAGTGGGTTCATAGATACCCCTATCTGGAGATAACTGTTGACTTCTGGAAGAAGAGAGGGAGTATTTTTTTTTGTCTTTTCTTTTTTTTTTATTGAAAAAAAATCCCTGCTTCCTCCCAGCCTCCCATTTCCCTCCCCCTCGTCCGCCCCTCTCCCCCTCCCCCCCACTCCTCTCCCCCTCCCTCTCCAGTCTGAAGAGCAGTCAGGGTTCCCTGCCCTGTGGAAAGTCCAGGGTCTTCTCCCCTCCCTCCAGGTCTAGGAAGGTGAACATCCAAGCTGGCTAGGCTCCCACAAAGCCAGAACATGAAGTAGGAACAAAACCCCATGCCATTGTCCTTGGCTTCTCATCAGCCCTCATTGTCCGCCATGATCAGAGAGTCCGGTTTTATCCCATGCTTTTTCAGTCACAGTCCAGCTGGCCTTGGTTAGCTCCCAATGGGCGCACCTTTCGTGGTCCTGACTTCCATGCTCATGTTCTCCCTCTTTTCTGCTCCTCATTGGGACTTTGGGAGCTTAGTCCGATGCTCCAGTGTGGGTCTCTGTCTCTATCTCCATCCATCGCTAGATGAAGGTTCTATGGTGATATGCAAGATATTCATCAGTATGGTTATAGGATAGGGTCATTTCATGTTCCCTATCCTCAGCTGCCCAAGGAACTAACTGGAGACATTGCCCTGGGCACCTGGGCGCCACTCTAGGTTCATGTCTCTTACCAACCCTAAGGTGGTTCCCTTAATTAAGTTATGTGTTTCCCTGCTCCTCTATCCAACCTTGTTTTATCCCCAATCATCCCATTTCCCCAAGTTCCCCCCATCCTCCCCTTCTCACTTTTCTCTCCCCATCTCCCCTTACCCCTATCCCACCCGAGGGAGTATTTTTTTATATTTATTTATTTATTTATTTATTTATTTATTATGTATACAATATTCTGTCTATGTGTATGCCCAAAGGCCAGAAGAAGGCACCAGACCCCATTACAGATGGTTGTGAGCCACCATGTGGTTGCTGGGAATTGAACTCAGGACCTTTGGAAGAGCAGGCAATGCTCTTAACCTCTGAGCCATCTCTCCAGCCCCAGGAGTACTTTTTTTTATGTGCATTGTTGTTTTGCCATGGGTGTCCGGTCTCCTGGAACAGGAGTTACAGACAGTTGTGAGCTGCCATGTGGATGCTGGGAATTGAACCCAGGTCCTCTGGAAGAGCAATCAGTGCTCTTAATCACTGAGCCATTTCTCCAGCCCTGAGATAGAGTATTTCTAAGGGTGTAACTTCTGGTAGGTACCCCTCAAGATCCTATGGATGGCCCCACACCCAGCAGTGCATGGTCAGTACTACTAGGACTCAGACAGTTGTTTTTTAAGAAGAGATGGGAGGAACACAAAATTGGATGGGGTAGAGAGGTGGGGTGATCTGTGAGGAGTTAGACAGAAGTGAGAGGTGAAAATAATCAGAATACTTTTTATGAAACTCTCAAAGAATTAGTCAAAATATTATATTTTTTTAACTAGCAGATGAGGTTAGGAGGAAAAGGGGGATGGAATTGGAGGAGAAGAGATTGGAGATGGATTTGACCAAAACACATTGCATGAGTGTATTGAAATTCATAAACAATTTAAAAAGAAATAAGTAGCAGTAAAGGAAAAAATTTTAATAGAGGTCTTAAATGCATTTCCCTTGGCTGGAATTTGAATCCAAACCTGCCTCTGTAATGGAGAATGGAGGTAACCTGGTGCCCTGTTCCCTTCCCCACAAGAAGGGACACATTAACCTGTTCTAGCTTGGCTTCCATTGCTGTGATGAGCAGCCTGAGAAGAAGAACCTTGGGTTTCCTCAAGGGTTCATTTTATCTGACAAGTTACAGTCCATCATCCAGGGAGCCAAGGCAGGAGCGGAAGGCTGGAGCTTGAAGCAGTAGCCATGTGGGAAAGCAACGCTGCAGGCACTGGGCTGGGCCCTCTTACGTTATTAGCAAATACGACCTCCTCACTATGACCACCACTACCAACTGCACACCCAGACTGCCCAAAAGCCAATCTGAAGGAGGCAGTTCCTCAGTTGAGGTGCCTTCCTCCCAATCAACACTAGTTTGTGTCAAGTTGACCAAAGCTTGTCAAACATCTAACCTATCTCACAGCTAAACTCACATCTGTTCTAACCTGTATTTCCTGACTCTCTATAACCTGGAAGGTGACCACAATGGGAAAAAACTGGAAATTAGACTACCTATCAATGCTTTGCCCAAATGGAAATAAATCTATTTTTCTATAAAAAAAAAATAACAGAGCAGGACTGGAGAAATGGCTCAGCATTTAAGAACATAACTGCTTTTGCAGAGGACCTGAGTTCTGTTCCCAGCACCCACCTGCAACTCCAGTTCCTTCGGATCTAAGCCCCTCTAGCCTCTGTGGACGCTCAAGTTCAAGCATGAAGCACGCATGTGTCACGTGTGTGCGCACACATGCGTGCACATGCACACAGATACATATAAATTTTAAAGTGTTCATTTAATAAAATCTTCCCTGTAGTAGTTTGATTTTCTTGGGATACAAAACAAAATTGGAATCAAGTAGAGTATTAGGTGGCCTAGTATTATATTAAAAAAAAAAACTCAGAACAACTGGGAGAAAGCTGGATAAATATTTTCACATTTTCAAAAGAGAATTGTTTCAGGGAAGGGTACGGGATCATCAGGTAGCAATGTCTAGGTGTGTATCTAAATAGTGGTACTGTTTTCTAAGAACTTAGAGACATCTCCAAGTTTTCCAAGATGATGAGAGTATGGAGTTTTGTCCTTGAAATGAAGAAGACCAAGTACCTGTGAGATGTCTCAGAGAGTAGAGATACTTGCTGGTAAGCCTGATGACCCAAGTTCAATCCTTGGGACCTACACAGTAGAAGGAAGGAATCAGCTTCTGCAAGTTGTCTTCTGATCACACCCATGCTCCATCTCCATCTCCTTTTCTCTCTCTCTCTCTCTCTCTCTCTCTCTCTCTCTCTCTCTCTCTCACACACACACACACACACACACACACACACACACAATGCCTTATGATAACAATGATGGAGATGGAGATGCAGTTCAATGGAAGGGCACTTTCCTAGTGTGCAAGAGGCTCTGGATGAGTTCATCTCCAGCACCATTTTTAGAAAGAAAGAAAAGAAAAACCTAATGGTTTCTCCTAGAATATTCAGCCATTCAAAAGACTTCATAACTCCTTGGCGGTGGCTGAGGAAATAACACACCAAGCGTCTCTGGTGTTGGTTTGGCCAATTCAAGTTACCAAGCAAAAGGATGTCTCTGGTTCCTTTAACAACATAGGAAACTCCAGGCTAGAACACGTTTGCCTCTAAGTTCCCTTCCATGGCCTTAGCAGTTAGTGCCATTTTATCAGAACTAAATCCCAAAACTCTTGTTCCTAAAACAGATTACAACTGTTCCAAAATGCTTTTCAGGGTAAATATCTTTTGTTTCCTGGATAACGTTGGACAGTTTTTAGAATTCTGATAATCCAAGTCTCCTATCGAGAATCGCCTGGGTTGGCTATCTCCACAACCCGTTTTCATATCAGTTTGCCCTGGTGAGATGGCAAACAGTGCATTTCACTTCTTTTTAACAGGCACATTGTAATTTTGGTCTACTGAGAGGATTCTCAACAGTTTGCTCTTCATGAAAGATAAAAAGTGACAAACAATAGTCATTTGAGGAGATGGAATTCTTTCCTCTAGGGTCTGGTCACTTGCTGCTGATCCCTGGGCAAACAGATACTGTGATCCTGTCCTACCCCTCTCCCATGTCCCAGCCACCAACCCTTCCACCTGAGTCACCCAGCTCCTGCCAGCCAACTTTGGGGAATGCTGCGGGAGGACCTTCCGCTCCTTCAGCCAATAGCTGTTGAAATACCAGCCCACTGGGGCGTGGTCTATTTATCTTTAAAAAGGAGCGGCAAGCCTCGGCCTGCTCTTTTGGTTCCGGGCGCTTGGCTCCTGCTCCTGCTCCGGCTACTAGGCTCCTTTCCTGATGGTTGGTGTTTCGTGAGTTTTACCCCCCTAAATAAATATCCCTTTAAATCATGACTGGTGTGGGATTGATTTGCGCATAACTGGAAGAACCCATCTGAGAGATCCCTAAACCAAGAAGCTCTGGAGTGTTGCTCCCCTAAATGTGAGGGCTACCCTTTAGTCTTTCCTTCCATCGTGTAGATTCTGTCCCCCGAAGAGAGAGAATTGACAAGCTGTTCTAGGACCTCCACACATGCACTATGGCACATGTGTACATACAGAAATCACACACACACAGACACATACACACATACAGACACATATCCAGACACATATACACATCAGACACAACACACACAGAGAGACATACATACATACATCACACACACATATAGACACACAGACAGACACATACACACATACAGACACATACAAACAAACACAGAGACATACATACAGACACACAATAAAATAAATAAATAAATAAATAGAATAAATAAATAATGTCCTTTGAAAGAAAGAAAAAAAAGGAAGAAAGACGGGAGGGAGGAAAAGCAGTAATTTCTCCTTTATCTCTGGCCATCCGAGACATAGGAACTAACCAAACATCCCAGGGCTATGGAACAATTATGGTGTGATAATCAGGCTATGGTCTGCCTGATTATCACACCATAGCAAACGTTTCTAAGTCTGAATCAGCTAAGCTACAAACTCTTGGAAACTAATCAGTTGACAGGTTCAGCTGTGCTTCTGGCTTTTCAGTTCGCTTTCCTCAGGGAATGCTGCTAATTTAGGGCCATAAAAACACATTGAGTGCATAGATACAGTCAAGAATATCATCATTTGTTGAAGATAATCTTGATTAAAAAACTCATTATGAGGTATGATGGAGCACACCTTTAATCTCAGTACTGGGGAGACAGAAGCAGGAGGATCTCTATGAGGTAGAGGCCAACCTGGTCCAGGTAGTAAGTTCCAGGCCAGACAAGGCTACATAGAGAGACCTTGTTACAAAAAACAAACAGACAAATAAAATGTTATTATTTGATTGCTAAATATAAAAACAACATTTAGCACCATCTTAAAATCTTATTTTATTTTTACTTTTTGAACTTTTTAAAATTTGCAACAAATGATATGAGGCTAAAAATATGAAATAACATATCATTTCTGACTTTGCTAATTTATAGTAAATAAGAAAAATTATGAGGTGAGAAGAAACATTTATAAGATTTAAATTCTTATAAAGAAAAAGAGAGAGATTTGTTTTCATAAAGAATAGAGAGGGAGGGGCTGGAGAGATGGCTCATTGGTTAAGAGCACAGGCTGCTCTTCCAGAGGTCCTGAGTTCAATTCCCAGCAACCACATGGTGGCTCACAACTATCTGAAATGAGATTTGGCGCGCGGGCATACATGGAGGCAGAATGTTGTATACATAATAAAAATAAATAAATAAATCTTTAAAAAGTTTTTTTTTTAAAAGAATAGAGAGGGATAAAACAGTGTCAAACAGTCTGCAACTTTCACAGGCTGAGCATTGCTGCAGTGAGGCCCCCCATCCTGGGTCCGCGTGTTCACAGGCTGAGCATTGCTGCAGTGAGCCCCCCCATCCTGGGTCCGCGTGTTCACAGGCTCAGCATTGCCGCAGTGAGCCCCTCCATCCTGGGTCCGCGTGTTCACAGGCTGAGCATTGCCGCAGTGAGCCCCCCCATCCTGGGTCCGTGTGTTCACAGGCTCAGCATTGCCGCAGTGAGCCCCTCCATCCTGGGTCCGCGTGTTCACAGGCTCAGCATTGCTGCAGTGAGCCCCCCCATCCTGGGTCCGCGTGTTCACAGGCTCAGCATTGCCGCGGTGAGCCCCCCCCCATCCTGGGTCCTCGTGTTCACAGGCTGAGCATTGCTGCAGTGAGCCCCTCCTTCTGGGTTTCCACTATGATTTCTTGTTTCTTCTTTGCTTTATTTTTATCAACTTCACAGGAATGTGAAAAGAGAAGTTCGTCCCAGAATGAAGTATGTTTCATTTTCCTTTCATGAGTTTGCTCCTGGCATGCATGCTAGCATGTTTCCCAGTTTGGGGTTGGCATCTGAAAGACGGGAGGGTCCTCTCTGTCAGGGTTCAGAAACTGCACGTAGAGAAACAGGAGGCTCCAGGCGGAGAAGCCGCACCTCCAGGCTGCCTGTGAACTCTAGGCCAGGGCTGTGTTCCTGGACCCTGGTTCCCAGGCAGTTCTTCCCCCAGCAGGATGAGATGTTCTGAGCTCCAGTCAACACACCCACACTGCACTAACACCATCGTGGCTGACATTCCTCCGTTCACGTTGGGAAATGCGTTTAGAGTTGTCAGAAGACAAAATCATGACAAATGTAGTTTAAACATCTTAACTGGCTTTCTTTGGGAGTCTAGACCCAAACAACATCCTATTCTATAAAACAGAATGAGGGCTGGGGAGAAAACTCCAGCAGTAACCTGTTCATTCCATCCCAACACCCCCATTTTAAAACCAGGCCAGCAGCTCCTACTTGGATGACAAACTGATCCCAAGGGTTGGCTGAACAGCCAGTCCAGTCTAATGGATGAACTTCAGGCTCAGTGAGAGACCCTGTCTCAAAAATAGTTGATGATGATGATGAGGAGGAGGATGTTGATGATGATGATAATGATGATGATGGAGAAGAAGAAGAAAAGAAGAAAGGAGGGGTTGGAGGAGGAGAATTGCCCTGGTTGAGAAAAGAGTAAGGAAAACAGAACAAAAAAGCAGACTGGTTCTTTCAAAGTTTCTGTCCTTGCAAGGCTGGGACAGAGAAACAGACCAATAGAAAACGACTGCTTGGTTGACATCAGATTACCTTTTCTAAGGATTAAGAGAGAGAACTTCATCATCACACTGGCCTATTTGGGAACTTGGCCATTATCCCCCACTCTCCTGACTTCTCACAGGGGCAGATGAACAGTTCAGTTTCAGTTTGGACATTTAGCATGGATGATCCCATTTGGGATTGGTCTGTTAGGTGTTGCAGAGTATTTTTTTACTATGCAAAAATGTGTTGCATTTGTTTAACTATGTAAAGGTGTGCTGCTGTTTTACCTTGTCTGGTCTAATAAAAAGTTGAACGGCCAATAGCAAGAGAAGAGGTATAGGCAGGACTTCCAGGAAGGGAGAGAAAGTAGGAGGGATTTAGGCTTGGGAAAGAAAGAAAAGGAAGGGAGGAAGAAAGGAAGGAAGGAAGGAAGGAAGGAAGGAAGGAAGGAAGGAAGGAAG
>JABTXL010021644.1:5967131-5984633 GCA_025134845.1 Neodon shergylaensis
AAGGAAGGAAGGAAGGAAGGAAGGAAGGAAGGAAGGAAGGAAGGAAGGAAGGAAGGAAAAAAGGGAAAGAAGGGACACCAGGGGCCAGACAGACAGACATGGAGGAAGCAGGAAAGTAGGACATACAGAATGAAAGAAAGGCAAAGAAAGCCCCAAGGCAAAATGTAGATGAATAGAAACAGGTTAAATTAAGTTAAAAGAGCTAGTGGAACAAGCCTAAGCTAAGGCTGAGCATTCATAATAATAAGTCTCCGTGTCTTTATTTGGGAGCTAGAGCTGATAGTCCAAAGAAAATTCCAACTACAGAATTTGTTGGCCTAGCAGAAGTTCAGACAAAGTATTAGCTTCCTGTAAATGATACAACTGTATGTATGTACTGGGGGTGGGAATAGAGACTGGCTGTCTAGGAACTCACTATGTAAACCAGCTGTGTAAACCTCACAAAGATACACCTGTCTCAGCCTCCCAAGCGCTGGAGTTAAGGTGTGCACTGCCGTGCTAAGCCTCAGGTCATACACATTTAGGTCTCAATTCTGATCTGAGAGAAAACGTGCAATAGAGCATTTGACATTTGCCTCTCTGAGTTGGACTTGTTTCTCTTAATATGATGATCTTCAGTTTCCTGAAAATGACGGCTGACTAGAAATCTGCTGTGTATAAAGCCACTTTTTCTCTACAGACCAGCGATTCCACTTGTCTTGTGTATTCCAGGCCCTGAATTGACCTGTGTCTCAGCCAAGCCATGGCCTGTTGGATTGCCTCAAGGATGCAGAACTCGAGCAAATAGAGGGGCTCAGGGCCACCAGTCCTACAGGCAGGTTCATAGTGAGAAGGGATTCGGAGTATTTGAACATAGTAAAAAAAATGGGTAAAGGACTGGATTATTGTTCAAGCCAGGACTAGACAAAGAGCAGATTTGTCCAGACACCTTTATCTATGGAAGCTGTAAACCAAATCACAGGCAGAGCGGCAACCAGAGTGCTAAGCAAAGGCGCGGGACAGAATGGGAATAGCGGAGAGAAAAGAGCAGTAAACCCTGACTTATCCCTGTCTGGGGAACACTCTCAGGCACACTCCTCTTGGTGTCAGGGTTTTGAAAGTGTTTCTTATCTTTGAAGAGCCTCAAAGCCCTGTAACCCTTGCTTTTCAGCCTTGAACACCTGAAGGACAGATGATCAGGGTGCCCGATAAGAACGCTTCACGGCTATACTCTGGTGCAACCATATTTGGAGCCTGCTACAGGGAAATGTCTAGAGAGTAAGATTGAAATCTCTGTAGTCATGCATTCAAGATGACCAACCTGGGGCTGGGAGTGTTGCCCAGTGGTCGGAGGGTGTGCTTAGTGGGCAGGAGGCCCTAGACTGGATCCACAACACCACAATTTAGAGATAGATGCTCAGGCTTTATTGCAAAGGAACTTAGCAGTTTGTCAGTCTGCAGGATCAAGCAGGATCTGTCCCCTTTTGTCTGGTGCTCTCCTGAGCTATTTGTCATTAATGTTGTCATTAACTAATAATGCACACTGTATCTGCACAGCTGCCATGAACAAAAGTTCCGGAAAAGAGGCTGCACGGGCTGCGGCTGATGACCAATTAGAGCTTCAGCCTTTGTGAAGAGTTGAAAGGTTCCAGGTCCAGAGTCTAATTCCCAGTTATCTTGGGCTATCTTCAGCCTCTTGAAATGACCACTTACTGTCCAACTCCATATGAAACCGAACAGCCTTGTGATTCTCTTTTTTTTTTTTTTTTTTGGATTTTCGAGACAGGGTTTCTCCGCAGATTTTTGGTTCCTGTCCTGGAACTACCTCTTATAGACCAGGCTGGCCTCAAACTCACAGAGATCCGCCTGCCTCTGCCTCCCGAGTGCTGGGATTAAAGGCATGCGCCGCCACCACCCAGCCCATCCTTGTGATTCTTAAGCAGATTCTTTGGAATGTATAAATAGACCCTGATTCCACCCCTTCAAAAGTGAAAAATGTCATCAGAGAGCACTGGAGGAGGCCCAGAGCAGAGGTTCCTCACTCCACTGCACCCCTCCTATCTGGTATACCCACCAATGTATTAGAAAAAGTATCTTGGTTTACGGCTTCCTTTGTTCTGTTACTATAAAAACTTCATGAAATTGTTACCAAGTTAAGCCACAGAATTTGGAGTACACTAAATCTGTTTCTCAGGGCTGTGGTCACTTATATTTGGCTCCAAAGTAAACTCTCTTATCCTGTCTATGGTGAGAGCTGGATTTTGTTTATTAGTTTGTTTTTATTTTTGTTTACAGTAGCAATGTCAGTAGCAGCCATGCCAAACACTTCACATCCATTCTCTCCTTAACCCCTCATGGCAAGTGTGTGGGGTGGTTGTCATTGCCTCCTTCCTATGAGACAGAACTTCTGCACGTTTTAGTGTCTGTGCTTCCCTGTCCGCCCTGTCCCCCACCATCCAGAAGCAATGAGGACATGCCATATTCATTCCCTTCAACATGAGGATCATACAGTAGAAATACAGACAGACAAGCCTGTTTCCTTAGACAATACCAGCAATCTCAGTGTTTGGGAAGCTTAGATAGAAATATTGGGAGAGAAGTTAATATAGGCTACAGAAGATTGGGAGAGTCACAATCAATTAATCAATCAATAAACCAATAAATCTATTTTCAACTCTATACTACTTAAAGAAAAGGAAGGGAGAAAAGAAGGGAGGAATGAATGGAGGGAGGGAGGGAAGGAGGAAGGGAGGGAGGGACGGAGGAAAGGAAAGGGAAGGGAAGGGAGGGGAGGGGAAGGGAAGGGAAGGGAAGGGAAGGGAAGGGAAGGGAAGGGAAGGGAAGAACTTGGAAGAAGCTATGGTTTGTGTCTTGAACACTTGGTCCCCAGATGGTGGTATTATGAGTGGAGGCTGTGGAACCTTGAAACGGTCGACCCTAGATGGCAGAAGTAGAGGTCACTAAGGGTAGATTTTTGAAGGTTGGTGTTGACTGAGGTTTCTGTCCCTCCCAGTCCTGCCCATTCAGTCCCAAAGAAACACACAGAGGCCTACATTAATTATAAAATTGGTTGACTTATTAGCTCAGGTTTCTTATTAACTAACTTTTACATCTTGATTAACCCATAATTCTTGTCTGTGTTAGCCATGTGGCTTGCTACCTTTATTTAATCAGTGAGGCATTCTCATCTTGCATCCTCTGCATCTGGGTGACAACAGCAGACTGAGCCTTTCCTCTTCCCAGAATTCTCCTATATTAGTTTCCCCACCTATACTTCCTGCCTGACTCCTGGCCAATCAGCATTTTATTAAGCCAATACAAGTGACAAATCTTTAAAGGGTACAAGGCCATTGTCCCATAGTAGGTTAGAGTCTATCTCTGGTGCCCTGTGTCCACTGTGATGTGTAGCGCCTGCATCACGAGCTCCCAATGTCATCAATGCTACCATGCCTTCCCCACCATGGTGGACTTAAATCTTTGGGAACCACAAGTCCAAATACACCTTTTTATTCTTCAGTTGTTTCTATCAGCTATTTTGGCCACATTGGCACACAAATAATAAAAAAAAGGGGGGGGGGAAAGGGTGTCTTTATTAAGATGAGGGTTTTATCGTCAGAAGTATTTTGTTGTATCATTAAAATGTCATAAATTTTATGTCTGGAATCATGTTTCTGAAGATGTACAACATATCAGCCTGCAGAGCTGGTACCTTTCAGAGACATGGGTTCTACCCAATATTTCTGATATCCTTCGGGTTTTGTTTTGTTTTTATTTTGTTGTTTTGTTTTGTTTGTTTGTTTCAAGACAGAGTTTCTCTGTGTACTCCTGATTGTCCTGAAACTCACTCTGTAGTCCAGGCTAGCCACAAACTCAGAGATCTGCCTGCCTCTGCCTCCTGAGTGCTGGGATCAAAGGTATGCACCATCACTGCCTAGCTTGATGTTCTTGTTTTAACTGTGGTTAAACAGCTAGATCAAAGCATTGGGACAAATTCAGTATTGTTTCCTTCATAGATTAATTTATCTTTCTTGGCTTCAGTTACTGAACAAGCAGTTTCATCTGCCCTACAGATTTATTTTCACCCAAGAAATTTCTAATTTCAACAAAAAGCATTTTCCAACCTAAAAATGTTGACAGGAACAAAAAAGACAAGACACATCCTGTAACGGAAACCCAGAGCAGTGCCCCAAACCAAATTCTGCACAAGATGTGGGAAGCTGGAAAATGCTAGGTCCCCGCCATTGAGCTTCTTTTTCTTTCCATTGAGACAGAGCTCTACACCGATGTGACTGAAGACCCAGTGGGTTCCCCTGGGCCCTTCGTGGTAGCTCTGAGACCCTTTATAGTGAGGCCAGCATTCTCTAAAGTATTGGCAACCAGCTACTGAGATGTCTTCATTGCCTCAGTAGACACGCAAGGGGGGAATGTGTAATTTTAATTTTCAATTAAAAGAATTACTATAAAAACCTTCTATCTGGGGCTGGGTAAATGACTCAGCAGGTAAGAGTTTTGGTTAGATTTCCAGTCTCTAGAACACATGTAGAAAGCCACACATGCCTATAATTCCAGTGCTGGGCAGAGTGGGGACAAAAGGATTGCTGGGGCTTGCTGATCACCAGCCTAAGTCCAGGTCCAGTGAGAGACTTGTGTCAAGAGAATAACGCAGAGAGTAATAGAGCAAGACACCCGACAGTCATCTGGCCTGGGAGCATGCAAATATCATATATACCACACACACACATACATACACACACATACACACACAAAAACACACACACTAATATATCACACACATATATACACACATACATACACACTATACACACATACATACACACTACACACACACTAATATACCACACATACATACACACACATACATACACACATATACAACATAAACACATACACACTTTACATACACACATCTACACAGCACACACACATATACACACACACTGCACACACACATATACATATACAGAGAGTGAGAGAACTGACAGTCAGAGAAGGACAGATAATGCGTTTTTTAAATCATTAGTCCTATCCCAGCATGACTGCACCACCTTTAATCCCGGGACTCGGGCAGAGGCAGGTGGATCTCTGAGTTCTAAATTGAAGGCCAGTCTGGTCTACAAAACAAGTTCCAGGTCAACTAGGGCTACACAGAGAAACCCTGTCTCCAAAAAATTAAAAATAAAAATAGTAAATAATATAATAAATAAAATCATCAATCCTCTATCACTCACTTTCTGTCCTTCCTCAGTTAATGTCACAAATATCACCACCTTAGTCTTATATTCATTTGTATACTCAAATTCGCTTCTGCTGTTATATGCGGATTTCTCAACATCTTACAGCTCTGCTGTCTTCTGTTGCGATGTGTAAGACAGAGCTTTTACCTATCACCGTCTTCACTTTCCCACCCCCCAAGCATTCCAAATCATTTTAACAAATTTTGATTAAGTTAATATTTTATATTTCTACTTTTTTCTTCTACAGTCCACACACCCGGTCAGCTGCCTCCAGTGAACTATCCCCTCAGATCTTCTGCCTTTTGTTTTGAGAGGATCTCCCTACGCGCCCAGGTTGGCCTCTCTGCAGCCCAGCCAGGGAAGGCCTTGAATTTATAATCCTCCTGCTTCAACCTGCTAAACAGACAGGGTTCTAGGCTCTCCCAACAGGTCTGGCTCTATTTGCACATGTTGAGTGTAGAAATAGTGTTCTGTCTCACAGCCAAGTAGTGTCCTGTGGTTGTATTTCCTTTCTTAAATACTTACTCATCTCTGTTGACGAAGATTATGGGTTTTTCCTACCTAGACGAATATAGTCTCGATATAGCAATAAAGATCGGTCATCAAAAAGGGAAGTCAGTTTTTGGCATGCCTGGGTTTGTGGTCTGGACGTTTGTATCCACTGTTCCTATTTTAGAATTTTTTTTTTAAATGTGAGGTTTTAAGAAAATAATTACCTTGCCTAAATTCACACAGCTGTTAAGTGGCAGGTCTAAGAATATGGCATACCAGCGCCCAGAATACAGTTTTCCAAGAGGCCAATCTCCTGCTACAGAACCTGGGTACCTTTGAACTAGTAGTTCTCAAACTTCAGTTGGCGTAAGCTTTTTAAGAAAGTTGCCTGGGGGCTAGAGAGATGGCTCAGTGGTTAAGAGCACCGGCTGCTCTTCCAGAGGTTCTGAGTTCAGTTCCCAGCAACCACATGGTGGCTCACAACTATCTGTAATGAGATATGGCGCCCTCTTCTGGCATGCAGGCATACATGGAGGCAGAATGTTGTATACATAATAAATAAATCTTTTTTTTTTTTAATACTTGTTTGGTTTATTGGTATTTTTTTTAAATATTTATTTATTATGTATACAATGTTCTGTCTGTGTGTGTGCCTGCAGGCCAGAAGAGGGCACCAGACCTCATGACAGATGGTTGTGAGCCACCATGTGGTTGCTGGGAATTGAACTCAGGACCTTTGGAAGAGCAGGCAATGCTCTTAACCGCTGAGCCATCTCTCCAGCCCATAAATAAATCTTTTTAAAAAAAAAAAAAAAGAAAGAAAGTTGCCTGGGCCCTATCCCCACATCTTCCAATTAATTCCTTAGGTTGGAACAAGTTCCGAGTCAAAGGTTGGGTGCTGTGTAGGGTGTCTGACAGCAGAGGGTGTGAAACCCTGACCAGGCCCATCTCACGCCATTCATTCCTCCGAAGGTCTTGACTCAGCAGTGGAAAACTGAAGGAGAAAGAGAGAGACTGTTCCACCCTGTGCAGAGTTTAGATTTTAATTTGAGAATGGGATGAGAGAGTTGGGAAACCCCATTCTAATTCAGTGCCTAAATCTCATAAAGTTACCAGTTGCTTCAGGAAAGCTCCCACACCATCTTAGTATAATGGGGATGCTGGTCATCATCTAGGGGTTCAGTGAGCTCACCCCCTGGCATGGACGAAGACCTGAACATCCATGAAGACATAGAAGGGAAAGCATCAGCTTTGTCCCTTGGGGATGAGAGAGGCCCAGGGCTTAAAATCTGCAAACAGATTTTACTTCATACTTCAGTACTTCATAGGGCCCCTGGATCCTCCCCTCTCCCCAATGGTCCTGTTTACACACACACACACACACACACACACACACACTCACACACTGTGCCCCAAGTTTGGAGAGCCCTCTTTCTTCTCACAGTGTCTTTTGGGAACAAGAAGCCACCTTCTCAAGGGAGCCTGTTCTCTCCTTCTCTACCTATGTGGCTAACTCTCCTTCACTAGGCCCCCATCAGGGACATCAAACAAAAGTTCTGGTGTCTGGAAGGTGACCATTGATTTACAAAAGCCCACTGTAAAACCGAGGCACAAACTGGCAAAGAGACATGTCCCCTCAGGCAGGGAAAAGAGGCTGGTAGGGAAAGGGGCCCCTCACCAGCCTTCTCCCACTGGTCAGTAGAACTAAATGGACAAGCTTGGTGCTAAAAGTTTCCTATTACAGGAACTGGTTAAAAGGAAATGCAATTTACCCTTGAATTTATTGACACTTCCTAATGCCTAAACTCTGTCTCAGGAGTTATCTTCTGATAGCAAAGCTGTCCTGACTGAGAAGAAAAGAAACAAGAGGAACAAGAAAGGGGGAAATAAAAGTTAAATATTAACAGGCTTTCTCTATAAAAAGACCTAAATGTAAATAGTTTTAGTTTTTTTTTTAGATTTTTAAAAATTATTTGTTCTCTATTTTATGTACATTGCTGTTTAGCCTACATCTATGTCTGTGTGAGGGTATTGATCCCCTGGAGCTGGAGTTACAGACAGTTGTGAACTGCGATGTGGATGCTGGAAATTGAGTCCAGGTCCTCTGGAAGAGCTGCCAGTGCTCTTAACTGTTAAGCCATGTCTCTAGCATGCTCATGCCTTTTAAAGACTTTTTGAAATCTTGTTTTGTATGCATGAGTGTTTCTCCTGCTTCTATATACATATATGCATGTATGATGGCTACAGAGGCCGGAAGAGGGCATTGGATTCCCTGGAATTGGAGTTAGGGATGATGTAAGCAACCATGTGGGTTCTGGGAATTGAACCCTGGTCCTCTGCCAGAGCAACAAGTACTCTAAGCCACTGAGCCCTCTCTCCAGATTTAAATATATATTTTTATAATGTACTCATCTTAAAATATATATGTTTAAATGTCACAGATATATAACTAAAAGGAGCAAAGTGACTGGAGGAGGGAGGGGATGGTGGCACAGGGATAACAAAGGTAAGAGGGTGAGGTGACCATGACATACATTTATGAGGATGTCATAATGAAACCCATTATTTCATACACTAAAAAAGTTAACAATGCAGGCCCACATAAAAGTTAGGCAGGTGTGAGAGCCACTAATAATTTCATCCCTCCGATGGCAGGGACAGTAGATCCCTGGAGCAGCTGGAAAACCGGACAAGCCAGATTGGTGAGACTGGGAGCTTTAGATTCAGCAAGACTTGAGAAAGACGCCTGACATCAGTATCAGGCCTGCATGTACATGGTTCACATATGTGGGCATGTAAGCCCAAGACACGTGTAAACACATATAGCCCACACAGAGACACATACAACATACACTCCAAAAAAAATAGAACATATGACTGTTTTTTACATTCTGTGTTTGAGATGTAAGGCACATGTTTGCATGGGTATAGGTAGGTGTGGGTGTGCGCACGCACACACACATGCATATTTGTGTAGGCAAAGATCAATACTGGGCACGATTTCTCACTAAAGTGAGCTCATAATTGGCTATCTGCTTGTCTATGAGATCCAGTAATCTGCGTGTCTCTGCCTCCCGAGCCCCTGGCTTGCAGATGTGTGGCTTTTTACATGGGTGCTGGAGATCTAAACCCAAGTCCTCAGGCTTACAGAACAAGAGCTTGATCCTCTGAGCCACCTCCCCAGGCTCGTAAAGCTTATTTTTATTTATTTTTTTAATGCACATTGGTGTTTTACCTGCATGTATGTCTGTGTAAGGGTGTTGGATCCCCCGGAACAGGAGTTACAGACAGTTGTGAGCGGTCATGTGGGTGCTGGGAATTGAACCCGGGTCCTCTGGAAGAGCAACCAGTGCTCTTAACCACTGAGATATCTCTCCAGCCTCATAAAGATTATTTTTAAATAATAAAAAAATGCTTAGATAACAGGTGCTGTGGAAAGAAGCTAACCCCAGGATGACTTGTAGACTCACTGATACCCGGGAGACAGATTTTCCTGTGTCTGCCACATCAGCTCCAGCAGCACGGCTTCTGGAGAATGCATCACCAATGCTGCACACAGCACAAGAGTCATGTCTCCCATTCTCTATGCTGCTGGCAACTATTGTTCTTCCTTTTGCCACTATGACTTGGAATGTTCCAGGTGTCTGTACAAGCGAATCGAACACTTCTGTGTCTGGCTTCTTCCACTTAGCATGTCTTCTAGGTTCTTTGTGTTATAACACGTTAGGATGTTGTTTTTCATTCTTGCCTAAATAGGTGTCTCCCAATAGAAGACACATAAGATCCCAACAGATCTATAAAAATACACAAAATCACTAATTATCAAACAAAAGCATATTAAAACCACAATAAAGGATCACCACACACCTCTTAAGATGGTTTTCAGGGGGCTAGAGAGATGGCTCAGCGGTTAAGAGCATTGCCTGTTCTTCCAGAGGACCTGAGTTCAATTCCCAGCAACCACATGGTGGCTCACAACCATCTGTAATGAGATCTGGAGCCCTCTTCTGGCTTGCAGGCATACATGCAGGCAGAACCCTGTATACATCATAAAATAAATAAAAAAATAAATACCTGACAACCTAACTTCAATCCTCAGGACTCACATAAAGATGGAAAGAGAACAGCTCTTGAAGGTTGTCCTCGGGCCTGCACTCTACACACACACACAGACATACAGACACACATTTAAAAAAATGGTTTTCCGAAAAGAAGGAGCAAGTGCAGAGAAACACTGGGAAAGGGCAACTCGCTACACTCTTTAGAAACGCAGACTGGTGCTGCCTGTATAGAACCGCACAAAGTCTCCACCAAAAATTAATCACAGGGCTGGGGATGTGGCTCGGTGGGAGAGTGCTTTCCTAGCATGCACAAGGCCATGGGTTCAAGTCCCAGCACAGTTAAAACGTTAAAAATTAAGAGTGGGCAAGACAGTTCAGTTAGTAAAGTGCTTGCTATATAAGCCAGCCAATCTGAGTTTACACAAAGTGGAAGGAAAGGACCAACTCTACACCGTTGCCCTCTGACTTAAACACACTCACACGCACACACACACACACCACGTACACCATTATGATCTGCTGGCATGTTACCAGAATACCCTGTCCCTTTAAGAGACAAGTCACGCCCACTCCCGACCCACCCCCCTTCCACTGAGACAAGTGGATCTCCTGCCTCCTCCAGCCTGTGCTCTCTCTCTCTCTCTCTCTCTCTCTCTCTCTGAAGAGGTAGCTGCTGCCCCCCTCTCTCTCTCTCTTCTCCTGCCCCTCCCCTCCATCTCTTTCTCCCTCTCTGCCTTCTCCCTTTCCCTTCCAAAACCCACTAAATAAACTCTATAACCAAACTCTCTCTCTGCATGGCGTCTCTCACCCACTGTGGTCTCCCATCCACCAACCACCGAGACCTCTGGGGACCTGCAGAGGCCTCCGGAGACCTGCTACTACCTCTTGTGGGCCTGACTGCCCCTCATGGGAGTGGCCTTCCCCTGCCACCTTATCTTTAAAAAGAATAGCACACACAACAAGAGTAAAAGTTTAAATGAAAACAGAACTGCCACATGATGTAGCAAACCTTCTAGGTATACATATTTTCAACATGAAATGAAGTCTGTGTATTAAATAGAGTTCAGTGGGGGATGATTCACAATAGCCAGGACACAGACTTGAGCATCCATCGATACCTTGATAGCATGTATAAGGACAGTGAATTATTTTGTTGCTGTTTTTGTTTTTTAAGACTGGGTTTCTCTGTGTAACAGCCTGTGTGGTGGCACCTACCTTTAATCCCAACACTCTGGAGGCTGCTTCTGTGAGTTTGAGGCTACACAGAAAAACCCTATGTCAAAAGAGGAGGACAAATTCACAGATGTTGAGAATGAAATAGTGGTTACCCCGCTGCTGGATGGGGAAGTTAGGGAGATGTTGGTCAAGGCTACACTTTCAGTAACACAGATGAGTAAATTCTAGACATCGGCTTACAGCATGGTTACTATGGGTACTAGTAATGTATTATAGTCTCTTGTTTAGGTTTTGTGTTCGATGTTCTTGGTTTTATTTTTGGTTTTGTAGTTTGGAATACTTTTGTTTTGTTTTTGGTGTGTTATTCTGTTTTGTTTTGAGACATGTTCTTATTATGTATTCCTGGCTGTCCTGGAACTCACTCTGTACAACAGACTGGCTCAAACTCACAAAGATCCACCTGCCTCTGTGTCCCAAGTGCTAGGATTAAGGGCATGCGCTACCACACCTGATTCTGTACTATATTCGTAAAATTGCCTAGGTAACAGATTTTAAGAATTCTTTTTTTTTTTTTTTTTTTTTTTTTTTGGTTTTTCGAGACAGTGTTTCTCTGTAGCTTTGGAGCCTGTCCTGGAACTACCTCTGTAGACCAGGCTGGTCTCGAACTCACAGAGATCCGCCTGCCTCTGCCTCCCGAGTGCTGAGATTAAAGGCGTGCGCCACCATCGCCCGGCAATTTTAAGAATTCTTATCACTGCCGGGTGGTGGTGGCACACTCCTTTAATCCCAGCACTTGGGAGGTAGAGGCAGGCAGATCTCTGAGTTCTGAGTTGAGGTCAGCCTAGCCTACAGAACAAGTTCTAAGACAGTCGGGGCTACACAGAGAAACTCTGTCTTGAAAAACCAAAACAAAGAATTAAAACAAATACCCCAAGAATTCCCTCACTAAAGTAATGAATGCATGTACAAATTGATTTAGCCACTGCAAAATGTATGCATTTTAAAACATGTTCACAATATATATATAACTTTTGTTTGTTAAAATACTTAGTTTAGAATTATAAATACTAGATTTATAAGTATTATAAATAAAAATAAATTTATAAATTCTAATTTTAGAATTATAAAACTTCTAAACAATATCATTCCTTTGTCTGGTTGAATAACATCATTACACACACACACATATATACATTTTTTTTCTACTCACTCATTGATGAACACTTGGACTACCTCTATCTTTTGGTTACCGTGAATGCTGCTATGAACATGGGTGAGTGTCTTAGTCAGGGTCACTATTGCTATGAGGAAACACCATGTTGAGGAGAGGAGGGTTTCTTGAGCTTACAGTTCCACATCCATATTCCATCACTGAAGGAAGTTAGGACAGAAATTCAAATAGGGCAGCAACCTGGAGGCAGGAGCTGATTCAGAGTCCATGGAAGGGTGCTACTTACTCTCCGGAGCTTGCTCAGCCTGCCTTCTTATAGAACCCAGGACCACCAGCCCCCAAGGGGCTGTGACACCTCACATCAATGAACAATTAAGAAAATGGGTTTGCCTACAGCCCAATCTTATAGAGGCATTTTCTCAATTGGGGTTCCCTCTCCAGTGAATCTGTGTCAAGCTGACATAAAATTAGCCCACACAGTGGATAATGAGACCCAGCTTTCAGTTATTGTTGTTATATACACACAAGAATTGCTGGAGCACGTGGTAATTCTATATTCAATTTTTTCCCTCCTTTTCCACAGCAGCTGTACCATTTTGCAATGCAATCAGCAATGGACAAGGCTTCCAATTTCTTTTGCATCATCACCAAATCTGTGGTTTTCTATTTACTGAACAATGATAGCCATTCTAAAGGTTATCTCACTATGCTTTTGCACATCGCTAACATTTGGGGAAGTTGAGCAATATCTCATGTCATTATTGGCCACTTGTGGGTGTCACAGTGAGTACTAATTGTTGACTTGACAAGATCTAGGATCACACTTGGAGACAGATCTTCGCCATATTTGGGGGGACTTTTTTAGATGAGGTCAATGGAGGTGACCAGCTGCCTCAAGCCCCTTGTCACCAGGCTGTCCCCACCAGAATGACCTGTGGGCCAAAATAAACCCCTCCCTCCAGAAGTTTCTGCCACAGCAACAAGAACTGTCTAACTATTCAAGAGCTTTTGCCTGTTTTTCAATTTTTGCTGTTGTGTATTTTAATATGTTTGTATTAATTCTTTGAAAATTTCACACATGTATACAATATAATCTGATCAGTTCACCCCCCTACTCCTTCCCTTAATAACTCCCACACGTATGACCCCCCCCCATTTTTTGTGGAGTTTTAGTTCTTTAATATCCTAGATATTAAGCTCTTAGTAAAAGCGTGACTTAAAACCATCTTCTCCCACCCGCTAGCAGTATCCTGAGTTGGACTAAAGTTTTTAACTTTGGTGAATTCCAAGCTATCTGATTTGGGGGTGGGGGAGTATAGCTCGGATGATTGGTGTCATAGCCATAAATATCACTGTTGTGTGTAATCTCATGAAGCCCTTCACGTGTGTCTTCTTATGTGAATTTTATGGTTCTAGCTCTATTGTGTAGGGTTTTGTCCATCTGGATTAATATTGTCTGTGGAGATTAGAGTAAAGGGTAGATCTTATTTTATGATTTTATTTAATATCATATTCTAAATAGTAACTTGAATACTAATTTATCTTTAAGATTATAACATATTTCCTGTGCTTATTTAAAGCTTAGTATTTTTTTCATCTTTTTGTTTGTTTTCCTTTTCTGAGACAGAGTCGCAATAAGTATCTCTGGCTGGCCTGGAACTCACAGAGTATGCCTCCCTCTGCCTTCTGCCTGCTGGGATTAAAGACTTGTGCCACTGCTACACCTGGTTTGCAAAACAGTACTTATTTAAAAATGCATTCATACTAGTGGCAGTGGTGGCACATGCTTTTAATCTGTACTTGGGAGGCAGAGGCAGACAGAGCTCTGTGAGTTTGAGAGCAGCCTGGACTAGAGAGTGAGTCCAGGACAGCCAAAGCTACACAGAGAAACCCTGTCTCAGGGTGGCACTGGGGATGTCAGGAGTGCATTCATAGATTTCTCTAGGATCTAACAGAGTTTTCTGCAGGACAGAAATTTTTCCACATTCTCCAACCAGTACCCAATAAACATTTATAGAGGCCACAGCTCTAGTTCCAGGGGAGCTGGATTCCTCTTCTGGCCTCTACAGGTACCACATACATGCAGACAAAAATCTTACACATAAATTGCTTTGATCTTTTTAAAATACAGAAATAGGAAAAATTAAATGTAACTACTATGACACAGGAATTGCACTTCTATTTTAATTCAAATTGAAAGAACCCTACCATACTAGAGATTCTAATGCCTAGATTATCTAAGGTTTTTCTCCACATAGTAAAATATTTATGCCACACTCTAACTTTTCATGAGAAAGCCTTTAAGAACCTCAAATTAATACTGTATCCTTGGTTTAAGGGTAGGGACAAAAACTTCAAGGTGAAAGTTATCTTTCAGTTTCCTGTAGAATCACACTAGAGAGCCAGATAGCCCTGCCTGCAAGCCCACTTTTGTTTTATTTCTGCAATCCAGTATTTTATTTGCTAACCCAATTTCAAACTTTTAAAACCTTTTAGAAATACACTATGTTTCTTTTTAAGGAATAATAAGTGTGAAGTTTATCTTTCTCTTCTTTACTGGTGGAGAAGAAACTCAAACTTAGGAAGACTATATTCCTCTTAAATTTCCTTTTGTTTGTTTAAAGATTTGTTTTTTTTTATTTTATGTGCCTAAGTGTTTCACTGTGTGGGTGCATCACATGTGTGCAGTGCCCACAGAGGCCAGAAGAGGGCATCGGAGTTCCTGGAACTGGAGTTACAGATGGTGCAGCGCTCCCTATATGTGCTGGGGACCTAACTTAGATCCTCTGCAACAGCAACAACTGGTCTTAACCACCTAACCACCATCCCTCCAATCCTTTAAACCTATTTTTTCTTGTATATTCATTTTTCATTTACCTTTGCCAGCATGTGGCTTTGGAGAATATTTCACCTCAGCTGTGCTGTCTTGGCTGTGCTCATTATCTCTGTTTTCTTTTGGAATGGCAGCCAGATTCACAGGGGCATGGCGGTCTGAACCGCAACACCACCGGGGTGCAAATATGAAGATGTAACTTGCTCATTATCTGTTTCATTAACAATTTCATCTGCCTCATAGACCTCCATTCCTTTCTTGAAGCTGTGTTCAGATTAGGAAAGGCTCTTTATTTAACCTGTCAATTGCTAGGGATATAGTTTACTGGTGGAGCAACTGCTTCACGGGCTCAAGGCCCTGGGTTTAATGCCCAGCACTGTAAATAAACAAACACACTTTGAGTGTCAAGAGATATCTCTGCCTCTTGAGAGTAAAATAATCAATTTCAATAAAGTCTGTTCCTTCAACAGTGTTTAAGATTTCCTTCACATAGGTAATAGGTTGAAAATGTCTCCAGAATTCTTCCTAGTACCTGTGAAAGACCTATTTGGAAATAGGGTCTTTACAAGGTCTACGAGGCAAGATCTAAATGGTTGTTCATACACACACACACACGAGAAAGAGGTTAAACATAATATCACCATAATCATATTTGAAGATAAAGTCATTGAAAGATCGGGTCATCAGAAAGACTAGGTAATAAGGAGGAGTCATAGGGGGTTGCCTGGATCTCATTAGAAAGAGGAAAAGGGGATTTCCTGAGGGGATTGAGGGCACATGCAGATGGGAACATGAGAGATCAGGTTGGTGGGGGAGGGGACAGAGAGGGAGAGTACTGAAAGGGACTACTGGAAAGGGGACGCATTTCAGGGTCAGGTAAAATCCTGGCACAAGGGGATCTCCCAGGAATCTACAAGCGTGACCTCGCGTTAAGACTTCTAGCAATAGCTGATGCATCACCTGAACTGTAGTCAGGCTTGTGCCTAACCCAGTTGTCATCAGAGAAGTGAGTTATCCAGCATCTGATGGAAACAGATGCAGACCCACAGCCAAACATTAGGCAGAGTTCAGGGAATCCTGCAGAAGAGGGGAGAGGGAATTGTGGGAACTAGAAGAGTCCACCACAGCAATACTCATGGAAGCCAGCTGACCTGGGCTCATAGGGGCTCACGGAGACCAAACTGACAACCAGAGAGCCTGCATGGGACTGACCTGCTTATATGTTATAGTTGTGTAGCTTCATTCTCTTGTTGAATTCATAACAGTGGGGACAAGGGCTGTCTCTGATGTGGGGAGGTCCTTCTGTATATATGTAGCTTTTATTGGTTAATGGATAAAGAAGCTGCATTGGCCTGTGATAGGGTGGAGTAGAGCTAAGTGGGAAGACTAAACTGAATGCTGGGAGAAAGTAGGCGGAGTCAGTGAGACATCATGGAGACGCCATGCAGCAGCCAGAGGAGAAGAAAGCAAGCTGCCAACTAGAACCTTGCTAGTAGGCCACAAACCTCATGGTAAAATATAAATTAATAGAAATGGGTTAATTTAATATATAAGAGCTAGCCAATAAGAAGCAAGAGCTAATAAGCCAAGTGTGGTTATTTCAGTTCTGGGCAAGGAACGAATAAATGGCCTCCCCCAATATGTCTCCAACTCTTTTGCTGGCTTTTGGGACCCTTGTCCTCATACTGGATCACCTTTCCCAACCTTAATACATGGAGAGGTGCTTGGTCTGACTGCAGCTTGATATGCCATGTTTTGTTGATACTCATTGGAGACCTGTCCTTTTCTGGGCAGAGACAGAGGAGGAGTAGATTGGGGGGTGGCAACAAGGAAAGTGGGGAAATGGCTGGGAAGGGAGGAGGGACAGGAAACTGTGGCTGGGATGTAGAATGTAGTGAGGAGCTGTGGGCTGCGTACTGCCACCCAGCTAGCTTTACGCCCAAAATAATTACACGGAAACTGTATTCTTTTAAACATTGCTTGGCCCATTAGCTCTAACCTCTTACTGGCTAATTCTCACATCTTGATTAACCCATTTCTAATAATCTGTGTAGCACCACAAGGTGGTGGCTTACCGGGAAGGATCTTAACCTGCGTCCATCTTGGAGAGGAGAGCTATAGCATCTGCTTGACTCAGCTTTTTTTTCCCCAGCATTCTGTTCTGTCTACTCTACCTATCTAAGTTCTGCCCTACCAGGCCAAGCAGTTTTCTTTATTAATTAACCAATGAAAGCAACAGATAGATAGAAGACCCACCTACATCAGTAAAATAAGTAGATAAATTTATTAAGAAAAATAAAATGGGGGACTGGAGAGATGGCTCAGAGGTTAAGAGCACTGGCTGCTCTTCCAGAGGTCCTGAGTTCAATTTCCAGCAACCACATGGTGGCTCACAGCCATCTATAATGAGATCTAGTGCTCTTGTCTAGTGTGCAGGTGTACATGCAGGCAGAATACTGCATACATAATAAGAAAGAAAGAAAGAAAGAAAGAAAGAAAGAAAGAAAGAAAGAAAGAAAGAAAGAAAGAAAGAAA
>JABTXL010021644.1:5984643-6006072 GCA_025134845.1 Neodon shergylaensis
AAAGAAAGAAAGAAAGAAAGAAAGAAAGAAAGAAAGAAAGAAAGAAAAGATCAGTTCTTAAGGGTGGAGTCCTCATAAATGGGCTTATTGCCCTAAAAGAAAAAAGGCCCTACTACAAGCTTTCTTTGCCTCTCCTGCCAAGCGAGTGGCAGAGAAAGGACTGCCTTATATGAAGCAGAGAGGAGGAGTTTGTCCTGACTTGATCTTAGACTTCTCTTCTCAGCCTCTAAACTTTGGACACGTTTCTGATGTTGCAGCTGTGTCGCTCACATCATTTTGTTGTAGCCGCCCTAGTAGACCGAAACAGACCTTAGACCAAGAAACAGGAAGAGCCTTTTGGTCATTAAACTTCCTTCTCTCCCCATACCAGCCTCACAAACTGGCTGCTGGTTCAAGAATGGAAGTCAGGAACCATGGTCTGGGTCCTCCACCTCTCTTCATTCAACATCTGGGACTAACAGCCTTCTCTTCTCCAACCCGCAAACAACACTGCGTGAGCTTGGAGGAAAATCTCCAGCCTTTGATGCACCAATGGGAGCTTCCTCTGTTTCAGAGTCTGACTCCCATCGTCTTGCTCTGGGTATCAAACACTTCACTTTGATTCTTCTCTCAATCCTGTATAAAGATCCAAACCCTCCCGATGGCAATTAATGCCCAGGGCAGAATCAGTACAAAGTCACACAAGCACCAAAGGTAGACAGGACAAACAGAAACACACTGAGAGATTAAACAGTTCAGTAAATAGATAATGGATAAACGGATGGATAGGTAGATAGATAGATAGACAGACAGACAGACAGACAGACAGATAATCTATGTAATATTAAGGTGACTTATTTTGTGATATTGTAATTTTTGAAAGTATCATTGTTGTTGTTTGTTTTGTTTTGTTTTTGTTTTTTGAGACAGGCTTTTTCCTTGTAGCCCTGGCTGCCCTGGAACCAGCTCTGTAGACCAGGGTGGCCTTAACTCACAGAGATCCACCAGCCTCTGTTTCCCAAGGGCTGGGATTAAAGGTGTGCACCACATACCTCGCTGGGAGACTGATTAAATCACAGACTGATTAAATCGAGATAACTGAGCAGGTGAAAGGCATTTGCTGTGCAAGTCTTCCAGCCCGAGTTCAATCCCCCAAACCTACCTAAAAGCAGAATGAGTGAATCATTCCTCTAAGCTGATCTCTGATGTTCACACGTATGCTGCGGCACACACGCACATGTCATGCATACATACACAATAATAATAAATTCTTCTAATCTTACCAAATAAAATCATTTTAAATTTTTTAAAAAGAAAATTAAACTACTTCCAAGAACACAACCTTTTTATATCAAATTATGCCAATAATGGCAAAAATTTCAACTTCAATAGCAAAAATGTCACTGTTTTATTTCCTTTTGAGACAGAATATGGCTGTGTCACTTGGGATAAACTTAAGGTTGTAGTCTTTACCTCAGTCTCCCATATACAGGGATATCATCATGTATCATCAACCCTGGCTCCAAACTGTCAACTTTTAAAAGAAAATTTCTTGAAATTTCCAAAATGAAACACCTTTTAAATTAAAAAACTCTCACAAGTTTTAAGTAAAGAACGATTGTGTAAATGTGCACCAGTGAATGTGAAGTAAGCCATGGGTGTGCACTATGTGTGTATGTGTACAGGTCAGAGGTCAACACTGGATATTTTCCTCAGTCACTCTCCACCTTATGTTTTGGTGCCAAGTTTCTCACTAAAGCTGGAGCTCACTAATCGGCTGGGTGGCTGACCAGGGCACCATGGGGACCTGCAGGTCCCTTCCTCCCCACACAGGAATTGCAGGTGTACACTGCCACAGTCAGCGTCTCTGTGGTCGCTAGGTAATCATGATTGCGCAGCAAGGACTTTTCCAACAGAGCCATCTGCTCAGCCTTCTCAAGTCATCTTATATCTATCTAAAAGGTACAGCAGTGAGATATTTAAAGACTCCATTAATTATCCATGGTCTTTATTGATAAATGTAATATTTATGTGTCTTCTGATAATACAGATGATTTCTAAGCCATTTGAATCTTCTCATGTATAACATTTCAAAGGAATAATGGAATCTTTTATCCACAGAGCTGGCATGTTCTATTAAGACAGTTAACTAGGGATTGATTTAGACAAAGCTACCTGGATGGCACAGACCAAATAGACAGAGGTATCCAATATACATGATGCAGGAGATCTGGGGTCACCTGTAGCTACACACAACAGGATCTCCGGGCAGGACTCCACACACCTCTGCTGGAATCTATATTCCTGACTTCCCAGCCCTGGGCTGACTTTACTTCTTGGGGATCTGTGACTTACACTGACATATCAGCGTCACTTGTTCTCAGCAGGTAGTGCCCACTCTGTTGCTGACTGAAGGTCAGTGTTCGGATGGTACACCATCTCACTAGCTTACACATTGTACTGTGGAATAACAGCACAAAGTCAAAGTCATTGGCTCTCTCAGTCCAAGTACTCATAGGACAGTCTACCAGACTCTGCTGCTCCATTCCCTACCACCAGCTTGACATTGATGGTGCCTTCCTCAAGAGCTCCAGGCCAGGCCATTCTAGTCACTCAGGAAGTCCAAGAGATTGGCGCTCATAGACACTGCTGTAACTCACGAGTGGCACACATGGGAATTAGAGAGAGAACATCATGTCCAAAAACCAGATATGAGAACCAGCTGACTATGACGCTGAGTGGAGATACCACATCTGAGGGGAAGAGATAAAAACGAATAAGCAATCAATCAGCCAGAATCGTGTTGTGTAAACTGAGTCAAAACACAGTCTGAATATAAAGACCCACTGCACGCTATAGGCAAAGGGTTTCACTGTGCTGTTGCACACACAAGCCTGCGAGAGTTTGTCCAGAGAGCATCAGCAAGGAGGGAAAAACGCTCTTGAATGTGAGTGTCACCATCACCATGCTGGAGGTCTTAAATAAGACAGGGGAAGGAGCAAATGGTGCTCGCTCTCCCCTCCATCCCTCCTTCCCGGCTGTCAAGATGAGTTGTTCTGCTCTGCATGCCCTCCCTGTTACAAAGAGCTGACCTTCTGAACCTGTGTGCCCAAATAATGCTTTGGTCCCTTAAAGTCTTTTTCTTCAGTTGTTTTGTGATGGCAATGAAAATTCTAATGCAGGAAGTGCTGAATGTCTAAACCAAGAAGCCCTTGTTTTGTTTTGTTTTGTTTTCTTTGCCACTTTTGCTTCAAGGGCACAGCCCGAAAGGGGATCAGGGACCTATGGTGGAGGGAGAAGATGTATGACTTTGGTTTGATGTTTGAGGGAGGGCCATGCCTTTGCTCACTGTCTCTGCGCATGGCTGGGAATGTATGCCACCCTAAAAGCAGTTGGCATCTAGTTTAAAACCACGAGCAGAGCCAACCTTGGAATAATTGACGCACCGTTGGAGGCCAAACAAAACAGAATGCAAGCTATTCCTTTTATCCCCCTGAGCCACTAGGTCCAGGTAGCCCGGCCTTACTTCCCGGTTTCCCTAGGAAGCAAGTCTGCGTGCTTCCTGGCTGCTTAGCTGACTTGTTTGGGCTGCCTTAAAACAGAAGAACCCTTGGTGACCAAGGCCCACGGGGAACCCTAGTACTGGAAAACCCCTCCAAGAATCCAGTGCAGGTTGCTGTAGCCTCCTGGGCCTGGAGAAGACAGTGCTTCAGAGTGACTTCCGAAAGGGCCAGAAGGTTCTGGAGAGTGTCCAGGGTCTGTGGTGTGCCAACCTCACTGACGGCCTGCCGAGTGCAGACAATCTCGTGGGCCCCTTTATTCCATTAATACGTGTTTCATTGACTTGTCTGCAATCACAAGCACTTACTTTTAATTTAGGGAATTTCCCCTTTTCTTTTGCCTGCCTTTAAAACAGATCTGCAGAGTGACGCTGCATTACAGACTGCCCTTGATTTCTGTGTTCACTCGTTAGAGTATTTGGTGTATCTGCAGCCAAAAAGCCGTAGGCACTGGATCGTTATGTCCCTCTGTTTTCCCTTCTCAGGGATTCTGTTAAAATTCATAATGCAATCAGACAAGCAGAACTTTCCGGCATTCTTCTGAAGGTCAAACCCTCGGCCTTTGCACCTCCAGTCGGTTCCTGCTTCATACCTGGCACCTCCTAAAGAGAAGAATGCTGCCCTCCCACGTGCCCTGACTAAAGTCCCAGCCACACACAAAGCAGCGCTTGCACTAGCCCAGAGCACTTTTCTTTAGAGAGTCTTCCAAAGGCTCCGCAGCAACAAGCAACAAATAGCAAACAAGCAACATTTGCAGAACATCAGCAGATAGCTTCTGCTTAAAACCTCAGGGAGGGGGAGACAGAGGGCCGTGTGCGCAGGGAACTTGCCGCTCAAGTCGGTAAGGAGGGCTAGCTGATGGTGATGAGGGCTTTGATCTGCTGATCCCCTTATCGGATTTCTCTCTGTGATTCTGCTTATGGGGAGAGTTTTTCTCTCCCATCACTAATACTTCTTGCAGGTCCTGGCTTATATCTATTAGACTAAACACACCCTGGGGAAATGGTGGCTAACTCCAGTCTCCTCCACACAGCTGAAACGTCAAAGCAGTGGGAACCGCCGAGCTCCAGGCAGCTCTGATTAATGTCACCGACATAAAGCGTCCAGATTCTCTGAAGACAAAGCGGCCGACGTTATTTCGATTCCAACTTCAATTCTTGCCTTCCATAAAGGATGCTGAGAATCACGATGGAATTGTTTTCATCCTGACCACCTTACCTTTGAAATAAAGAGGTGTCTCACCTTTGACACACATTCACAGGCCCAAAGCAGGTCTTGCTGTCCCTGTCTCTCACTCCCAGCTGTTGCCATGGTTCACTCGGAAGAGCTGGTGCCCGGAGACAGCATGGAAATGGGAGTGCACACTGAGTCGGTCCCAAATATCGGCTAGGATAATGAGCAGAGGTCTCGGGATTTTGAAAGGCAAAAGGCCCTTTCTTTTGTAAGGCTGCCCTCGACTGAAAGGAGACAAAAAGGGCAAGGCCAAAGTAAAACAGACTTTGTCTTATTAACCTGGCGCACACGCCTGTGATCGCTGGCTTAGATGGCAAATTGCAAGGACCTCGATGGGAGATTCAAAATGCAACAAGTGGGCGTTGTTATGGAAACGGATCAAATGAGCCCCAAGAACGAAGGACTTCGGCCTAGGGAAAATGCTGGAGGAGGGTACATGCTGCTTTGGATGCCCTGATGTCGAAAGCCTGTACGAGGGAAAGAGCTTGAAATGTTCTTACGAACTTGGTATCCTAAAGTTGACACAAAAGGTTTGCCCCCAGTTCAGTTGATTTGGAAAAAAATGATGCTCTCTGCCCTTTAACTGGGACCCAGGCTGCGTGAGTGAGGCTGCTGGCTCCAGGGCTCAGCTGGCCGCAGGCCTGCGATCCTCGGGGTCTGGGAAGTGTGTGGCATCTACAAAGGTCCCTACCCCCATCCTTGGGTACCGAGACTGGAAACTTTGGTGAAACAAAAGGAAGAGACAAGAAGCAGGGCCTTTGGCTAACTCAAAAGGTTAAGCTTAAGGGTTTACTCTCAGGAAGTGATCACATTCAAGGTCATAATCCCACCCCAAAATGCCACATTTTCTAGATAAAGCTGGGCTGTGTCTGAGCACACTGGGTGGACTTAGGGTCCCACCCTGAGGCTAGGGCTGGGAACAGAGCTGGACTTAATAACATCTGTCGTCCCTTCCAGTCCTGTGATTCTGTGATAATTGACTGGCGGGAATACTGATTTTCCAGTCCACCCATGATTACAAGGCCCTTTAAATGCACCATGTAGACACTCCAAATAGCAGAGTTGTAGATAATTACCCAGTGGGGAGATTCTACAAATGCAATAACTAACCCAGGAGAGGGAACTCTCTCAGAGTCGAGGGACCAGAAAGGTTCTCTGAAAGTGAAAGGACCGCCCTTCTGGGGGTTCTGAAGGACGACAAGGGTGTCTTGTATTTCAATTCTCTACTGTGTGCATGGATGCGGTTCCATGTTTGGTACTCCCAAAGCCACAGTGAACAAGTATAAGAGTAACCATAACAGCAGCAACATAGAGGAACACTGACTTCTGGGATCATCTTAAACCCGGGTTGAGCATCCCTCCTGCAAAAATTCTTATAATTCATATTAGTTTATATGGTATGTAGACTATAATAACTATTCAGTGAATTTTAGCATCCATAAAAGCTGATTGATCAGTTTTAGACCTTAGATATAGCTCAGGGTTGTTAGAACACTTGCTTATCATGTGCCCAAGATACTCTAAGGCATTCTCAGTTTTTAGAATCTTCAGTTAAAAATACAATCTAAAGGGGCTGGAGAGATGGCTCAGAGGTTAAGAGCATTGCCTGCTCTTCCAAAGGTCCTAAGTTCAATTCCCAGCAACCACATGGTAGCTCACAACCATCTGTAATGGGGTCTGGTACCCTCTTCTGGCCTGCAGGCATGCACACAGACAGAATATTATATACATAATAAATAAATAAATAATTAATTAAAAAAATACAATCTAAATAGCATTCTGCTGCTTCCACGCCCTGCCTCAGCAACACATAAAACCCAGCATAGTAGTACATATCTGTAATCCAGTGTGAGGAATATAGAAGAGGGAGGGTCAGGGGCTCAAGGTCATCCTCGGGCAGATAGTGAGTTCAAACTTAGCCTGGAATTGGAATGCATGAAACGCTGACTCAAAATAAACACACACATACACAAATGTACTTTAAAACTAAGGCCTAGCCAGGCATAGCAATGCATGCCTTTAATCCTAGACACACACACACACACGAATGTACTTTAGGGGGCTAGAAAGATGGCTCAGTGGTTAAGAGCATTGCCTGCTCTTCCAAAGGTCCTGAGTTCAATTTCCAGCAACCACATGGTGGCTCACAACCATCTGTAATGAGGTCTGGTGCCCTCTTCTGGCCTGCAGACATAGACACAGACAGAATATTGTATACACAATAAATAAATAAATAAATATTTTTAAAAAAATGTACTTTAAACCTAAGGCCTAGCCAGGCATAGCAATGCATACCTTTAATCCCAGCACTGGGGAGGTAAAGACAGGCAGATTTCTGTGAGTTCAAGTCCAGCCTTGTCTATAAAGCAAGTTCCAGGCCATCCAGGGCTACACAATGAGACCCTATTTCAAAAACAAAGGCTGAGGAGAGGACTCAGTGCTTAAGAACACTGACTGCTCTTCCAGAGGACCTGGGTTCATTTCCTAGCAACCACATGATGGCTCACAACCACCTCAGCCACAGTTCCAAAGGATCCAACTCTTCTGGCATCCTTGGGCCCTGTACTGTGTGATGTATAGACATCTGTACAGGCAAACCACTCATAGACATATAAAAAATTGAAAAAAATGAATGAACAAACAAATAAAAAGCAAACAGCAACAAGAAGAAGAAAACTAAAGACCAGGGACGTAGTTCAAGGTACAGCTCTTACCTAGTATATGCAAAGCCTTGGGATTAATGCCTAATACCTCAAAGAAACAAAATTAAATTAAGTGCTCGGTAGCTTCATGTGGCTGGTGACAACTATTGAAAAGAAGCTTTCATCGTGACAGATTACAGAACAGAGCTATTCTGTGATGTGCAATTCAGTCACAATGCCAGAATGATGTCTTTAAGACCTAAGGAGGTCCAGACCACGTGCTTATTCCCAACGGATCACTGGCAAAGGAGACAAAGCTCTCAGGATTGGCTTGATCTTGTACAAGTATTCAGCTCTGGTATTTGAAATGATCCCGCGGCGCCCCCCCTCGCCCCCCCCCCCACAGTTTATGGCCACTGAAAAGAAAGCAGAAACTAAAAAATCAAGATGATACAACAAGGGAATGGGGTATATTTGGAATTAGCATACAACTTATAATGTGCTTGGAAAAAATTAAGAAGATACATTTATAATAGTTTGTATGGTATATAGAATATAATCATTATTCAGTGGATTTTTGTTTGCTTTTTGTTTTTTGAGGCAGGGTTTCTCTATGTAACAGCTCTAGCTGTCCTGGAACTTGCTTTGCAGACCAAGCTGGCCTTGAACTCACAGAGGTCCACCTGCCTCTGCCTCCTGAGTGCTGAAATTACAGGTGTGCACCGCTACCACCCAGCTTACTCAGTGGATTTTAGTTACTGTCTCAGTTACAGTTTCTATTGCTATGAAGAGACACCATGACCATGGCTACGCTTATAAAGAAAACATTTAACTGGGGTGGCTCATTTACAGTTTCAGAGGCTCAGTCCATTATCATCATGATGGGAAGCATGGTGGCATGCAGACAGACATAGTGCTGGAGTAGTAGCTTTGAGTCCTACATCCTGCAGGCAAGCGAAAGTCAACTGAGACACTGGGCAGTATCCTGAGCACAGGAAACCTGAAAGCCCGCCCCCATAGTGACACACTTCCTCCAACAAGGTCATACCCACTCCAACAAAGCCACACTTTCTAATAGTGACACTCTGATATTATGGAGGCCAGTAACATTCAAACTATCACAGTTACCATCCTCTGATCATTTAGATTTTAGAACTTTGAATTTTAGATCTTAGCTCAATGGTAGAACACTTGATTAGCATGTGCCTGAGTTCAGTCCCCTACACTAAAAATTAATAATAACAACAACAACAATAATAATAACAATAACATTTTGCACAATCAGTGGCACATACTTCAAGACCCATCTACTCAGGAAACTAAGTCAAGAAAATCACACCAGCCTGTAGCTCAAGGCCAGATTAGGCAATAAGACGCCTCCACCACTCAATCCAGTAATAGTCACAGTAATAGTGGTAGCATTAAAACTGTGTCTGGGTCACTGTGAGAGCTGAGTGTCTCACAAGAATGCAAAAGAAGCAATGGATTGAAGCAATGAAATGGAGACACTCGTCACATCTCTTTCTGGATGGGCTTCTCATGGAGGCCTTCCTAGTCATTTGTCTGAGTCCTCTGAGCAGGGATGGCTACTCCTTCCAGGTGTGAAGCACCACACAGTGTGACAGATGACTCCAACTGCTGGCTCAGGCTGGCTGGACCAAAGCCAACAGGCCCTCCTCCCCAAGACGAGAGTGGAAAACGAGCATGCCTGTCACATTCACCTCCAGAGGTGCCCAGAGACAAGATCTCCCAGGTAAAACCTTGCAAGAGCTCTGAGATTCTTGGGAGCAAGGAATGCAATCACTTTCATCTTCCTTACCCTCTGAAGAGTGGGTGTTTAATATTCCAAAGCAGGCCAATTTGTCAAACAAAATAATAAATGCTCATGGCTGGAAATACCCAGCCACACAGAACATTTTTACTTCAAAGGTTAGATACTCTTTTCTTATCAAAGATTACTAATATCAACACTTGAGGTAGGAACCCACAGCTCATTAATGCTGACTATAATTGCATCAAGCTGTCCACACTCGCTTTTCTGCTGGGCGAAATCTGTTGTTTATCCAGACTCACTGAAGGGAATCTATTTGCATATTTTAGTGAGAGTAAATGTCTAATAGAGTGAAAAGTTTACCTCCGCGGTGGTGGTCCTCTCTTCCAGCTTTGGTCTCCAGGTATAGATCTGCTCCAGCTTCTATTCATTTCCAGTCACTTGACTCACACAGAGCAAACACTACAAGGGGAGAGAGACTTGGCTCAGAAAACGAACCAACGGAGAGAATTTACTTAAGAGAAATTTGAGTCCTTCTTTATCTTCCAATTCTCCATAGCTAATGTGCATGAACTCTGTGCAAAATTACAGTAAGGAAATTGTTGTCTGAAATAATTAAAGTGTCTTTCGGGGCATTATCTCAAATTTACAACAATTATGCTATCAGCCCCAAAGCCAAACTCTAGAATTCCACTGAATAGTGGCATCATCTGGTGGACACAGGCGATACTGCAACTCTTCCAAGTTTGTTGCCAGCCTTCCACGGGAAATGTTAATTTCTTAATTGTGTTACGTTTTTCAGGAATTTGTAAACTATTAAAATAACTTCTGGTAAGCATCCTGAGGTAAACCTCACATCTCCAGATTATCACAGTACTTGTAGATAAATCCTACCAACTGATTAGATTTCTTTTTATTTTATTTATTATGTATACAACATTCTGTCTGCATATGTGCCTTCAGGCCAGAAGAGGGCACCAGATCTGATTATAGATAAAGACCACCAAGCCGGGTGATGGTGGCGCACGCCTTTAATCCCAGCACTCGGGAGGCAGAGGCTGGCGGATCTCTGTGAGTTCGAGACCAGCCTGGTCTACAGAGCTAGTTCCAGGACAGGCTCCAAAGCCACAGAGAAACCCTGTCTCGAAAAACCAAAAAAAAAAAGACCACCATGTGGTTGCTGGGAATTGAACTCAGGACCTTTGGAAAAGCAGCCAGTGCTCTTAACCACGGAACCACCTCCCCAGCCCCTGATTAAACTTTTCTAGACATTCCTAATTGTTTTACGTACATATTTTATTTCACTCCAAAGGTCATGAACTATCTGACAGCTAGTCTTTCAGTTTTTTCTTATCCTTAATACTTCCAACTGTATCAAAAGGCTCTTGGTAATGACGGGGCTGGGGCTAAATATATTTTTAAAAAGAGATTATAATCTTAAAAGTATAAAGAATTTGGCCAGGCAGTGGTGGCCCATGCCTTTAATCCCAGCACTTGGAGGGCAGAGGCAGGCGGATCACTGTGAGTTCGAAGCCAGCCTGGTCTACAAAAGCTAGTTCCAAGACAGGCTCCAAAGCTACAGAGAAACCTTGTCTTGAAAAACCAAAAAGAAAAAAAAACCATAAAGAATTAGGAAGCCAAATGCCAATGTTCCTTCTGTACACTGGGGAGAAGTTATAAACTAGTGCAGCCGTTATGGAAATATTGTATATGATCCTCAGACAATTAATATTAAGGCTATCTAAAAACCCAGAAATCTCACTTGGGATAGACAGCCAAAAAATGCAGTCTATATCTTGAAGCATCTTCATTCCCATATCCACTGCAGCATTGTTTACAGTAGCTAAGATATGGGTATAATCTAAAGGCCCAAGGACCACTTGATGTAGATATGAATAATTTGCATTGGTATGGATTTTAAGGTCAATTTTGCTATATGTATTTGTATTTTTGATCTTGATTAAGGTATTGTGATTGTGTAGTTCATTTTAAAATGTAATGTATAATTAGGAAATATAGGTTGTTAATGGATAATCATTGATAATAGTAAAGCTTGTAGTCATGTGAGTTAGATTTTCTAGATATATAGAGATATATTTCAGTTAGATAGACATTCTTCATATCTCTCAAAGACTACAGAATATGGCATTTAAAATATTTTAATAACTTAGGGTTTTTCATGGCAATGAGACATGTCTGCTCCTGGCAGCCCCAGCTACTTCAAGAGGAAGATGGGCATTGAAGAGGCTCCTTATGGAGTTTGATAGCCATTTGGGCAAGAAACTGTTCTTGCCTGGACTGTTGCATAAACTGGACACACAGAAGCCACAGAGAGAGGACTGCTGAACTTGCCTAAAGGTGAGATGGTCTTTCGGGGTTCCTGATTCATGAGAGTCTGCAAGACATTCTGCAGGATACAGCAGAAAGTGACTGAACTGTCTTTGAATTTTCCTGCTTCATGGAAATGTCTGCTGGATACTATGGGCCTGTAGGCCGAAGATGGATGCCCCAACAGTACAGAGGAACTTTGGGTGACTGTCCAGGCAGCGAGATGTCTCTGTCATTTCTAGAGTTTTGGACTTCTTGTTTGCTTAGGTAATATTATATCCTTCTGGAGTCTTTGATGGAGTTGAAGAATGGTTAGTTATAGTTATAGTTTTCCTTAGTTATGATAAAGGATAAAATAGATATAAATACTGTAACTAATTCTTGCTCGATAACTGTTTTGTTATATGTAATCTTACTATGTTAAAGTTAAAGCCTTCCTCTTTGTTTAAACAGCAAAAGGGGAAATAATGGAGGAGGGTCATTTTTCTATCTGTTGTTTCATTGGTTAAATAAAGAAACTGCCTTGGCCCTTTAAGAGGACATAAAATTAGGTAGGCAGAGTAAACAGAACAGAATGCTGGGAGAAAGAAGCTGAGTCAGGGAGTTGCCATGGTTCTCCCACTCCAGACAGATGCAGGTTAAGATCTTTCCTGGTAAGTGCACCTCGTGGTGCTACATAGATTATTAGAAATGGGTTAAGAGGCTGAAACTAATGGGCCAGGCAGTGTTTAAAAGAATACAGTTTCCGTGTAATTATTTCAGGTATAAAGCTGGCCGTGCTAGCGGCTGGGTGGCAGGACACAGCCCCGCCTCTCCAATCACAACAGAGTGGCGCCCAGACGTGATGGGCTAAATCCACTTAAAAACCTGAGAAGAGTTTAACACAGAATTTTGCTGTTTGTTGGTGGTGTGCTGTAGAGAGATTTCCTGATTCGGCAACAGCAGCAGAAAAAAAAAACCTCTGTGTCATTTTAAAGTGCGGCTTCCTGGGGCTATGCCGCCAGTGCAAACTCTGGCTTTAAAGCATTTCAAGGGCTTTTATGGGACTGGATGATTCTGTTCCCCCTTGGGATCGGAAGGAGAGTGCTCGGAGACCATGCTGATGGCTCAGTGCTCCCTGCCTGCACCTGGGCAGACGGCAGAATCAGGCTTAGGCAGGCGGAAGAGCATGGCGGATTCCTGCCACCATATAGAGAGATGTTTTCAGACTGCACAGTGCTCTGCGTGTCAGATTTGGATGTAACTTGGATGAAAAGAGTTTCTGTGCCACACGCTCAGTCTCAGAGTTAAAGTGCTGAGTGCAGCTCCTACCTGGCAGCCCCAGAGCTAGTAGAAAATGGTATGTCCTCCATTTTGATATTGGAGAGAGGTGGAGCCACCATTCAGAGCAGCCCTCTGCTCTGCAGCTCAGAGACACAACTGATTCAGTCACAAGCGGCTCCACCATGTTGGACTGGGCGGGACAAGCAGACAGTACCTGTTTTTGACCTAGGAACGTCACAGCTTAGATTCTTAAGTGCTTAGTGATTTAAAGGCACAAAACAAAGTGCTCCTGGATAGTAAAAAAAAATTGCAGATTCACAATAGAACAGATTTTAGACATAAAAGACCTTTATGGATCACAGTGTTGGATGAATGTCCATAGGCTTGGGAGAGAGAAGAAAAAGAATATAGAAAATAAAGTTAATGTTAAAAAAAGGTAAAGTCTCTAAAGAGACAGAATAAAGTAAAGTGATAGAGTAAAAATAAGCCACATAAAAATGGAAAATTCACAGAGAGTCTGGATTCTTTGTATTATTGTGCTTTCTTTAAAAATTTTGACTGTGAAGGAGCTAAGTACAGAGAGATATTTCATTATATGGGCTGCTAAGCTGAACCTGCACATATGTTCTAAAGGTATCTTGACTTCAGAATTTGCGTCTAAGGATATGATGCTTTGGAAAGGGTCTTCTTTTGTTTTCACAAAGGATATGACCCCGTGGATTGCATCTATCCCAATATGGTATGATAGACCACGTCCTCCTGAAAGGTTGCTGTGAACACCCTCAAAAATTACTTCACTCAACTGCCAACTGAGATGAACCTGGCACACAGGTTACCCCATGAAAGATATGATTAACAGCGACCCCATTCAGCAGGAAGCAGTTTGGAGAGAAAAAACTGGGCCCATGTTCCCAAATATTGTTTATAAATGTTCTTTTACATTTAAAGGGGGATACCCTGTTGTAGTAAGATTGTCGGGCCGCTTCCTGCCACCCGGCTAGCTTTATACCCGAAATAATTACACGGAAACTGTATTCTTTTAAACATTGCCTGGCCCATTAGTTCTAGCCTCTTATTGGCTAGCTCTTACATATTGATCTAACCCATTTCTAATAATCTATGTAGCACCACGAGGTGCACTTACCAGGAAAGATCTTAACCTGCATCTGTCTGGAGTGGGAGAACCATGGCGACTCCCTGACTCAGCTTCTTTCTCCCAGCATTCTGTTCTGTTTACTCCGCCTACCTAATTTTATGTCCTCTTAAAGGGCCAAGGCAGTTTCTTTATTTAACCAATGAAACAACAGATAGAAAGATGACCGTCCTCCAATAATCACTGATGAGTAAAGAAAACTATATATGTAATAAGTGATATACCTATCCAAAGAAATAGTTTTCATGCATTAAAAGAAGGAAGTCCTGCTATTTCCAACAAAACAAAAATACTCTGAAAGATATTATGCTAAGTGAAAAAAGTCAAGTTAAAAAAATGGGTACTGTATTATCTCATTGTTTCAGTCAGACTTTTCACTGCTGCACCAAAACGCCTGAGGAAAACACTTCAAGGAGGAAAGGGATTTTTTTTTGGCTCATGGTTTGAGGGGCTCGCATTTCTGACGTTAGGGGGCATGGTAATGCAGAGCAGTTCAGTTTCCAGCAGTCAGGAAGCTCCTCCTTTCTCCTGTTTTATTCCATCCAGGTCCCCAACTTAGGGAATGATGTCTCCCCAGCTGAGCCTCCAAAGGAGACACACACCCTGTTCAATATTCTTTCTACAGCAGAAGTTTTGAGGAAACCCCAAAGCTACTGTACCATGCGCAGATTCTTTGTACAAAAGCCCTCTGAAAGGTTGTATGCAGATTAAAATGGTTTCGGCCATTTGAACTTTTGATGAAAATGCTTGTTTTCCAGCCCTCTCATCCTGAGGAAATGCTCCGTCCCAAGAGGGTGCTTGACCTCCAGGAAGTGGCACAATAGGGAGCCCAGTTTAACCATTGGCTTTGAGGCAATGTGGCCAGTTAGACCTGATAGATGATTCCAAATGATTGAACCCCAGCTTCCTAGAGAAATATAAGTCAAATAAACTTCTATTATTTATAAATTACTTGGTCCTAGATATTTTGTTATAGCAATAGAAAACAGATTATGATAAGAATTTTGGTCAGGTGGGGGTAGCACATGCCTTTAATCCTAGCACTGAAGAAGCAGAGGCAGAAGGATCTTATATACATCTGTGTGGCTATATACGCGTGAGGGTAGTGCCCTTGAAGGCTAGAGGAGTTGGATCTCCCTGGAGCGGGATTAAAAGTGGTTATACACCACCTTACACGAGCACTGGGAACAAAATTCAGGGCCTCTACCGGAGTAGTACACACTCTCAACTCCTGACACGGCATAGTTTTATAAACCAGAGTTTTGATACGAATTAAAACTGTCGGTGTAAATTAATCGCTTTGTTTTGTTTTTAGAAAATGTCTTACTTTGTTAACCAAGGCTGACCTAGCAGTTCCAGCAATCCTCCTGCTTCAACTTCCTGAGTGTTGGGATTGCAAGTGTGAGCAACCAAACCTGGTCCAAAACAAAGTTATTCTATTTATTTTTTTTTAAAAATTAATATTTATTTATTTATTATGTATACAATATTCTGTCTGTGTGTATGTCTGCAGGCCAGAAGAGGGCACCAGACCTCATTACAGATGGTTGTAAGCCACCATGTGGTTGCCGGGAATTGAACTCAGGACCTTGCTCAGGCAATGCTCTTAACCACTGAGCCATCTCTCCAGCCCTATTTAAAAAAATTTTTTATGTGAGCCAGGCAGTGGTGGTGCACACTTTTAATCCCAGCACTTGGGAGGCAGAGGTGGAAGGCTCTCTATGAGTTCGAGGCCAGCCTGGTTTACAGACTGAGTTCCAGGACAAAAAAAAAAAAAACCTGTCAGTGTAGTTTTAAGAACATTGCTGTTCTTGCAGATGACCTGGTTCAATTCTAAGCTCCATGCAATGGCTCACAGCCATCTATAATACCTGTGACAGGTGATATAATAGTCTTCTTGCCTCTGTAGACACCAGACACTAACATGGTATACACTTGCATGCAGACAAACATCATAAATAAAAAGTAAACAAATCCTAGAGGAGGGGGTGTCTCTCTTCTTCGGTCAAGGTTGAGTTCTAAAGGATGCCCCTCCACCTCTGCACAGATGCTAAAGAGCTTATTTATTATCCTAATTTCTCTGGACAGATCCCAAATACAAATAAAATGAACTGTGTCTTCTAATTTTGGCAAGTAGGTATTCGAAACCCCAAAAGACAGCACCCTATTGCATTCTGGGTAATCAATAAGGTTCAGTGGACCTGAAACACTTCCTGCTTGGGCCAACTGTCCTGTCCCCAGGTCCCCACAGTCTCCTTCCTGAGTCCTCACTGGTCCTCTCTTACCATGCCTTCCAAAACATGATGTTTGGGGCTTATTCTAGAACCTTCGGCAAAGTCCAAACTCTGTGTTTGCTATTAGGTGGGCCAGGATCCTCAAGTGTACAACTCAGGCCAATCCAGACTGTGTTGTTAGAATCTGACAGGGCCAGGCCGGTGTCTCCCAACATTTGAGTTTCATTGGAAGCCATTTCTAGGGATGCCGAAAGGCCTTAACTGTGGCCTGGCTGTGCCTCAGGCTTCTCTCGTGGCAATCACAGCACCATGTATAGTGACTGCTCAGCCCTTTCTTGTGTAGCCCTGGGTACATTATGTGAGTTCCCGGAGTTCTTTCTTCCTCAGTGGATAGGCATATTAACACTTCAGACAGATGCTAAAGGAAATAATGTCGGCTAGGCAGGGTTCTCCAGCAGCAATCTTCCACTAGTTACTACATGTTGTAACAGGGGCGGCTGGGCTGCATCCCCAGCACCCGGCCGCCCACATGGCTAGCTTATGCCCCGAAATAATTACACAGAAACTGTATTCATTTAAATACTGCTTGGCCCATTAGCTCTAGCCTCTTATTGGCTAGCTCTCACATCTAGATTAACCCATTTCTAATATTCTGTGTAGCCCACGAGGTGGCTTACCAGAGAAGATCTTAACCTGCGTCTGTCTGGAGTGGGAGAATCATGGCGACTCACTGACTCAGCTTCTTTCTCCCAGAATCCTGTTCTGCTTACTCCGCCTACCTAATTTTCTGTCCTATGAGGGCCAAGGCAGTTTCTTTATTAGTTAACCAATGAAAGCAACAGATAAGATACAAGACCCACCTCCATCAACTACAGGCCTGTGCCACCCCAAACTGACTATGTGACTATTTTACATTTAAGTTTAAACGAACTAAAAGTCAGGTCCTCTGTCTGACTATCCATATTTTGAAGACTTAATAGCCACATGGGACTGACGGCTACACTACTAGATATTTCCATCATAGCAGCAAACGCTGTCAGGGAATTTTTAAGGTCTCAGTGCCCAGGCTTCTCTCCAAAGTAATTAAATGGAAATTGCTGAGAGGGAATCTACCATTAAGAGGTTTTTGTTTTATTTTGTTTTTAAGAGTTATTTTTATTTTTAATTCTGTGTATGCCCATTTGTTTATTTGGGACTATGTTGCATGCAGGTGAAGGCTCCCACAGAGGCCAGAAGAGGGCATTGGAAGCCCAGGAGCTGGAGTTGTGAGCCACCCAATGTGGATGCTAGAAACCAAACTTGGGTCCCCTGCAGCAACAATATGTGCTCTTAACTGCTAAGCCATCTCCCAGCCCTTGTGTTTTGTTTCATTTTGTTTTGTTTGTTTGTTTTTAATTTGTGTTTTAAGTAAGGACCCAGTGACAAAGTCAAGGTGCAGCTAAGGTTGAGAAGCACTGCCCTAGACACACTCTCCACAGTTAAGATCCCATCACCATCTTTTACCACTGGCTGAAGATGGCTTTAGAGAGGGCACCTCCTGTGGTATCCAAGGGATCTGTTTGTTGCCTTTAACTGTCATTAGACACCAGACCTTGACTCCTCCCCAGATTGTTACTCTGTGGTTTCTCATAGCTTTGATCGATTGTGAGCAGCTATGGTACAAAACTAGCCACACTGACAGAGAACTGAGCTGGCCTCTTCTTAAATGATCAGCATTGGGAGATTGGGACGGACCTCTGCCTTTGGAGATGGCACAGCTGAAATGTCCCAATGAACTGAGCCTGGGATGGACTGGTAACATCTACTCCCCAGCCACACCTCATACTCCAGCTAGCAGAAAGCTACTGGCAGAATTCTGCGACTGGTGCAAAAGACATGGGAAGCAATCAGAGCGAAGTCCAATACCCGGCGAGTCTTCGTAGTATCTTCTCGTGCAATCCCCACCGAGAACTCCTGTTTCCTGGCTTGTGAGTGAAATCCCTGGGCTTGGTGACTCACAGCCAAGAACCCAGTGAGCTGAGGTGGAGTCTGCGTTTAAACCTTTGTCTTTTAGAAGTCCGTGCCTTTTCTCTTGTACTATAGAGCCAATGTCTGTCCCAGCACAGTGTGACTGACAGTGTGGATGAAAATGTGAAACCTCGCAGGAAGAACATTTGGTGAACACGAGAATATCTGTGTTGGTCAGCTTCACATTGCTGTAACAAATTACCTGAGCAACTAAAAAAGAGGAACTACTGGGTTTGGGCTCATCATTTCTCAGGTTTTCTATTGGCCTTTTTGTTGTTGCGGCTGCTGCTGTTTTTGTTTTTACTCCTATAGGAAAGGGGAGCCTGTGGTGCGACAGGACTGCTGGGCTCATGGCAGCTGAGAAGGGACGGGAAAGGCAGGAAGACAAGAGAGTGATGTACCAGTATCTCTTCAAGGGGCCGACCCTAGTCATTCAAAGGTTTCCCATGCCTCCTTCTGTTCCCCCTTGGCTGTCCTGGAAATCACTGTGTTGATCAAACTGGCCTTGAACCCACAGATTTTTTGCCTCCTGGGTGCTGTGTCACCACACCTGGCTCCCCTCTTAAAGGTCCTTCACCTCCCAACCATACTATAGACTAATGATCAAACCTTTAGGGACATTTATCCAAACCAAAGTGGAAATATTAATAGACACTCAATAAAATAAGATACTACCTGGTCCATTAGAGCAAGTGAAAGGTATCAGTCTTGAATTGAGTCTCTAAAAACATAATAACTTATATAAAATCAGAGAATGCAACTAAAGAAAATCAAGGCAGCCCATTCAACATGCAAAAATCTCACAGCATTCCGTCTAAGAACTGCTCACTACATCACAAAGAAGGAGGCAGTGTGTGCTCATTAGTGATAACAGGAGATTATTGAACATGGGGTTGTACCAGGAACTGACTACATACCCCAGCTAACTAATCTACACGCTCCTGTCATGATTCCCATTTGACCAAGGAGGAAAAGAGACTTAGGGTAAGCCTGCCCAAAAACCACTCAGCAAATGAGGCAGACGTCAGTTATCACATGGATATCATTGATATAATGAAATAGGATGATCAAGGCAACTTACAGGATGAAAGGTTTACCTGGGGTTCGAGTTCCAGAAAGAGATTCTGTGTGGCAGGAGAGGCCTGGCAGCAGATGGCTAGAGCAGGAAGCTAAGAGATCACATCTTCAACAACACAGAGAAAGCAGAGCAAGGACCAGAGTCGAGTAAGACTGGAGTGATGGACTTCATCCAGCAAGGCTCCACCTTCTAAAGGCAGCACCAACTGAGACCAAGAGTTCAATATGTGAGCCTACGGAGACGTTTTTTCATTCAAACCACCACAGCATGCCTTTTAATTCAAAAAGTTGCCCGAGAAGTACTGGGTAATCACAATGCCTCCTTAAAAATGGCCATAACCGCAAACTCCCTGAGTGCACACCCAATCTTTGCACCACCTAATAGCAACACACCCTTCACAAGACTCCAGAACCTTCACTTTTGTAAAGCAAACCTCTCACTGAGCTATCGTCTTTACTAAAAGACAAATGCTGCCTCAAGGGCTTAGCCTAGTCTCTGGCAAGGAAGAAGTTTGGGGAAATGCAAGCAGTTCTGTTATCCAAAGCATTTGGAGATGTTCTTTCTCGGGTTACTCTTGCTGGAATGGAACACCACCACCAAAAGCAAGGTGGAGAGGAAAGGGATTATCCATTGTAGCCCATCACTGAAGGAAGCCAGGACAGGAACTCAAGCAGGGACAGAACCTAGAGGTGGGAGCTGATGTAGAGCCCATGTAGGGGTTTGCTTACTAATTTGTTCCCCATGGCTTGCCCAGCCTGCTTTCTTATAGAACACAGGGTCACCAGACCAGAAATGGTCTCACCTACAATGGGCTGGGCCCTCCCCCTCCCCCATCAATCACTAATTAAGGAAATGTCCTACAGCTGGATCTTACAGAAACATTTTCTCAATGGCTCCCTTCTTTCAGATGCTTCTAGTCTGTGCCAAGCTTACAAAACTAGCCAGCACAGTCTCCTTAGAGGTGGTACTAACTGAGGCAAAATCAGTGGCATCAGAGATTTGGGCATTGCCAACTAGTCCTCTGAAAAACACTGGTCCTGGCTGTTTGGGATGCCAACAGGAAAATCTGGGCCCACTGAACCCTTGTCTTTTAGGACTTAAGAGGAGTTGAAGGATTTCTTCTCTGCAGCCTCTTATGGGCCACTGAGGGAGAGGCTCAGGCTGGAATCCACTTCTACTTTCAACTGTTGTATTATCTCTTGGTCAATGATTTTGCTCAGAAGAGACAAAAATAGGGAGGGAGGGAGAGAGGGAGAGAAGAGAGGGAGGGAGAGTTTTAAAATCATTGGAAATGCAGTCCTCTCCTTTAACAGATAAGAATTGAAATCTGAATCGTTTCAGTGATCAGCCCAGGTTCCACAGTAAGGGGCTTTTGAGCAGAGCTATTAGCAAACCAAAAGTCATGAGGCAGCTACACTGTACAAATACCATACTACAACCCGTAAGAAACAGGCAATTATTAAGCCATCAATGTTTAAAAGGCAGGCATCTTCATTCCTTTCAGGGACCTTTTTGCCACAAGAGACCACTTGGAATTTGTGACCTCCTCCAGAGGGCACTATTCCCATTGCATTTCGTGAGAAGGGCATCTCCCAAGGGACTAGCAACTCCAAGACACTGGCAGTGAGATCCCAGAAGCCCCTCCTGCATTCAGAGAAATGAGAGCAGCAATGAGAAGTCTGCTGCAGGTACCTGCTCTAGCTGCTCACATCAGAGGAGGATGCGGGTACCTACTGTAGATGCTCACACCAGAGGAGGATGCAGGTACCTGCTCTAGCTGCTCACTCAGAGGCGGATGCGGGTACCTGCTCTAGCTGCTCACACCAGAGGAGGATGCGGGTACCTACTGTAGATGCTCACATCAGAGGAGGATGCGGGTACCTGCTCTAGCTGCTCACACCAGAGGAGGATGCGGGTACCTGCTCTAGCTGCTCACACCAGAGGAGGATGCGGGTACCTGCTCTAGCTGCTCACACCAGAGGAGGACAGCTCTGGCACAGCTGCAAAGTTAGTCTTTAGATTTTACAGGTTATAATCTCATAATCACAGTCTTAGCTCTGCTGTGACAGCCCCAAAGCAGCCATAGGACATTAATTAGTAAATGGACCACCAGTTTTTTGTGTTTTTTTTTTTTTTTGTTTTTTGTTTTTGGGTTTCTTTTGCTGTTGTTGGTTTTTTTTT
>JABTXL010021644.1:6006172-6021105 GCA_025134845.1 Neodon shergylaensis
AAATTTTTTTTTTTTTTTGGTTTTTCGAGACAGGGTTTCTCTGTGGCTTTGGAGCCTGTCCTGGAACTAGCTCTGTAGACCAGGCTGGCCTCGAACTCACAGAGATCCGCCTGCCTCTGCCTCCCGAGTGCTGGGATTAAAGGCAAGGCATGCGCCACCATCGCCCGGCCTTGGACCACCAGTTTTAATAAAACTTTGTTGGCCAGGCATGGTGCACACACCTTTAATCCCATCATTTGGGAGACAGAGCCAGATGGATCTCTGGAAATTCAAGGTTAGCTGGTTTACATATTGAGATTCTGACTCAAAATAGAACAAAAGTCAATAAAACATTATTGAAGGATACTGAAATTTGAATTCTATATGTTCATCTGTAACAAAATAATTCTTTAATTGTTTTATTTTTATTTTATGTGCATTGATGTTAGAGTGTCAGATCCCTTGAAATTGGAGTTACAGACAGCTGTGAGCTGCTATGTGGGTTCTTGGAATTGAACCCCAGTCCTCTGGCAGAGCAGGCAGTACACTTAACTGCTGAGCCATTACTTCAACCGCCCCCCCCCCTTTTTTTTTTTAAGGCAAGACTCCTTATGTAGCCCTGGCTGACCTGGAACTCACTGTGTAGACCAGGTTGGTCTTGAATTCACAGAGATGCCCCTGCCTCTGCTTTTTGAGTGCTGGGATTAAAGGCGTGTGCCACCATGGTTTGCTTATTCTCTCTCCCCACACCATACAACCATTGGAAATGTAGAAACCACCCTTGCTTTATGGTCTTCCACAGACAGTTTTGGTGCCTGACCCCTGAATCCTGATGCCTGGGTCCTTGACTCATTATGGTCTCGAGCTCAGCAAGAGTCTTGAAAAGATGCTAGAGCAGCTGTCTGATCCACATCCCACCAGTGTAAGTGGACAAAAAGGCTAATTTTATATTCTGTTACTGAATCTCTCTAAAACTTCTTGGCCTCTCAAGAAAAACCATGAAATAGACAAGTATTAATAGCAGCATTTATCTGTTAATCCCAGCCCTGAGACAGAAGAATTGTAATTTAGGGGCCAGCCTGGGCAACAAATGCAGTCTCAAAAATGAGGAAAACAAACTAGTAGGAAAGAGAAAGGGAAAAGACAGGTCAGATATGTTGTGAAATATCCCTTTACACTGTGAAGATGTGTTGTTCAGATTGGTTTAATAAAAAGCTAAACAGTCAACAGCTAGGCAGGATTTTCGGGGCAGAGAGAACCCTGGGAAGAAGGCAGAGTTGCCAACCAGATGGAGAGGGAGCAAGACATGCAGGAAAACAGGTAAATGCCACAGTCATGTGGCAACACATAGATGAATAGAAATGGATTAATTTAAGTTAGAGGAGCCAGTGGGACAAGTCTAAGCTATCTACTGAGCTTTCATAATTAATAATTAGTCTCCATGTGATTTGGGAGCTGGATGGCAGGACAGAGAAGGTTAGGTACATAGACAGGACAGGAAAACCTGAGACGGTCGAAGAAGTCTTCTGCTGAGGCTACGTACTTGCTCACCCAAGTCATGTAGATTCGTCACCACGATTTTCCCCGTGTTGGCACCACCAAAGCCATGATGACCTTTCAGCAAACTAGAGCAGGCTGGGTTCTAGAACTGATGGACAGAACTCACGTGGCTGAAGGCGTAAGTCACAAACAATGCCACACCAGTTAATAATTATGATTAATAGGGTGGTATTTATTTAAAGGGGAAAAAACTTACAGATCACCGTCTGTGCAACCAGGAAGGGAGTCTAGTAGCCGGCGGAGCAGGAAGTGAAGAGAGCGAACGGAGGGAAATATCACCTTTTAAAGAGGGAGAGACCACGCCCCAATGGGCTGGTATCTCAGCAGCTATTGGTTGGAGGAGCGGAAGGACCTCCCGCAACAGGTGGCTGCCAGGTATGCCCGAGAGAAACAATGTTAAGACTTTAAGAAGCGGGTGTGTGTTTTGTGGGGGAGAGACAAACATGAAAACGTGCATTTAATTAGGTGCTATTATACAGAACAGTCAAGAAGGAGGCAGAAATATCCAGATACTTAAGACAGTGTTTCAGTAATGAGTGAAGGGGGGCCTGGTCACAGGCAGCCAGAGTCATGGAAGAAGATGAACACAAATGATCCTTCAAAGGAAGGTGGAGAAGGCCTGAGATTCATGGAGCTGGGGATGGATGCTCTTCAGGGACTCCAGTGACTGGTTTCAGTGGACAGATATGTTCTTCTTTTGTGTGGGGGCAACAGAGCAAGTACATGTGGGTACGTATTCATGTGCCAGGATGTGCATGCACATGTGTGTGTAAAGAGGGCCATGCATGTGTCTGCGGTGTGTGTGTGTGTGTGTGTGTGTGTGTAGTCAGTCTTAGGTTTTGCTCCTCAGGAGTTGTCCAGCTTAGACTTCTTTTGTGTTTGTTTGCTTGTATGTTTTAAGATAGGGTCTCTTGTTGGCTTGGGTCTTGGTGATTAGGCTAAACTGCCCAACCAGGGATCCACCTGCCTTAGCCTCTCTGGCACAAGTATTAAAGTCCCTTGCTGCCATGCCCCCGCCAGCTTTTCACGTGGGAGCTTGTCAGGAGCCATTTTCCAGGGATGATGGCGGGGACCATTGTCCTGGGGATGTTTGCAGAGAGCCCCACACCCCAACTGTATTGAGAACTGTTTGTTGGCGGAGCCCACCCCACACCCAACTATCTTGAGAGCTATCTGTTAGCGGAACCTGCCCCCACATTCCAACTATCTAGAGAACTGTTTGTGGTTGGAATCACAAAAGGAACGATTCTGCTTGCGTAGAGAACTAGGTGTGTCGACTCGTGACCTCCTGACCAACGACTAGTGACCAAGTGTCGACTCGTAACCATTGCTGCCCTGGCAAGATCCCATGTCCCTGCCCCCTGCCCCCATCCCAAGCCAAATTCCTCATCCAAGGGCTATATAAGCTGCTGCCATTACGCTAATAAACGGAGGCTTTGACAACAGATCTTGCTTGGCCTCGTTCCTCTCTCTTGCCCATGTCTTTTTCAGATAGCGCCTCTTCGGGACCCTGGAATAACTGACCTGCCAGGCAGGTTACAACCCTAGACTAACTGACCCGCTGGGCGGTTACAGGAGCTAAGGACCAAACTCCAGCCCTCATGTTTGTGTGGTGCACACGTTGCTGACTGAGCTGTCTCCCCCAGATTCTCTTCCTTCCATGGTGAATAATCATTTTGTCTACACAGATTCTGCTAAACATTGTAAGTTTCCCTCAGGAGGTAAAAGCACTGGCTACCTAGCCCCCCTGCCTGGATTCTATCCCCCTGGAGTCACAGGATGGAAGGAAAGAGCCCCAGCTCCTGCCAGTGTCCTCTGACCTCCATGTGCTGCCCACTCCCCACATGCACACAAAACAAAAATAAAATATAGCAGTTAAAAATGCATATATTGTAACCCTCATGGGGCAGTGGTGGCACACACCTTTAATCCCAGCAATCGGGAGGCAGAAGCAGGCGGATCTCTGTGAGTTCGAGGCCAACCTGGTCTACAGAGCGAATTCCAGGACAGCCAGGGTTACATGGAAACATCCTGTTTGGGGGAAAAAATTGTAACCCTCACCGGGCGGTGGTGGCGCACGCCTTTAATCCCAGCACTCGGGAGGCAGAGGCAGGCAGATCTCTGTGAGTTCGAGACCAGCCTGGTCTACAAGAGCTAGTTCCAGGACAGGCTCCAAAACCACAGAGAAACCCTGTCTCGAAAAAACAAACAAACAAAAAAAATTGTAACCCTCTAGTACAAGTGTTCAGTAAAACACAAGTTTTACTGTTTTCTATCTTATATTTTGTTTTTCTATCTTATTTTTAAATAGACAATTTTTAAACTGTTTTGACTTCACATAAAACTAAATGAAGTATGCACTGAGTTTTCTCATGCCCTCTCCCACCGTGAGTACCTGTACCTGTGTGGGACATTAATTATAACCTACGTATCTGTCTACGTCTTATCTGTCATCACAGCCTCCACACACAGTGTGCTTTACAGTCGCTCTGTGTTGTACATGTCACAGGTTTTCACAGCTGTGTCCTGACACACACACCCCATGTAAAGTATCCTACCGTGCAATTTCACAGCCCTAAAAATCCTGTGTGCCATCTATTCCCCTCCCTCTCTCTTCCCAAACGTTCAACAGTCACTGTCTCCTGCCTATCTCCAGCCTATTGGCCCTTTCCTGGTCATCATGAAAGTTTTTTTTCTGAGGAAAGAATTTTCTTCTTTGTAAGAAACACGTGCAATCTGGACAACTAAAGATGCAGTTTGTAGGGAAAGGAAGTTGCCCTTCTTTGGTCAGCAGCTCATCAGCTTTTACCCATTCACACCCTGCACAAGTCCGGGTGTGAAGTCAGTGGGTGATGTTGAAAATGAGGCGCTAGCAAGACAATTAGGTGAAGAGATCAGTAACCGTCCGCGAGGATAAGAAAGGCGTTCCGGTGACAGGTCAGATCTGAATATGCAGATTCCAGAGCCTCTGCCCAGCGGGGACAGCCGAGAATGGATGGGCTCCCCAGGGGAGAAAGGAGCCAGCGGGGAGATTAGAGAGACAAACCTGGGGGAATTGCTTCATTACAAATATTTATTAGGGCTTGCCAGGGGCGAGGCCCTGCAGGGAGAACTGACCTACGAGAAGGTGCAAATAAACAAAACCAAGATTTGGTCGTAGAAGGGAGGGAAAGCGTTAGCTTTAAGAAAGCCGTACCGGGAAAGTAAGCAAACTGAAGCAGCCTTGGGGCGGGGGGGGGGGGGGGGGGGGGGGCAAGCTCTGGGGCTGAGAAGGGAGAACAAAGCCGGACCCGGAACTAACAAGGAGAGAGGCGGACAGGTCTCTATGGCATGTCGTTTTATTCAAAATCATTGGTGGTCTTTGGGTCTTAGAAAGAGGTAAGACACAGGAGACGGTACACTCGGTGGGTATCACACCGCCAGCAGGCCCGGGACAGGCCTCATTATTAACTTAGAGATGTTGGTAGAGCCCTTGCCTAGCACACAAGAGGCTCTGGGTTCAATCTCCAGCACCAAACATAAATAAGCCAGTCTGTTGATTAATCAAGACGAACTCATCCAACACGATCTTTCTGCAATTAGGTGGGCACTGACATCCAATAGAGAACAGGAAAGCTATAAAACTTAAGCTCCATCTTAAGGAAATCTGTTCTTTTTTTTTTTTTCGGAGATTTTTGGATTTAAAACTATGAGAGTTCTGAGCTCCCCCACCCGCCCCACCCGCCCCGCCCGCCCGGCTTTCACATGCAACAGCATGGTCTTATTTTTATGCCTGGAATGAAGTCTTCACACCACCGCACAGAGTGAAGGGCCCCCAAGTGGCTCCGCACATGCTTTTCTTCTTTAAACTGGGTTATAATTGGCTGAAATACAGAATTCAGATCTGATTATCTTTGGGTCTTTATCACAGGGCATCGTGGCTGGCACACATAAGTGTCCCATAATTTTAGCTGCCCGGATAGTTACAGTTTCTAATAAATGCACTGCACGGGACCAATCACGGTCCCATCCTGGCTCTTTCAGTAGCCCAACCTCCCAGCTCTTGTCGCCCAAGCTCCAGAATGACTTTTTTATTGATATGCAGCTGGTACATCCTATTCCTCTTCTTAAATCCAAACTCAATAGCCATCTGTTTGCTCTGGTATCCCGGCACTAATTGCCATCCCTGATTTTGTTTGATAGGTTTGACCTGGTGTTTTGGAGCTAAGTCTTAATTGTGTTTTTATTTAATATGGAAGGCACACATAAAGCAAGTGCAGAAGGAGTGCTATATAAATGCAAATTTCATTGTATTTCACTCCAGACCTCGGAGACTTACCAAACTTGGTTCCATTCTAGAGGGAGTCTCCCCTCTACAGGGCTTAGGGAGTTGTCTTTCCTTCCCCCCCCCCACAACCATTTCCACAAAGCTGCACTAACAAGGAGATAGACACCCCATCATATGCTAAAACTACCACAATTCTACTGAACTTTGCAAACCTTATGGTAAGCTATGACTTTTTTAAAATCTTGTTTTTGTGAACTGATTGAACATTTTACATTTAACTTTTACATTTAAGCACCACCACTTTACCTATCGAAATGGTGTTATTTCAAAGCTTAAGTTTGAAAGGCTATTTTTGGGGGGAATTTGGTTAGGGTTTTGTTGTTGTTTTGGGGGGTTGCTTGTTTATTTCTTTTCTTTTTCTTTTTCTTTTTTTTTGGATTTTTCGAGACAGGGTTTCTCCGTAGCTTTTTTTTTTTTATTCCTGTCCTGGAACTAGCTGTTGTAGACCAGGCTGGCCTCGAACTCATAGAGATCCGCCTGCCCCTGCCTCCCGAGTGCTGGGATTAAAGGCGTGCGCCACCACCGCCCGGCTCTGTTTCTTTCTTTCTGTAGACCAGGCTGGCCTCAAACTCACAGAGGGTTTCTCTGTGGTTTTGGAGCCTGTCCTGGAACTAGCTCTTGTAGACCAAGCTGGTTTCGAACTCACAGAGATCCACCTGCCTCTGCCTCCCGAGTGCTGGGATTAAAGGTGTTTCTTTCTTTTTTGAGAGTGTTTCTCTATGTAGCCCTGGCTGTTCTGGAACTCACTCTGTAGACCAGGCTGGCCTCAAACTCACAGAGATCTGCCTGTCTCTGCCTTCCAAGTGCAAGAGTATTAAAGGTGTACTCCACCACCACCCAGCTGAAAGGTCTATTTTTAAAAAAAAAAAAAATTCTTCAGTCTCCTCTCTCTCTCTCTCTGTCAGTATTACAAAATTATAATTATGTCATTAACCAGGAAATAATCAGCACAATTTAAGGCTCCATTGAAACTTCTCAAGATAATAGCTGGGGAACAATGACTCAGGGGTAAAATACTCACCAAGCAAGCAAGCATGAAGACCAGAGTTCAGATCAGAACCACAGAAAGCTGATGGGATGGATGGCTTACATCTATTGTCCCAACACTCCTGAGGCACGATAGAAAACGTCCTGGAAGCTCATGGGCCAGCTAGCCTGGCACACACAGCAGCTAACAAGGGACCTAACGTCTGATATCAGAAGTTGCCTTCTGGCCTCATGCACACTGGAGCACATACTCACTGCACTCACGCATACGTCATGTACATATGTGTGGGTCTTTCTAAAAGAGAGAGAATGAGATTGCAAACACTGTCAGTACTAAGTAAAACACTAATCTTCTTAGCAAAGAAATAGCTCTCTGACTTGTGAATCGTTTCATTCAGAGCCCACACTTAGTGCCAATTCTCTACTCAGGCTAGCTGGCCCCCACCCCGCAGAAGTGGTCGTTGCCTCCACTGTCCTGGGTCTGAATTTTGAACTTGTCACCCACATTCCACGCAGCTCCCATGACTCCCAGCTCTTAGTGTCGCTTGCTTTTTCCCTTTCTGCTTTCCCCTCTCTAGGCCTGACCCCTCTGATCATTTTTCTAGCCGTGGCTTTGGCTTTCTCAGTCTGTCGAGACCAGAATGAATGAATGGATTTATTTTCTGTTCTTTCTTAGTCACTGATTTCTCCCTGCTATGTTCTGGAACAGTCCAATATATTACACGAGTCTGCAATGTGAACAGCATACTTGGTTTTCATCACTAGGAACAGAAAATACTTGCCATTTCAGGAATCTTTATATCCTTGTGCCCAGTGGTGGTCATGGTGGTCATGGAAAATGACTAACATTCTCTATTTGGGGGCATGGCTGAGCCAATGAAATGCTACCAATATTATAATGAAGTTCCTGTTGATGTCAGATATAAAGACAACTGCCACATTAAGAAAGATATTGCTTGGGGGCTGGAGAGATGGCTCAGCAGTTAAGAGCATTGCCTGCTCTTCCAAAGGTCCTGAGTTCAATTCCTGGCAACCACATGGTGGCTCACAACCATCTGTAATGAGATCTGGTACCCTGTTCTGGCCTGCAGGTATACACGTAGAAAGAATATTGCATACATAATAAATAAATGAATATTTTTAAAAAAAAAAAGATATTTCTTGTTGTTGCTATTGTATATGCAACCTTGCGTATGTAACCATGAGATTGAATTTACCTTTTCTGTCACTGGCCTCCAGTAGATACAGTCTAAACTACAGCTACAGAGAAACAGAGATTGATTATATGTGAGATGAAAACCCAGTCTTTGTCACTCTGGGGTAGAGACAGACACAGCAGTAATGACAAGTGTGACTGAGAAACAGTGATGGGTAGACCGAGTGGAAAGCAGAGTGACAATCCAAGGGTCAGGAGCCAAGCAGTGAGGATGAGAGCCCGACCTGCCATACCTTGAAGCCAGGTAACAAGGCATGCAAGCCATGGCACCTGCAAACCCCTAAGAATGCCAGGAAGAGCTGGTGTGCTGGCACCTGCAAACCCCGAGCTCCGAGGCTGAGGCAGGAGGATTCAAATTTTAGGGCAGCCTGAAAAACGCTGCAAGATTCTGTCTCAAAATAAAATTTTCATAAAGGGGCAGGGGCAGGGAATTGGAGAGATGGTTCAGCAGTTGAAATACCTCTTGTTGCCCAGAGGGTTTGAGTTCAGTTCTCAGTATGCAGCAAGTTTCTCCCAACCCCCCCCCCGACACCATTTCCGGCCTCCACAGGCACTGTGCACCAGTTACAGGCACTCACATGGAGAAATACGCATGCATAGAAATAGTAAAAGTAAATAAATAGTGTTTTTTATTTTAAGGGCAGGGGATGTGTCTGAGTAGTAGGGGCCCCACCTAAAGCACTGAGTTCTGTCTCTAGTGTTCGAAGTTGGGTAGGGGGAGAAGAAAAGAAAGAATGTGAAGAAGTTGAGGGCAACAATCCAGGAGGTTAGGAGGGATGGCGGGTAAGAGCCTTGGCTAATGGACCAATGAGGAGGGTTGGTGGATAAGGGCTCTTGTCACCAAGCCTCACTTCCTGTAGGATTCAATCCCAGGACCCATGTAAAGGTGGAAGCAGAGAACCAACTTTGGAAGGCTGTCCTCTAATCTCCCTCATGTGCACACACACACAAGATAATTAACTGAATATAAAAATACAAACCAGCTTTGGTTAAGACTCTGAACATATGCTCATATCCATACACTATGAGAATGGTTCTGGACAATCTATTACACTCTGAGTCTCAATTTCCTTATCAGGAGAGGAAAACAGAGATGGAAAAAGAGGGGAATGGGAGCCACAGAAAACAGCCCTGTAGGTGGTGAGACGCAAATGACCTCATGCATACAACCTGCTTAGCTGAAAGCCTGGCACCAAGAAACCATTAAATAAATGGCAATCAATATGACACCAGTAATTAAGGGTTGAAGTAATAGCCAGACATGAAAAATATTGCTGTGTGAATTCCTCCTACTTTTTAAAACCTTATTCTATTTATTGTGGTGTGTGTGATGTGGTGAAGGGTTGTTCAAGTTCCAGCATGTGGGGCGGGGGGGTGTGTGTCAGAGAACAACTGTGGACATGAATTAGGAAATGAACTCCAAGTTAAGCTAGTAACCTAGGGTGCAAATAAACGCCTGATTTAGGAGTAACAAAGACCTGAGTCTCAAGCACCTTCCAGTCAGAGCAGGCGGCCAAGGGCTCCAGTGAGATCATCACCTGTCCTCTCAGCTCCACCTCCTGGACTGCATTTGTGTCTTCTGTGCACAAATGCTTTCTGAGCACAGTGCAGGCAGCAGCTCTCTGAGCCTGTCTGGTTCTGCGCTGCTCAACTCCAGAATCACAAATAAAAGTCCATGAGGAGCTACAACGCCAGAAGGCTTGTGGTTTCGTCTGCTAACAGAGCTGCCTGAAGCTGGATGTGAGGCTGCTTGGCAGATTTAGGCATTACTGACAACTAATTGGAAGCTCGTTCCTTCAAGTCACTGGGTTCCATCCCGTGACCATGCAAGCGCCGACAATGCAGGGCCTGTGTCCTCGACGCAGCTTTCCAGACTGGGCTTGGAAATCCTGCCCTTAGCTCCCAGAGGTACTTAGCAGCCATATGAAACTGTAGAAAACAGATGTCTTTGTCTCTTAGACCTCTTCTTGCCCATTTCCCTTTGGATTAGCATAGCCAGCACTCCTCTGCATAACTGGTGTGTTCTAATCTTATGGAAACTGTGCCTTTTAAATCGAAACCCGCTTTCCCTCTTTGCTCTGACCTTTAGGGAAGTCAGAACTAAATTGGGATATCTCTGAGCAATGAGGCAGTCCCTTCTGTTAATATAGTTCACTGAACATAGATTCTGCCTAGTGTGATCTCAGTATTCCAAGTCCAGACCAGACCGAGGACTAAGGAATACAGCCCACTAACAGATCTGGTCAGCCTCCTGTTTATTACCCCACGAAAGTGCCCTGGTGCATTTAACAAAAGAGCAGATTGGGACAGAAACTATATGGCCCCCAAAACCAAACATCTTTTTGTTTTGTTTTTGTGATGTTATTGCTTTCAGATGGAATCTGATAGCCCAAGCTAGCCTGGAATTCACTGTAGACAGACAGGGCAGTCTTCAAATGTTCAACGTTCTTGGCTCCCTCTTGAATACTGGGATAGTGGGACTGCATTGCCACACCCAGAATATCTCACCCTGTACAAATTTAGGTAACCCAGGTCTACACTTTTCTTCTAATATTGTTCTTTTGACTTTTTTCTGTTGTCTCTGTTTTGAAAGCAATCTAAACATACTTTGGAGATAGTCTGTGTGGTTCTAACACACACACATACTCATGCATGCATGTGCGCACATACACACACACACACACACACACCTTTCCTTCTCCACACTATTTCAGTGTTGTGTCTTCGAGATTCCTCTTTTCAGAAGACATTAAAGTTGTTTTCCTTAATAGAATTTGTTAAAATGCACCAATTTCTCCATATAATCAGTTTTCAACAATTTCCACTAAAAGCTAACAAAAAGAAATGCTGGCAAGGAGAAGAAGGGTGCCATGGAAGAGGGCAGGAAGGCTAGGGTCACTGAAGGCCATCTGTAACCCTTCCAACTCAGCACCAGACTCACCATGGAAATCAGATCGTCATGATGACAGTAATAAGAGAGAAAACCTTGGCTGTTTTCAGAACTAAGCCCACATACAGATGATAATTGCTGTTACACACTAATTGCTGGACTTCTTTTTCCTCCCCAAAAGTGAAGAACCAGCCCAGCTTTCACCTGTGTGTGTGCTCACACGTGACTGGATGGGGCATAGAGACCCCTTGGGATTTCCCAGGGAGTTGGTGTTTGGCTCTCACTAGCACTTTGTTGCTATGGGGATTTCTATGAAAATTACTACTGCAAGGCTATGTTTTAGATAAAAGTTACATGCTTCCCAAGATCAACTTTTAATTAACAAACTGTGGTAGGCTCTTAACCTAACGGCATCCTAAAATAGCTAGTAGTTGAGTATCAGAGTAAAGTGTAAACCAGTGACAATCAACTCTGCACCATGGTCTTGCTCTCTCATGCTATTGACTGTCAATGCAAAAGACCTCACTGGGAAAGAATTTTGTTTGTTCGTTTGTTTGTTTTTCATGACAGGGACCTGGTTTTAGCTGTGTAGACCAGGCTGGCCTCAAATTCACAGAAAACTCCCTGCCTCTGCCTCTGCCTCTGCCTCCTGAGTGCTGAGATTAAAGGTGTGCACCACCACTACCCAGATGAGCAAGAACTGTTATGACAGTTGGTCTAAGCTAACTATTAGGTCCTTGGGGAATTGGGGGATTGGGGCCTGAGGAAAGCGACTTGAAGGATTTTCTTGCTTGAAGGCGGCGTGAGTCTGAAGCAACCTCAGTTTCGTCTCTGTCTTCTGGGAAATGCTATGCTTATCATTAAGAACTTCTTAATGGGACTTTTCCCGCCTGTTTACTTAAGTTTTAAAACAATATGCTGTATTTTCAAGGAATCATAAAAAGAACCACACAGGTTTCTGTCCTGTGAAAACAAAAGCTACTGGCAGGGAGTGTAAAGTCCGTAAGGTAGGCTACTTTGTTTCCTCTTCAGAATGTAAGAGAATTTGAATCACTAACATTTTTGACTGTGTTTTCCGTATATACAGGCAAAGCTGGAGAAATCAGACAGCCACAATCCTTTTGCCACAAAATTTGGCAAGTGGCAATGACATGGTCATGGTTTTAAAACAGTTGCCAAAGAGCAAAGGGCACAAGCAGAAAACCTATCAGAACCTTAGCCAGCCTTTCCAGCACTGTCTGTAGCAATCACAACATAGTAACCCTGCCAGAAAAGAATCCAAATTCCCATGTCTCAAGGGAGCCATTCCTTAGGGGCAGCAGCGTTGACAGAGTCAGTGGGACCAGAGCCATTCATTAGCTTTGGGAAGACTTTGATGTCCCTTTAAAGGGTTTCTTCCTCTAGTCCCATAGAATGGATGTGTATTGTATTTATACAACCAAAGGGATGTGCACGTTTATTTAGAGTCTAAACAAGAGTCTTTGCCCAAGTTCCGGCTATCAACAAGTCCTGATTTTCCTGGAGTGCCTTCCTAACCAGGCGTGCTTTGCTTCTCCAACTTCCACCTGGAGAGCTAAAATAACAATCTTGTTAATGAGAACACAATAGGACTAACTGTGCTGTTTTGCAGTGTTTCCACAAGGCGTACCTTTTAATTGCCTAGTGCCGGCAACTTAACAGACTGTAATGAATACATTGTTCCTCTTTTCTCTCTTGAACACAGCCCCTGAGTTTCTACGTACAGAATGGAGAAAACCTTTGTAAGATGCTGAGAAAGCATTTGGAATAAAGAGTTTATTTGGACCCAGGAGGTAGGTCTTAATAGTTTGCATTCTGATGAGAGAGAGAAAGAGAAAGAGGGAGAGAGGGAGGGAGAGAGAGAGAGAGAATAAGAGAGAGAATAAGAGAGAATATGAGAGAATATAGATTAGCCCCCATCGTCTGGGAGATGACATTTCTTGCGGTGTCTGAAGCATTTTATGAATTAAAAGAATGAGAATGATCCCAAAACCTAAATTAATTTAATCTGTTAGCTTTTGTTTGAAGCAGCAGCTAGAGAGACACACCCTACTTTGAAAATCTTCAGCTTCAAGGGTCTGGGCTTATAAGAGAAGGATGCTGGTGGTGGTGCCTTGCTTGGGTGAGGAAGGGAATCAGTTTTCAATTTCCCGTTGTGGAAGTCTGGCATGACCCCAAAATGCTTTGACACAGACAAGGTAGACACTCCATACTTGCCCGTTGCGCTATTTATAAATGAGAGCTTGCCAGGCAAAGCAAACGTGAAGGAAAGAAAGGAAATGATTACCCTGACCCTTTCCCCATTTGCACGTTCTCACTGGGGAGGCGGAAACCCTGCAGGTAAAGATGAAAGAAGCTGAAAGGTTTCTATTGGCCATGCTCCATTAGTGGTGACTGACACCCAGCTGACCACACCACCAGTGCATCCATAAAGCTCATGAGTCCCATAGCAGACACTGTTTAAGGTTAGAACTGAAAGTTCCTTCGGTGCTAATGACGTGCCGCTAGTCAGTGCCCACGGATGGATGTTCCAGAATCTTCATAGACAGCTCTGTCTCCGAAAAAGCAGGATGGGGTAACAGAATCCTTACAAGAACACCGTCTGGGTGTGCACAGATCAGTTTCCCAAAAACTCATTAGGATGCTTGGAATGTAAGCAGGTTAACTTGGTCTGTCTCCAAGTTAGTCACGAAATCAGGGAGGGTTACCACCGGCTGATGAACGGGGAAACAGGTTCAAAGAGAAAAGAAGTGGAATTTGCCTACCATGGTTCTTTATTCAGGAGATCAGATAACACAATTTACTCCTGACTGGATCTGGAAGAAAAATAGGCTGAACAATATTTTTAAAAGGAACTACTTGAAATTAAAGAGACAGTCAGGTAGTGGTGGTGCACACCTTTAGTCCCAGCACTCGGGAGGCAGAGACAGGTGGATCTCTGTGAGTATGAGGCCAACTTGGTCTATAGAGTGAGTTCCAATACTGCCAGGGTACATAGAGAAACCTCTTTAAAAAAAAAGAAAAGAAAAAGAAGGAAGGGAGGGAGGAAGGAAGCAAGCAAGAAGTGTCACATTGACAAAGCAGTTTCTAATCATAGAACAATAAGAAAAGTCTATATGAAGTTTTTGCTTCGTGTCTTCCCTTTATTGTTTGATATTGTATCTCTCTCTTCCAACCTGAAGTTCATCCATTCAACTAGGTGCCTGGCCAAAGAGCTTCGGGCACCTACGTACCTCTGGCCACAGAGGCGGTTATAGGTGTCCGTCACTTTACATGGGTTCTGAGATCTGAACCCGGGGCCTCCTGCTTTCAGAGCAGACATTTTACCAACTGAGTCATCGCCCCAGTCCCTAAATGTTGACTTTAAAAATTAAAACAAACAAAAAGCTACCACAACTTTATGTATTTGAAAAGAAATGATCACTTATTGAAACTGAAACAAATAGGTGAAATTTATTTCTCACAGATCATCCTTCCCTGTCCAGACCAAACAGCACGAACCTCATGAACAATCATGAACAACCAGCTTTCAACCGGTTTAGACAGATTCACTGGCACAAATACCACCATCAGGAAACGTTTGGTGGGCAGTTTCATAATCCTTCTTTCTTCATTTTTAAGATATACATTCTCATCCAGGAAGCGGTACACGTCCTTAATCCCAGCACAAAGACAAATGAATCTCTAAGTTCCAGGCCAGCCTAGGCTACAAAGCGAGCTCCAGAACAGCCAGGACTACACAGAAAAACCATGTCTCAAAAACAAAACAAACCATTCTCGTGTGTGTGTGTGTGTGTGTGTGTGTGTGTGTGTGTGTGTGTGTGTTTGTGTGTGTGTGTGTGAGAGAGAGAGAGAGAGAGAGAGAGAGAGAGAGAGGGAGGGAGGGAGGGAGGGAGGGAGGGAGGGAGGGAGAGAGAGAGAGAGAGAGAGAGAGAGAGAGAGAGAGAGAGAGAGAG
>JABTXL010021644.1:6021115-6095924 GCA_025134845.1 Neodon shergylaensis
GAGAGAGAGAGAGAGAGAGAGAGAGAGAGAGAGAGAGAGAGAGAGAGAAACTTGTGAGAGCTGGTTCTCTCCTTGTGCCTTGTGAATCCCGGAGGCTGAACTCAGTCCTCAGGTTTGCAGAGTTCCCTCTACCCACTCAGCCGTCTTGCCAGTCCCATGATCCTTTACTTCAAATGTCAAATATTTCTATACAGTGAGGGGAAGTGAGTAAAAACAAGAATAGCAAAAGGATGGAGAGATTTTCGCCCAAAACAAAACCCAGCAGAGTCTCCATACTAAACAAACAACAACAAAAGCTGGAAGTGGACGTTGTGTCAGCTTCGTCTCGGCATGCCCAGGGCAGCCCTTCCCTTCCTACGCTTCGCTCTGCTTCCTGCACAAACACACGCCCAGCACCGGAGGAAATGCCCCTGTACCTTCTCTTTCCATCTCTTCCCCATCGTCCCATAGGGGACTGAAATTCTCCCAAGAGACAGTGAAAGCAGGTTTTTGACCTCATGGCCACTGTGGCAATTTACCTAACCTGATTCTTTTCAGTGTTTCCGGTGTGCCTTGGTCAATGGGCTTCCTAAACAGCGCCCCAAACATGGTTGAACAACCACAGCGGGTTAAAACCAGACATCTCGCCAGGTCCACGAGGATGTGCAAAATCACCCCTGAGCCTGTCCTGGTGCCCACTCCCAGCTGCCACCTCCACCCAGGCTTGGAACCTAGCTCCACTACTTTCAATGATCTATGGTAATGAGATCCCCTGAGCCCGCAGGTGTGTTTGTCTGGGGCTGGGTTCCAGGCAGCCTTCCCAGCATGCTACTGGGAACGCAGGCTCCGGAGTCCTTCCCCTCCTAGCAGCAGGGCACAAGGCTCCATTTAAAAGGTATTTTTCTCCCCCCCCCCCCCAGTCTGAGAAGCCTCAGTTTATTGCCAAGGAACTTACACGTTTCCAACCCAGAGCATACACTGTTCAGATCCAGACAGTAATTTCTGCCAGAGTTGGAAGAATGAGATTCCTTGGATTTTTGCAAAGGCACTTTGAGCTTAGAATTGTTCTAAAAATAACGATAAATAACAGGCTTTCTTAAGCAATATAGAAAGGGAAGACAGTCACCTCAGCAATAGGGAACTCTAAGAAAAAAACGACTAGGGAGCCAGGCAGGCCTGATTTTCATCCAAATCGAGGAATTACAAGTGAACCTCTCTTTCCTCCTCTGTAAAATGGGGCCAATAATTCCCACCTCAAAGTTATTGTGAAAACAGGATTGTGTAAACAAGTTAAGAAGAGTTTCCCTTCTCTGTCCTGCCAGGAACTCCCTGTGTCCCCTTGCTATTATATCAATAACCTACCTGTCTTTATCATTCCTCAGCAAGTCCTGGGGAAATCATTTTGAGGTGGTGTTTCCATGTCTGCAAGAAAGTTATTTCAGACAAACAAGCCTGGCCTTGACCAATGGAAAAATGAAGCATTTCCTCTCCGGGATATTTATCTGACTAACACTGGATTTTCTTCTTTTTTAATACATATGAGTGTTTGGCCTGCACCAGGTACATGCCTAGTGGCTATGGAGACCAGAAGAGGGCAACAAACACTCTAGGACTGGAGTTACTGACAGCTGTGAGCTGCCCATTGGGTGCTGGGAATCAAACCCAAGTCCACTGCAAAAGCATCCAATGCTATTAACCTCTAGGCCACCCCAACCCCCTAGCACTGGATTTTAAAAGAAGCCTCGCTATGCACAGCAAAATGCTCCTCATTGTTTAATACTTCTCCAGGAATGTAATATATGTCACATAGATATATATATATACATATGTATATATATAATTTATGTAAACACATATATACACATATGTATATATATATAGTTGCTTTATGTACATCTACATGTGAAGAACATCAGGATATCTAATCCTTTGAGATCTACTGTGGAAATTGCCTTAATGATTGCTGAGGAAGACAGGGATGAATGTTGGGAAAAATCATCTTAATCAGTTTAGAAACCTGCTGTCAGAATCGGAGTCCTGATACTAGAGTGTCCATTGCAAGTGATAGAATCCCAATTGGACGGCGATTCTGAACCAAAAGCAATCAATCTAGCCAGTGATGGAACACACTTTAATCCCAGCACTTGGGAGGCTCAGACAGGTAGATCTCCTGAGTTCAAAGCCAGCCCGGCCTACAGAGCCAGTCTCAGGACAGTCAGGGCTACACAGAGAAACTCTGACTCAAAAAACAAAAGCAATAACAACAACAACAACAAATCAGTCTATTAGCTTGTGTATTCCACAGAGCATCAGAGAAGTTCTCTGAGGGAAGAAAGTTGCACCCAGAAGGGAAAGCCTAGTAGAACCTCTACATGGGCTATCGCAGGCCACTATACCCCAAATGGCAACTTCCTCAGCAGAATCATTAATGATAAGTAAGGAGAAATAGACACAAACAAAAAGTATTAAGTTGATTCCTATGGTTTAACTATGGAAGATCTTGCTTCCCAACAGGTGACATTATTTTGGAAGGTTCTGGAAACTTTAGAAGGAATCAGGTTAGTGGGAATAGGTCCCTCCCAAGCTACTTCTCTGCTCCTCATCAGCCCTAGGATGAAGATGTTTCTCTGCTAAAAGCTCCTACTACCATGATGCTCTATTTTACTGCATGGGGACCAAGCAATTGTGAACAGACTCTAACCTATAAGGTAATATAAATCTTATTGGTGTGGGAGGTCCTTCTGCCTATATGTTGCTTTTATTGGTTAATGAATAAAGAACTGCTTTGAGCCTATGGCAGGGGAGAACAGAACTAGGCGGGGAAAGCTAGGCTTCTATGCTGGGAGAAAGAAGGGTGGAGTTAGATGCTGGGAACTTTAGCCAGTAAGTCACTGCCATGTAGCCATACACAGATTAATAGAAATGGGTTAAATTAATATGTAAGAGTTAGCCAGTAAGAAGCTAGAGCTAATGGGCCAAGCAGTGATTTAATTAATACAGTTTCTGTGTGGTTATTTCAGGGCTTAGCAGCTGGGAACCAACAAGCGACCTTCCTCCAACATCTTATCTTCATTAGGTTTTTTTCTTGAGAATTTCTTCACAGTGGCACAGGACTCTAATATACTGGCAAAGTAGTGATGTTCAATTTCTCAGAGAATTAAAGTAAACAAAAACATTCAGACCAAGCAATCTTTCAAAGGGGACAAAATGCTTCCACTCAGATTAACATTAGAAACCTGATAGACTGGAAAAGATGGGCAACAGAAAACAAAAGTGACTTCCTTTCCCCTCCCACCCCCTGGAGCTGGCCCCAGCAAGCTACCTTCTAGAACTTCATTCCTGTCCCAAGGACAATCACTGCTTCCACATGGTACTCATGACTTGGCATATCTAGCTCTTACTCTAGTAGAGCTAGAGAAATAAACAAAGCCTGCATGGAGAGTGAATTTCAGTATCCATCATCAGGTTCCCGAAGAAAATCCTACTGTACACATAGAATGAGAAGAATGTGACCTCAGCTTCCTGGCCTGCAAAGTATCTGGGAGGAACCCACGAAAAGACCAGGCACCCTGTTGTATGCTTGTAATCCCAGAACTGGGTAACAGAGACAGGAGGATCTCTGGAGCCCACTGGCCAAGCACCTTATCCCACTTGTTGAGGTCCAGTCCAATGAGAGACTCTGTCTCAAAAAGCAAGACTTTTGGAACAGTATCCAAAGGGGTCCTCTGACCTACACACACATGTGTACTCACATGCACCCACACACACAAATTTAGTTAGAAGTCTAGGGCATGCAACTCAGGGGTAGATCATTTGCCTAACTTGCCTGAAGGCCTGGGGTTCTATTAACAGTACTGGAAAAGGGGGAGGTCATGTATTTATTTTCCATTGCTTTAGCAAAATACCTAGTATAATAAAAGAGGAATGATTTTGGTGCCAAATGACTTTCCATCGATGGTACGTGGGGCCCATTGTTTTGGGTCCTGCTGCATAGTAGAAGTATGCAGCAGAACAAACCCACACACTTTGTGGCCAGAAACAAACAAGAAAAAAAATGGAAAAAGCAAGGATCTGAGAGATACTGGCAAAGTGTGGTCTGTAACAAGCCTTTCTCTGTCCCACAGCCAGCTCTAAAATAATGACACAGAGACATACTATTAATTATGAAACCTACACCTATAGCTTAGGCTTGTTTCTAACTAGCTCTTATAACTTAAATTAGCCCATTACTGTTAACCTACTTCTTACCATGTGACTTTTTACCTCTCTTTCATTCTGTATGTCTGACTACCTCAATGTCTCATTGGCGTCTCATTGGCGTCTCCTACACGCCTCAATTCTCTCCTCCTACTTCCTTTCTCTACCTGGAAGTACTGCCCGTACCTCCTGCCTAGTTATTGGCTATTCAGCTCTTTATTAAACCAATCAATTACAGCAATACATCTTCACACAGTGCACAAACATCCCGCAATAGGGGCGCTTGAGAATGAAGGAGGTTTCTCTCTTACGCAAGTTAGCATAACCCAGAATGCTAGAGTCCTGGACAAATCAAGAGCCACCAAAGTGACCCTGGGTCAGTGACTTCTGGGTCCATGTCTTATGACAGGGACAATGGGACTATGAGTTTTGGATGGAGTTTTATTGTAAGGTTATAGGCAGGAGAGTTCCCTCACACCAGGAGCAGGACCAAAAAATGGAGTTATCAAGCTGTTAGCTCAGAGGCTTTTTCTATGACTTATGGCAGAAACTGGGGTGAGGCACAGGGAAGCAGTTAGTCCAATTGTCCCACCCACGAGTGTCCAGAGACCTCTCAACTTCAGTCATGTCATCACCTGGAGTTTCCAGGCAGGGGTACATGTTTAGGTTGTATAAAAGGACAAAAAGATAAGAGGAAATGAGAAATCCCTTCCTGACCTCCGGCCAGGACAGAATCAAAGTTATTTTCGGTTTCTGGCCAAGGACAATAATTAGAACTGTTCACTTTTGGGATTCTTACCCTAAAACAACCTTATTTTCATCACAGGGTCCCACTATCCCTTTTAGAACACACGTGTAACGTTGCAGGAGCCCACCTCTTACAGCAAGTACCACCATCCCTCAATAGCACCATGGCTGGAGCCCAAACCTCTGATCAACCCCACAGCCGTGCCTGCACTTTTTTGCAAGAACACAGGAGCGCCTTTCCTGAGATGCACCTCTTTGTCTCATTTGGGAATGTCCAGTGTTTTGACAACTTCCCAAAAGGTTAACCATTAACTGTACAGGGACCTTTAGAAAGCTATTCAGGGAGCCTGGCTCCTATCAGTCACAGATATTCGATCCAGATGATGTTATATCTGTGTTACTTTGTCAAATAAAGCTGCACACCCTCTTAGCCATAGTTCTTGCACTATCTATTTGTTTATGGGCCCTTTGATGTCTTAATTACATCTGATTTGTCTGGCTGAAGTTCAGGGGCTGGCATCCAGGGACTCATCTCCCTGTTCTAAAAGTACCCAGAGCTTTGCAAAATCCCGAGAATAACACAAATACCAGAAAAGCAAAGTGTCCCAGGGGAAAGCTTCCATAATCAGCCCGTACACAGACAACTCCGCGGGGCATCATGGGAGGAGGGGAAGAAACCCGATCTTCCTCCAGATCTTCCTCCACCCTGACCCCACCTCCACCTCTTTCCCTAGAGCCTTACTCCTTCTTACTTTAATTAAGTTTTCTGACACCATTCTGGTGAAGGCTTTGTGCTCATGCAGTCTTGCAGAAAAAGCCCAGAACCCTGCAAAGACAGCAGTAAACCCAAGATCTTGGTCACGCACAGAATCCCCCACCTTCTCCCGACTGTGCACTCAGACTATTTAAATGTCAGTGAACTTAAATCTTAAATGCCAGCATCAGAGAACCAAATCTTTACCTAAGTAAAGTCCTTAGTTGTATCTTTCGTCCACCCACCTACCCTTTTTTTTTTGGCTTCTTTGTTTTTTCTTTGGGTTTGTTTTGGTGTGTGTGTGTGTGTGTGTGTGTGGTGTTTCCACAGAGCTTTGTAGTCCCAGGCTGGATACCACAGAGTACATGTGGGAATCAGAAGACAACTTGCAGGAGTCACCAAATGGAGTCCAGGGATAGAACTGAGCTGGTCAGGTTTAGCAGCAAATGCCCCCCGCCTTTCCTCATACTTATCTTTAGGGTCCCTCTGTATTACACCAAAACTAATCTTGGGCTGGGAATGGAGCTCTATGGTGAAAAGCTTGCCTACTATCTACAAGGATCCCCAACATCACAAGAAAGAAAGCTTCTCAAGCTGATGTGGCTGCTTTGATTTTTTTTTTTTTTTAAAGATGGTCTTCCAAGGTCTCTGTTACCTCTATGGGACAGCCTCGTGGATAACCAGTCGGTAAGTGAAGTCCCAAATGAATGGCTTCTGAAACTGGATCACTCCCTAGACAGAACAGGAAAGAGTTCAGGCTTGAAAAAAGAAACTACACTTTTAGACATCACAATCATCGCTAACCAATCGGGCTGTACTCATCTCTAGTGCTGAACCATGGTTCTATTCCAGGCTCTCATGTACCACAGCAGAGACATTTATCAAACGTCCTCATGATTCTTTTCCGTTCCCTGGACTGCATGAGCTCTGATTTCCAGTATAACTCACGAGGAAATCCTCAAGTCAGCCAGAGTGCTTCACCCCTTAAATCTGGCCCCTAGTAATCTCTGGCATTTATAAAGATCACCCCGGCTTACAAAGTCCCCATGCACATTTCTTCATGAGGCCTTTGAGGCAGATAAAATGCTAGAAAAAAGTTCTGATAAACCATCCTGCCTTCATCTTAGGCTTGAAGCCATCCTATAGAAACAAACTAGATTCCTTCTGTTTCTCAAAGTTTGGGCTATGCCCCACCTGTAACCTTAACTCCAAATGTTTCTGCCCTGCCTGTTCCTGGAAACAGCAGCCATGCCTGTTTCAAAAGGTTGTTATAACCACCTTGCAATCCTCCCTTTGTTTGAAAAGGTTGTTATGACTACCTCATGCCCACCTTGCAGCCATGTCTTTGTTTTAGGAGGTTGCTAAGACTAATCTGTTATCCTTGTGTTCTGCTCCTGTAACCCCACCTATTTTGCCCACCGAATCTCCCATTTGGAACCCCCTACCCCCGAGCTATAAAAACCTTGTCCTCCTCAGGTCCACTGCTGACCTCTTGAACTCCGCCTTCGGGAGAGGCAGCCTGTGCACACAAATAAAAAAGCTTGCTTTAATTAATTGCCTGCTTTAATTGATGTGGGTCTGTGGTTGTTCTTCGGGATTAACAGTTTCTCCAGCCTTTCCAGCTCATGCCGCTGCTGGACTAGCAGTTCGTGGAAGAACCCTTTCTAGGTAAATGTCACCCCCACCGAACTGCAACCAACTCGCTTGGAAGTGTTGGCACGCGCTACGCAGCAGGTCTTTACGAAGATAGGGTTGGGGCTGGTCTCTGGCTAGATTGTAAGGATGCTATTGGGAGAAGTACAAGTCCTAGTCCCTTCAGCTCTTACAGACACGCGTGAGTCTGCCCCGTCAAGAAGGAAGCGTAGAGCTGGGACTTGGAAGGACGCCGGCTCCTGCTTAGTTAGGGAAGGTTGCCCTGAGGAGGTGACTGACAAGCTGGGCTATCAGGTAAAGAGAAAAACAAACAAAAAGAGGCGCCATAAAAACTGAGCACGGAGCATGTGGGGAGGAGGCTGGAGAGACCGAGTCTTCTCCCCACTCACCAGGGCACCAGGAAGCTGCTGCAAAGACACAGCCTGCTGAGATTGAAATTTTACGATAACACACCATGGGACTGTGGAGTGAGGAGAGACAAACCAAGGAGAATTGACTGTATGAATGTACCTATTTTTTTTTTTAGGCAGGGGATTGCTCTGCAGCCTAGTTTGGCCTCGAGCTTTCAACCCTCCTGCATTAGCCTCACAAATGCAGATGTTAGAGGCGTGTTCTGCCAGGTGCAGCTAAATATGATATTGAAACAGGTGAGAGATAATACTGGCCAATACTGGAGAGGTGAATCAGAGGGAGAGCATTGGGGCTCAGAAAGCAGTCTTCAAGAGTACAGCTAATACGGGATTTTGGCTGAGTGCATTGAACTAAAGGACATTGAAAGATCCTAGAAGGGCTCTCTCTGGCCTCTACATGCCCTGGTTCTCCCCCAAAGCAATTCACAGAAATCAGAATTCCTCAGGTCAGGTCATAGAGAATAAACTCCACCCCCAAATGCAAACACAAAACCTGAACTAATGTCCTTGGTTCTGTGTAGGAGCTGATTATGAAAGATTTCCTGAGTTGTTCTGTCTGGAAATAGGTCATAATGTAGAAGGGATTTCAGCCTGTCTCTGTTTCGATTCTTTTCATGTGCACCTGATCCAGTTGTTTGCCCTGGAACACAAGAGCCAACTTATATCCATAATGATCAAACTTTTATTTCAAAAAGGGTCTTGCCCTGTACCTGGGATAAATATGCTACACAGAGAAGCCAAGAGGAGTCAGACAGCTTTGTCCCCTCTTGGCCTGCCACCATTGGTTGGCTCCGATCACAGCAATCCAATCTAAGCAAAAAAAAAAAAAAAAAACCCATAGACTGTTGTCTGTGGGTCTTGGTTCTCCCATGGGTATAAAGCTATATTCTACAATTCTCTATGCTTTTGTCTCTCGTTATAGAAGTGTCAACCGTGACCCTGGTGATAGATGAGGTATGATATCACACCTTTTCCACCTAGAGGAGGATTCCAGAAATAAGAGCTTAATGATGGCTCAGAGGTAGGGGCTGAGAAAGAGGGAGCTAGCTGTCAAGGTGTCACTTTTCAAAGAATATTATGTATTTGAATGATGTGCACTTAAAAGGATGTGTCCAACAGGTGTCTGGTATCATGACTAATCCTCCCAACTGCAAGATGGCCTGTGTGCCATTGCCAAGTTCCCACAATCAAACCGGTGAATTGCTCTTACCACTCGCTTTTCTTAAGGTGTGCGTGTACATGCACATAGGTGTCTGTGGGTTTGCATGCAAGTAAGTATGTATGTGTGTGTGCAATGCATGTGTGTGCATGCATGTCTGTGTGCAATGCATGTGTGTGTGCATGCATATATGTGTGCATGCCTGTGGATATCAGAAAACAACTTTTTCCAGAGGTCGTTTCTCTCCTCTCACCTTGTTTTGAGGCAGAGTGGCTCTCTTTTCTGTCACTGTACTGTGTATTTGAACTCCCAGCGGATTCTCCAATGTATGTGGGTTCTGGAGATTGAACACATCAGGCTTGTGTGGCAAGCACTTTTATCCCCAGAGCTATTGCTCTCACCTTCTGATGAATTTTGATGGTCTGGTGCACACAGGAGACCTTTCCAGGTCTTATACTTCATACCTGATTTTTCTAGATTGTTCTGACTGCTTAATTAAGTAGCCCAATGTTGTAAAGAAGTCCTGATTCGTTACTAAGGACAGAACTAGGTATGAATAGAGACACTGTGACTGAAAATCTACATGTTAGGGAAAGTGAAAATATCGCATAAACAAATGCATCAGCAGTGCTGATGAAGCCCTGGTGAAGAAGATGAGACACATTGACCACAGTCGTCACGTGGTTTGATTTTGTTTGGTTTGGTTTGCAGTGCTGTTGGCAGAGGCTGCTGGGTCATCCCCAGTTGCTCAGACCTGAAATAATCACACAGAAACTATATTATTTGCAATACTCTTTGACCAATAGCTTAAGCATATTTTTAGCTAGCTCTTATATCCTAAACTAATACATCTCCATTAACCTGTGTATTGCCACATGGGTGTGGTTTACCAGATAAAGTTCTGTCCAGTGTCCAGTCTCTGTCTCCACTGGGGCACCATGGCTTCTCACTGACTCTGCCTATTCTCTTTATATATATATATCTTCCAGCCTGGTTATATTCTGTTAAGCCAAAAGCAGCTTCTTTATTAACCAATAAAAGCAACACATATACAAAAGGACTTCCCATACCATTTCCCCTTTTCTGTTTAAATGAAAAGGAAGGTTTTAACTTTAAATATTTATTTATTTATTACATATACAGTATTCTCAGTACTCTGCCTGCAGGCCAGAAGAGGGCACCAGATCTCATTACAGATGGTTGTGAGCCACCATGTGGTTGCTGGGGAATTGAACTCAGGACCTTTGGAAGAGCAGGCAGTGCTCTTAACCACTGAGCCATCTCTCCAGCCCCAGGTTTTAACTTTAACATAGCGAAATTACATATAACAAAACAGGTATCAAGCAAGAATTACAGTTATAATATTTATACCTACTTTATCTTTTATCATAACTAAGGAAAACTGTAATTATAACTATCTATTCTTTAACTCTATCAAAGACTCCAGAAGGATATAATATTACCTAAGTAAACAGGAAGTACATTGTAACAACTTCTAAAACTCTAGAATTGACAGAGACATTTTGCTTCCTGAACAGTTACCCAAAGTCCATCTGTAATGTTGCCAGCACCCATCTTCAGCCTATAGGCCCATAGTATCTGCAGACTTTTCCATGAAGCAGGAAATTTTAAAGGCAGTTTCACCTATATTGGCAGCTTGTTAGTCACTTCTTCTGTGTCCTGCAGAATGTCTGGCAGACTCTTTTCTTTTTTTTTTTTGGATTTTCGAGACAGGGTTTCTCTGTAGCTTTTTGGTACCTGTCCTGGAACTAGCTCTTATAGACCAGGCTGGCCTCGAACTCACAGAGATCCGCCTGCCTCTGCCTCCCCAGTGCTGGGATTAAAGGCATGCGCCACCACTGCCCAGCTCTGGCAGACTCTTTTATGAAGCAAGAACCCTGAAGGACTGTCTCATTGTCTTGTTTTTTTTTTGTTTGTTTGTTTTTTAGTTTTTCGAGACAGGGTTTCTCTGTAGCTTTGGAGCCTGTCCTGGCACTAGCTCTTGTAGACCAGGCTGGCCTCAAACTCACAGAGATCCGCCTGCCTCTGCCTCCCGAGTGCTGGGATTAAAGGCGTGCGCCACCACTGCCGGGCTGTCTCATTGTCTTTAGGCAGCTTCAACAGTCATTTTCTCTGTGGGTCCTGTAAGTCCAGTCAAGCAGTTCAGGCAAGAGCAATGACGTGCATTGGTGCTACCAGGGGCAGATGTGTCTCATCGTCATGAAAAGTCCTAAATTCTTAAAACACTTTAAATGTCATATTCTGAAGGTCTTTGAGAGATTTGAAGAATACCTATCTAACTATCTTTATATATCTAGAAAACCTAACAAGCTTGACTATTATAGATGATTATCTATTTACCCATATTTCTTAATTATGTATTATTTTTAAATGAGCTGCACAAACACAATACCTTAATCAAGAGCAGAAAATATATATATATATACATACATATATGTATATGTATATGTGTATGTATATAACAAAATTGACCATAAATTTGCATCAATAAACCAAGATCCATACCAATGCAAAGTATCCTCTATAGCATATCTTCCTTTAAATGTAAACAAACATTTATAAACAATCATTTAGGGAATTTGGGTGTAGTTCTCTACAAACTACTTACTGTTTTTTGTTGGGTGAAACAATTTTTGGGGGTGTTTACAATTTTGGGGGGATCCTGGTCCATCAAACCACATTAGTCTGGAAGGAATCCACAGGTTCTCATCCTCTGTGGAAACAAAAAGAAGAACCTCTTTTCCAAAGCAACAAATCCATAGACCCAAATTTTGAAGTCAAGATACTTTTAAAATATATATGTTGGTTTAGCTTAGCAGCCCATACAATAAAATATTTCTCTGTACTTAACTCATTTACAGTCAAAAAATTTCAAGAGAACACAGTAATATACATAATCTAGACTCTCTGTGCATATTCAATCTTTGTAAGTAAAACATAGTAAACCAAATTGCATATTCAATCTTTACGAGCCTTTTTTTAACCCCTTTAATATATGACTGTACTCTGTCTCTTTAAAGACTTTGTTTTATTTTTTAAAACCATTTACTTTCTTTTATAACTGTCTATATTGATCTAAGCCAAGGTCTCATCTATTCTTAGCAAGAGCTCAGCTACTGAGCCATATCCCAGTCCTATCAGAAACGTTTTTATACTTTGAAGGTTTAAGAGGTAACTTCTCCAGGTACAGTGCAAATGAATGTCATGCCAGCATGCAGGATGGCAAATTCAAGGCCAACCTGAGCTTCAAAAATAAATATAAATTATAGATAGATAGATAGATAGATAGATAGGATAGAATTTAAAATGAGAAAGCAGAAAGTGAAGCAACTGCATACTAAGAATAAAAATTCTTCTAAGTTCTAAATGACATCATGAAATTAATGACTTTCGTATAGTTCATACAACAAATATTTATTAAGTAAATTACTTTGAAAAAGTTTTTAAATATTTTGATTACTGATTTGCACACTAGAAAAAGAGAATAATAATAGTAGCTATTTTTAGAATTGTTGCATAGATTCATTTATATGAAGTGCTTAAACTAAAGCTGGACCTGGCACCTGGCCGCCTCTTCAACATGATCTTGGGCTCCCCCTCCCTTCCAATTAACTGTAATTCAGCCATATTTAGCCCGTCTTTCCCTTTCTCAGAGGTATTTTGCTTGCATTTTATTTCATGGAAATACAAATTCTGCCTCTGGCTGCTTTAGTTACCCTTCACATGTCAGGGCAAAAACAGAAGAAAAGGATACAGAAACCAGAGTCGACCACTCTGGGAGTGTGTTGTAGGGTTACTGTACCAGTAGGAATGGAAGTTATGTTTGCTTAAAATAAAGGCTCTTTGCTTTTATATATGGGACTCGGTCTCCTTGTTGGCTTTTTTTTTTTTAAAGATTTATTTATTTATTGTGTATACAACATTCTGCCTCCATGTATGCCTGCACGCCAGAGGAGGGCGCCAGATCTCAGTACAGATGGTTGTGAGCCACCATGTGGTTGCTGGGAATTGAACTCAGGACCTCTGGAAGAGCAGCCAGTGCTCTTAACCTCTGAGCCATCTCTCCAGCCCCCTCCTTGTTGGCTTTTGTGGGGACTTCACAGATTTGGGCATAACAGTAAAAGGAGAGAACTGATTCAAACAACAACTTGTTTTTTTTTTCTTTTGATAGATACAATAAACAAACAAGTAAAATTTAGAGAGAAGAAGAAAGAAGGGAGGGAAACAAGAAGTGCTTGAAAGTTAGTCATGTGAAGAAAGTTTAAAAATTGGAGAAAAGATCAGACTAAGAATTGAACACATATACCCCTCGGAATTACCAGTAGATGACACTTCAGGCAGCTCTGTGACATCAGAATATAGAGAAGACAACTTCTTTTCACAGTAAGAGAGATGCTTTTATTTTATTTTATGTGCATATTGTCTGTGTGAGGGTGCCAGATCACCTGGAACTGGAGTTACAAACAGTTACAAGCTGCCATGTGGGAACAGAACTCAGGTCCTCTGGAAGAATAGTCAGTGCTCTTAACCACTGAGCCATCTCTCCGGCCCCTGAGATGCTTTTATAATGAGAACACTCACACTGAGCAGTGGCTGGAGGAATCACAGCCATCCAGATTATCAGCCTGGGATGACTCTGGATGACTCTAGGATGTCCCAAGCATCTCTAGCTAGCTGGGTAACTTTTTAAGCAAATAATTACTCTTTGTGAGTCTCCATTTTCCTTTCTGCTAAATAATACCTACCTGACAAGTTAAAAGAGACAGTCATTATTCAAGCTTGTAGTGGCAATTCCAAAATGTCTCCCTCATCTACTTTCTACATGATTCCTTTCAGACTAGCCAATGATCATTAATGAATTTCATTCAAGAAATATATTTGTTTATTCATAAAAATATACACAAGAACCATTTGCAGGACTAGAGGGATGGCTCAGTCAGTCAGGTGCTTGCTGTGCAAGCATGAGGACCTGAGTGTGGGTCCCTAGGACCCACAACACAAAAGCCAGGCATGGCCGAGCACATATGTAACCCTAGTGCAGGGAAACAGAGACAGGTAGGGGCCTAGAGGTCCCTGGGCAGCCAGTCTAGTCAACTGGTGAGTTGCTGAATTCAGTGCAAGATTCTGAAGAAAAAGTTTAAGTGGCGAGAACGATACCCAACATCAATTTCTAATTTCTGTACATGCCAACCATTTGGTGAAAAACAAACAAAAAACTATACTAATAATGAACTCAACCTAGAAATAATAAGTTTGAAGGTAAAGTTGAATTTGTTTCAGAACAATCATTTTAAGCAAAACCAAACAACTTAAAGGAAGAAAATGCCCTTGGCGGTCAAGCAGTATTGTACCCACAGGAGCAATCAAAACAATAGATCAGCTAGCAATTTGGCTGACACACAGGGGTGACTGCCCAGGGGAAAGGAGGCTTGAATGTTAAAATTTAGATAAAGAAAAGGACTGTGAGAGAAAACTAGAACATATAGATTGACCACACATTTTGAATGACAGAAATGTGACAAAGTTTAATAGTTTGTTCTTTAAAAATTTATTTTACTTATGTATTGGGGGCTGTAGCATACATGTGTAGGTCAGAAACTGGTTCTCATCATCCACCACGTGGGTCCCGAGGACTTTCACCTGCTGAACCATCTCCCCAGCCTTTGTTCTTCATGCCAAAAGCAAGCTGTGTAAGTCCTACATTCCTGAGAAATGAGTATCAATGAATCACACTGTTTCCAACATGACCTGAAACTAAGTTTTAACCTAGGCAGAAGAGATCACCAAAGCCTGGGAGGATTCACAGAGTTACTTTCTCAAAATTACAAGCAAAGATTTGACATCAGCGACATTGTTCATTGCAGAATTCACTCCCCCAAGGCTAAACAGCCCACAGAACTTCTGCAGAAACTGCAGTCTTTGATAGTGCCTTGACATTTCGTTAAAAAAAAAAAAAAGGCTGGAATTCTGACTCAGAGCTCCCACCCAAGCCATGCCCGTGCCCTATACTTTTGACTTTTGAAAGACTGACGCTCTGACAAAACTTTCTCCTTGACCAAAATTTAGTCAGGCTGCACCATCTTTATGTTGCCCAATTTTAGCCAAAAATCCTACTAAGCCAGTTTAGCAAGAATCCCTGCCTGCCATAGCTGATCAAATTTGTCCTCTGCCCTGCAGGTGATGTATGATCGCTTTGATGTCTTGGAGAGAATCCTACCAAACTGGTGTAGCCAGCATGCCCCCTTCTCTTAGCTATTTCCCATCCACTGGTCCCCACTGACCCTCAATGAACTCACACTCCGGCCCAGCTCTAGAGATGCCTCGTCCCCTGTTGCAATTGTTCCCAGTAAAATCTGTTTCACCACTTTAATATCTATCCATCTCAGGTTACTTTTTTCCACTTTACTCTTTCTCTCTTGCAAATTGGGCTGCAGCTCTCAGCTCTTGTTCCTGCACCAAGCGTGATGCATGCTCTCTGCCATGATGATAATAAACTAACTCCTCTGAAAGTGTAAGCAAGCCCCCAATTAGACGCTTTCTTCTAGGGGTTGCTTTGGCCATGGAGTCTCTTCCCAGCAACAGAGATGAGGGATCTGAATTCCAGCCATCACCCTTGAACAACAAAGGCCTTTCTTTGTACACTTCAGTTCTGATTTCTTTAGCCATCCCCACCTCATTCTTCACCCGCTCTTCCATCTTGGCTCCTGGTTTACTAACTGTTCCTGCAAAGTGATCTCAGAAGAGGAAAATGCCCCCACTGGTAAAAATAATATGAAGGGCTATCTGTATTGTGACTCAGAAACTAAAATCAAAGAAGACATTGTAGGAATCTTTGCATTATTTGAATAAGGAAACCGTGGTGACCGCTTCAAGAGTGGTGAGTATCATTTAATTATTTGTGTTCGATTGTTTCCTTTTCTTAAGGTAGGGTAACCCAGGCTAGCCTTGAACTCATAATTTTCCCACCTCTGCTTTCCATATAACTAGTTTTAAAAAAGCATATACCAGCACATGGCTAATTTTTCCACTAGTGTCATCTAAAACTGTTTGGCTCCCTCAGCCCACTTTGACAGTCTCTACCTCTCTGAAAAAGCAAAACTCTTTCCGCTTGAGCTCCGCAGCCTTTCATACTTCAGACCCTCAGACTCTAAGGAGCCTGTTACCATAGTTCGTGGATGTCCTCCAGTCATGTTCCTTGCCTTCATCCTTCTCCTGCTGCCATTTCCTGCAGCAGTGGTTCATCCACACGCCTGCTCTGGCTGATTCCAGGCCTTGTGCCGCAGCCCTGGCCCGCAGCCAGTGATACTTTCTTCCTTTCATTTTGTTGACCTTCACTCTTGTCCATTGCCATCCCCATCCCAAGAGACCCCAAATCCCCCTAACTCCACTGCTCTATCCCATTGGCCCCTCAAGTCCTTCGCCTATCCACCAATAAGACAAAGTCCCTCTTGCTTTTGTTGGTCTCAGCATAGCAGACGGGATTTTCTGAAATCAATTTTTCCTCTAGTAAAAGTCGCGTGTTTTTTCATCACAAACAATTAAGATCTAGATTCCTTATTAGATCCAAAGAAATTCTGTATAGAGCAAAGAGGAACAAGAGGATGCTTCATGTTCTTTAAGAGTCATACAAATGTTGGACATTACTTTTAGCTCTGTTCTTGCGGGGCCATCCTGGACTAAGGTAGCGCCCCTGAACTCCCCTATGGGCGTGTCTGGCTCTGAGCAGTCAAGGCCCCAGAAGTCAGTCAACTAAGGGGAGCAAGGTTGGGGTAAGGCAGGAAGGCTGCCCATAGTAAGCAGAACTGAAGACACTCTCGCTGTTTTCCTCCATTTAGAAATCTGAGCGCATTCAAAGAACAAAGATGTGAAAGGGGCTGGAAAATAGGACCCGTGGGGGATAGGGCAATGAAGCTATGATTCTTAGTCTGCGGAAAAGAAAGCCTGGAGGCCATTTAACAGTGGCCTGCAAGGTTTAAAGGCTACTCCTCAGGGAACGCGCCACACCAGCTGTTCAGCGTCTCCTATGAGGACAGAACAAAAAGCAATGAGCTTCAGCTTCCACGTGAGTGACTTAAGCAAGAAAATGATCTCCGCGAACGAGGATAGCAGACTTCGGAGACGTTGTCAAGGGAGATCCAGCCTTTCCTCTAGAGGTCTTCACAAACCTAGGCGGCTATTTCCCGGAGCAGGTCGGGTTTGGTCCCCTCAGCAGGCAGAAAGAGAAGACTAGACAGGGCCTCAACACCTCGCCAGCTGGAGCTGTGACTCGGGCTTCACCGGCAGCCAGGGCTCTGCCCTCACAGTAGGCCAGTAGCATAATAGGGTTTTCCGACTCTAGGATTTTCTGAATTGAGCCAGGCAAGAAGTAAAAGGAAAGGCATGTAAGGAATGAGAAAAAAAAGGAGATGAAATTGATTAATTTTCCATGAGAGAGGCTGGATGAAGCTGCAAACAACTCAGCTGAGGTCCTTGGTTACTGTCAGTTTCTAAAGTAAGAATCCTCTCGTTCTCATATGAAAATTAGCTTCCTTGGAAATCACTAATGGGGCCTTCCCTTCCTTCTCTCTTTGGTTTCCTGGCCTCCCTTTGAGTCCTTTGTACATTGCTCTCCACCTTCAGCACTAGCCTGTTTCAGATTCCTGCACAACAAAAGCCAAAGACAGATTCTTTACGTTGGAGCCAACACTTCACAAATTCCAGGCCCAGATCCTTGGCATAGCATGGCTGTCGGCTACACCCAGCACTGAATACCACATAGGCAGAGGGCCCCTCACCCAGAATGCTTGGGACCAGAAGCACTTCCGCTTTGAGTTTTTTTTCTACAGATTTTGGAATATTTGCATAGACATAATGAGATATGTTGGGGATGAAGCCTAAGTCTAAAAAAAATTATTTTATACTTCATATGCTTCACAGAGCCTCAAGGCAATATAAGTATATATAGATACGCTTATAGTTTTGTGTACAAAACAATTATACAGCATAGAATTTTCTGCTTTTTGTGTTCATGTCGGTGCCCAAAAGGTTTTAGATTTTGAGTACTTTGGACTTTAGATTTTCTGATTATAAATGTTTAACCTATACATTTTTTTAATTTTTAATTGTTGAAAGACTGTGGGTCTCTAACCCACCAAACACTAAAAAATGGGTTACAGCTGGGTATGGTAGTGCACAGCTATAATCCCCTGAACTGGGGAGGCTATGGCAGCAGGATCTGAATACTGTAGATAACCAGCTCTTCTTACCAATTAGTCCATGCTAAAATGCTCATGGGTCGTAATGGGTTAATGCCTGTCTGGCCCTCAGGGGAGCCTGGACCCTCCCCCATGATCTCCCATGATCTCATACCAGCCCCTTTGCTGGGAAATGGGCCCTTGGCCTCAGATGCAGAACAGAAAACTTTGTGAGCTCGCACCGCCCACCATGTTTGAGTTGATGCCACAAAACAGCCAGCATGAGCATCACCACTCATGAGAGTTCCACACAACTGCCAAGGATAGACTCTGCTGTCTGCCCCAGGAATTCGCACAGCCGTGCTCAAATACCCTGAAAATAGAACCAGCAAGATTTCTAAAGCAAGATGGCGGAGGCTCTTGGGGCAGCAGGGAGCTGTGTCAACACTTACTTTTAAGACAATCTTCCCTGAGGCGATTACACAGGGGAAAGCAAATGGCCAGGGTGGGGGTGAGGTGTGGGGTGGAGGTGGAGTTGAAAGACCCTCGGTGTGGGGAGACTCTCACTCAAGTCTCAGGATAACACAACCCCCCCCCCCCAGTAACTCACGAGAGACCGGTACTTGCTGCAATCACACATGAGGTTTATTGACAGGTACCAGTGCACTGGGGCCGAAACTCATAACCTATGCAGGGGAGGAGTTCAACCCCGAGTAACTGGGAGAAGGGTTTGTTTTTTTTTAATATTTTATTTATTTATTATGTGTACAATAGTCTGTCTGTGTGTATGTCTGCAGGTCAGAAGAGGGCACCAGATCTCATTACAGATGGTTGTAAAACACCATGTGGTTGCTGGGAATTGAACTCTGGACCTTTGGAAGAGCAGGCAATGCTCACTGGCTGATTGGCTTATGCTCCTACCCTCCTTAGCGACAACCCTTGTTCGTCGTTGGGAGGGAATCTGGCATAGTAGTACACCAGGTAACGGCCAGCATATTAAGCCCCTTCTAAGCCACAAAATGAGTTCAAGGCAGTGTCTCTGAAGGCAGCATTTCTGCTAACTCCCTAATGTAAATTTGACTTTTCCTAAGTTGTGAGTTGGGAGATAAAAAGCAAGGACAAAAGAAATGTATTTACTCAGGACGACACATTCAGACTCATTCCTGTCTTGGAGAGGACGAGATAGTGTGTGCACACCACATTACTTAATCCTAAATGTGAAGCATCACGGAGAAAAACTTGTCAATGCCTACACAAGAGCAGAAGACATTGTGAGTACCAGACACTGGTGGAGCCATCTTTGTTGGAGCCGTGCCTTCCCAAAATGCTAGGGTCCATCAGGAACCAGGAAACAAGTCAAGGAAAGGGATGCATAAGGATTTCTGGGCTGAGCTTTCTGAGTTTCACGGATAGGTTGGATCTGGGTCTCCCTAGCACCTGTTTCTCCATCCTGAGTTCTGGACCAATGTCATGTGATCAGGTCTTTGTGACTGGGACCTGAGTCTGCAGGCATTTCTGTAGCCCTGGATCCTTGACACCTGGCACTGCCTGTAAGCCGCTCACTCTGGAGGTGTGCTCCCGCTTCACAGTCTCTGACCACGCTGTTAGACCTGGGCCAACAGCTGTCCTCTCACTTTTCTTCCCCAATGACCGAAACCTCATCTGTTGCTTCTTGCCGACTTTCCACTAACCCAGCTGTCTGCTAAGTATTTTCTTAAGATGAACCTCTCTGCCAACACAAATAATCCCAGTCAGACCAAATCAGATGGAATTAAAAGATTCCTAGGTTTAATTGGGTGCCTGCACTCCTGGGAAAACACTGGGTGGGAGGAGCCAAAACGACCACCCGAGAGGAAAAGGGGAAACAGTGTGTTTATTTGTCTATAAGGGAACTTCTAACAACAAACAGGGGATCTGCAAGTGACTCATCTAGAAGACCCGGCCTAGGTGAGCTTAAGGCCTCTGCAGACTGTGGACAAGAGTGAGAGGCGGTTCCAGAGGGGGAGGGAACAGGAAGCAGAGTTGCAGGGGGTTTAGGGCAGGACTGAAGGCCAAAGTAATTTGGGGGTGTTCTAGAAACAGTAAGTGAAAAACCTGGACTCGTGAAGGCCCAAGGAGAAAGAGAGGAATGCCTCAGAGGGTCTAAGAGGTGGTGGGTGGAATATACCATGGTGGGTGGGTGAGAGGCCCCATGGGGGGTTTCTCTGGCTGCCTGGTACAGAGGCTTCACTGTAATAGCAAAGTTAGGGATCCAATGATGGAAGAACCCTAGCAGGCCCCAAAATGAGAGGATCTGAGCCCCTGTGGTTGGGGGCTGTAAATTCTGCAGGGCCTGAACCCTGTCAAAGGTGAGGTTCTTAGACCCCGGGCTGAGTTGAATACCCAAATATACCACTATGGGAGAGCGCAGCTGAGCCTTAGCTGGTGAGACTTGATATGCCAGGGATCCGAGGAAGTTCAGGAGTACAGAGGTGGCCTGTTGGGGTAGAGACAATGTAGGACTGCAGAGAAGGAGATCATCAACATACTGGAGGGGGGTGCTAGGACCTGGGTCAAAGTTTGAGAGACTCGAGCCAGAGCTTGGCCAAAAACCCTGAGGGAGAACAGTCCATGTAAGCTGTCTGGAGGACTGGAAGTCAGGGTCTACATCATATGAGTGCAAATATATGTTGTAAATATAAAATACTTTGATTGCAAAATTTCAAAACTAAAGTGAGAATTACTGTTTTTAACTTTCTGGAGAGTAAGAAGTTTGTGTGTGTGTGTGTGCATGTATGTATCTGCATGCATGCATGTGTGTGTGTGTGTTGTTTAGACAGGGTTTCCCTGTGTAACCTGGACTGGTCTTGAACGAGGCAGACCTGGAGACCCTCCTGTTGCAGCCTCCCATCTGCTGGGGTTACAGGTACGTACCATACTACTCAGCCATTATGTGATTTTATCTCAGGACCTTCCCATCTATACTGCAATAGTTTTATTTGTCTTTGTTGTCCTTCTATTTTAACAAAATTCTTGCTGCAGTTAAGTGATGTGTGGAAGTACTTGAAGAGTAAAGAGAACTTAACCAGCTCCTCCAAAGAACCATCTTCCAGAAGATATGCGGGTACACCAGACTGGAAAGGAGCCATCGTTCAGCTAAGTAGACACAGCAGTCAGTCACCCTGGATTCACACAGAGTTTTGTCTCTAACCTCTCCAGAACGACAGCCTTAACATTTGGGGGTGCATCCTGTAGTAGTTTGAATGAAAATGGCCCCGTGGGCTCATAGGGACTGGCACTATTGGGAGGTATGGCCTTGTTGGAGTTGGTGTGGTGGTGTTGGAGGAAGTGTGTCACTGGGGCCAGGCTCTCACTGAAGTCTTAGATCCTCAAACTCTGCCAGTTGGTCTCCGTCTCTTCCTGCTGTCTACAGATCAAGATGTAGAACTCTCAGCTCCTTCTTAAGCACCACATCTACCTGTGGGCCACCATGCTTCCCACCTTGCTGAGAATGGACTGAACTTGTGAAACTAAGCCAGTCGCAATGAAATGTTTTCCTTTATAAGGGTTGCCACGGTCATGGTGTCTCTTTACAGCAATAGGAACTCTCAGGCTTCAGGTGTCATGGGCAGTTCAGCATTTCCCATGTGCTAACTAAGACACATCCTAACTACCTCATCCATCAGGGACACGGGGGTCTCACCAACAGCCTCAGTGGAGACATCCTGCTCCCAGTTTCTTCTCCTTCGACAAAGTAATCAAGCCCATGCTCTGGACCTCACCGCTGTTTCCCAAACTTGACTGAGTATTTTTGATCAACTCAAGCTAAATCTTCTTTGCAACAAAGAAAATCGAGATGGGGTTGTAGCTCAGCTTCTACAGTGTTTGCCTGTAGCTCTGGGTTCCATTTCTAGTGCCTCCCAAACTGAGTATGGTAGCATGATGTAATCCCAGGAAGAGGGTAAAGTTCACGGTTACCCTCCACTACATACTGAGTTCAAGGCCAGCCTGGCTTACATGAGACCCTCATCTTAGTACCTGCATGGGATCTGGTTTCAGAAGCTTGAGGTGGAGCCTGGGAATTGGGTTGGGTTACACTGATGACTGGGTAAGCATGGGAAATGCTGGCCTGCCCATGACACCTGAAGCCTGAGAGTTTCTTCCTCTGTTTCCACAGAGCAAATGGGGCTCTGGGCAGAGTGTCACTCAGATGCCAGCAGAGCCTGCTGAGGTACTGATCTTACAAATGAAGGACTGAGCTGGGCATCTCTGCCAGGTGCCAGTGGTCTTTCATCATTGGCCTTCTGGAGGAACTGCTGGGCCCTCAGGGAAGATTCCTGCATGGGTTGTGTTTTGTAAAATCAGAACATAAGAATTTTCCCTCTCCTTTTTAAAACATATTTTGTTGTTGTTATAATAAAACATACATAATATAAAACACAATAACCATTTTTAGGTGTGCAGTTTGGTGGCATTAACTCTATTCCTATGATTGTGTTCCCACTGCCATTATCTACCTCCAAAAGCTCCACATCTTCTCCAACTGAAACATTTTCAATTATAATTTTTATTCATTTATTTTTTTGCTGATAATTTCATATGCATATATAAGGTATTTTGATCATGTATGCCCCTATATCTCCTTATGTCCCCCACAGAGCACTTTTTTCCCAATAAGTCCCCTCCTACTGTCATTTGTGTGTGTGTGTATGCATGTGTGTATACGTATATGTATATGTGTGTGTGCGTGTACACATGTGTATGTGTGTCTTCATCCCACTGAGTTTAATTAGGATTGCTTGCATAAACATAGGTGTTACTCAGAGGCTACATGTCTACAGAAAATGACTTGCCCTGCCCTGGTCCATGTTAACTGCCAATAACTCTTCAGGGAGGGATGGGTCTTCCCTAGCCCTGCCCCCATCTATGATAGAATGTCAAAGGGCCCAGTCTTATGTAAGACGTGTGCAGATAACCACAGCTGCTGTGATTTCATGAGAGCAATGGCTGGGTGATGTCCAGAAGACATGATGCGTCTCTCTATCCACCCTAAGCTTGGTAATTTTTGTCAACTTAACTGACACAAACCACGGTCATCTAGGGCAAAGGACCCTCAAGTAAGAAACTGCCTCTAGCAAACTGTTCTGTGAGTATATCTGTGTGGACATTTTTTTAATTGATGTGGGAGAGCCCAGCCTATTGTGGGTGGATTGTCCCAGCATGTCTAAGAAAGCAAGCTGAGCAAGTCCTAAGGAATAAGCCGATACTCAGTGTTCCTCCATGGTCTCTGTTTCAGTTCCTGCCTCTGGGTTCCTGCTTGACCTTCCTGGCTTCCCTCCGTGGTATACTCCAGCCTGTAAGATGTAATAAGCCCCTTTCTATCAAAGCTGTTTTGGTGATGGTATCTATTACATCAACAGAAAGCAGACTAGGACATTCTTACTCTTTCAGACTTTGCACCCACCCCTTCCCCCATGTTCTCTGAGTCTTGGGAGCAGGTGCAGGCATCCTGTTTAGGGATAAACCTTCAACAGTCATTTCTTCTCGGTACTGTGACCAATGATGTGTTTCTGCATTAACCACCACCCACTGCACAAAGAAGCTTCTCGGATAAAAACAGGACTAACCCTATAAGGAGAAACAAATATTTAGAGGGCAGTTTGGCAGTACAGCCTTCTGACAAAACCCAACTGAAACTCCTGTGTCCATTAACTTCTAAGTTCTAACTCTCTTATCTCCTTCCCCACCTCCCAGGCAACCACCATTTCGCTTTCCATATATTTCATGGGTTTTTTTTTAAATATTTATTTATTTATTATGTATACAACAGTCTGTCTGCAGGCCAGAAGAGGGCACCAGACCCCATTACAGATGGTTGTGAGCCACCATATGGTTGCTGGGAATTGAACTCAGGACGTTTGGAAGAGCAGGCAATGCTCTTAACCACTGAGCCATCTCTCCAGCCCCCTGGGTTTTTTTTTTTTTGATACAGTGTCTTGTTATGAAGACTAGGCTATCCTCAAACTCACAACTCCTCCTGCCTCAGCCTCCCCAGAGCTGTGATCATGTGTCCCACCTACCCAGCAAGCAGCTGTTTTCAGTATCTTCTGTAAATGTCATCGTATGGTATTTGTCTTTTGTGACTGGCTAACTCCATACAACATAATGTCTTCTAGGTTCCTCCATGTTCGTGTTGTAGTATGTGGATTTCCCTTTTTTAAAAGGCTGAATAGCATTATGTGTATGTACTACAATTTGTTTATCTATTGATAAATGTTGTAGTCGCTTCTGCCTTTCGACTGCCGTGAATAATGCTGCCTACGTGGCTATGCAAATACTTTATGTTTCTGTTTTCAATTCTTCGGGGTCTATACTTTATGTAGAATTACAGGGTTATCTGGTCATTTTATAGTCAGTTTGTTTCTTGCTGGGTGTTCTGTTTCTGAAGAGTCACCTTCTGCTTGCCTCAGTGACTGCACCACTTTGCATTCTCACTAGCAGTGCACAAGGGTCCAGTTCCTCCACAGCCTCTTCAATGCTGTTCCTGTTTGGTTTTATCACAGCTACCCACAGGGCTATGAGCATAGTTTATATCATGGCAACTTTGACTTGTGTTTCCCAGATGGTTCGTCAAGAGCCTTTTTTTAAAGAATTAAAAACAAGAAAAAATAAATCTCCAAAGAATTAGGATTTAGGTTGGAGCTGGGGGTGTAGCTCAGTGAGACTATGTGCTTGACATGCACGAGGTACTGCGTGTTTTTCACTGGGTTCCATTCCAGTGTGCTCGCACACACACACACACACACACAGAGAGATAAAGATTTGGGCTGAAGGAGGGTCCCAGGAATAATGAAGCAAAAGGAAAGAAGAGATAACATGGAAATGCAGTTCTACAAATATTGATCTTCAAATATCTGTAAAGATAAATAAAATATTATTAGCTTAAACAAAACTAAAGCATGAAGACATATTGTTCCCAAGGTCAAAACAGAGTTACCACAAATAAGCTTCCCCCAAAAAGCTTATCTACAAAAACTCGGGATATAACTGCAGAAACATTTCTTTCTTTTTTTTTTTTTTTTTTGTGTTTTTGGTTTTTTCGAGACAGGGTTTCTCTGTGGCTTTGGAGCCTGTCCTGGAACTAGCTCTTGTAGACCAGGCTGGTCTCGAACTCACAGAGATCCGCCTGCCTCTGCCTCCTGAGTGCTGGGATTAAAGGCGTGCGCCACCATCGCCTGGCTAGAGAAACATTTCTTTAACATTTAATAAAAAGCATTAATTTTCTTTTGACATTAAAAAATTCAAAGAAAATTCATGACCACGAAGTCATTTTAGTAGTGATGAATAAAACTGATTTTTTTTAAAAAGTAAAGTCCTCATATCCTATTAAAAAACAGAAACAACAAATTTTATGTCATTTTAGAAAATGCAGACGTCATTGTTTGGGTGAAAGTATCATCCCAGCCCCTGGCATCCATATACTCAAAGAATCTGGAATGTTCGAATGGAAGCTCCATCCCAAACCCCCTTCCCTGGGAGTTGCCTCAGTCCAGACTCCACCCTCGAGAAAGCCCGCCAAAGGATGACCCCTCCTCAGAGATGCTGAAGACCATGCCCACAGGGTATTTGAACAGCAACCCAGAGAACAAACACATGGTTTTGATCTTCCTTTTCCCTCTCCTCTCTTGGGGGGCTGGAAGGTCACCTGGGAGCATTGGTACCCATTATACCTGTCGTTTTTCTATTCAGCTTGATTTGGTCTGATCTGGATTACTGCATAGGCAGAGAGGCTTATGGGGTACAGAAACTTTTCACCCATGTTTTGTCAAGTAGCATCCTTTGTTTAGAATAACTAGAGGTTTGGGATTAGGTAGGACACCCAGTGGGGGTTCAGGATGAGAGACTGAAATGTGACACCAGCTGAGGGAATGTTCCAGAATAACCGCAGTGTCTACGTGTGTACAGAAAGGATAGAGCATCCAGGATACAGACGGGCTCACAAGCTTTAAGAACGCAGACTGGTCTGCTCCTACAGATACACAAACGTACTCCGAAACCTGCTGTGAAGGAATTGATTCTGCAAATTCTGTATAAAGCCCAATTCTCAAGGCTAGAGAGGTACCGTAACAGTTACAAGCATCTTGCCAAGGATTCATGTTAGATTCCCAGCACCCATTTCAGGCAGCTGTAAACTGCCTGTAACCCCAGCTCCAGGGAATCCATGCCCCCTGTCTCTGGCCTCCAGGGAATCCATGCCCCTGTCTCTGGCCTCCATGCGCGCTGTAGTCATGCACACATACCTGTAATGAGTCTTCTTCTGTCCCTCCAGCCAGCTCCCAGATAATAACATGGAGACTTATTTATTAATTATGAAAGCTTGGCCTACAGCTTAGGCTTGTTCCTAACTAGTTCTTATAACTTAAATCAACCCATTTCTATTAATCTGCGCTCTATCACATGGTACCTCCTGCTTCCTCTCCATCTCCTTGGTCTCTCTTGCACACCTAGATTCCTCCTCCTCTTCCTTTCTCTCCTTGGAAATCTCACCTAAACCTCCTGCCTAGCTATTAGCCATTTAGTTCTTTATTAAACCAATCACAGCAATATACCTTCACGCAGTGTACAAATATCCCACAACACATACCCCCACAGAGACAAACATGTACACAGAACTTAAACAGAAGTAAACAAAAAACCCTAGCTGGGTGGTGGTGGCATAGCACTCAGGGGGAAGAGAAAGAAGGATCTCCATGAGTTCAAGGCCAGTCTGGTCAACAGAGTGAATACCAGGATAGCCAGAGCTGTACTGAAGAACCCTGTCTGAAAAAAAAAAAAAAAGTGTTTTGAAATTTTGGGATTTGCAGACATTCCATTAACCTCCCAGCATGTTTTGTGTCTGATGTGGTGCTGACGCTGCCCTCTTGAAGCAGCCTCTATCTGCGGCTCATGCGCCCGTAAGTGCTCTATCTGCCTACTTTGGAACTGAATAGCTTCTCCTGGTGCTGGTCAAAGATCCATAGGCAACATGTGTTGGTGCACACCTTTAGTCCCTGAACGCGGGAGGCAGTGGCAGGAGGATTTCTTCAAGTTCAGGTTCAGCCTGGTCTACAGAGCAAGTTTCAGGCCAGCCAGACTTTAGAGTAAGAGTCTGTCTCCAAAAACAAAAAAAGGCAAGACCATCAATGTGTCAATAAAGGTGGACTTGGGGCTAGTTCTATGGAAGGTGATGGGAAAATGGTTCTTCCTGATCCAAGTCTGATAAACAAAGAGACAGGGAGACCAGAGAGCTTTCACACTGAGAAATAAAATGGTCTCTCTTTTCTAGTGTTAAAAGCCACTCCCTTGGGCAAGGTGAGGTGGTTCACACCTGTAACCCACCCATTAAGAAGTGTAGTCTTGCTAGGATTGGGTTGTCCCAGTCGAGAATCTGTATTTGGAGGACAGGAAACGACTCAGTCAGCAGAGTACTTGCTGTGCAAGCATGAGGACATAAGCCTCGCATAAAAAGTTCAGATTCCCAGCCCTACATAAAAGTATAAACAAAAGGCTGGCCATGCTTGACTATAATCCAGTACTCACGTGTGTGCCAGGTTCACGCGTGGAGATCAAAGGGCAGCTTGTGGGCTCTCCTTCTACCATGTGAATTCTGGGGGCTGAGAGGTCCTGAGGCTTGGTGGCCAGCACCCTTATTTACCCCTCCCCCGAGTCTTCTGGCTGCCCCTCATTCCCATTACTTCAGCCACTACGCAGCTACTTGCAGGTCCCAATTTCCCATGCAGCCTGCCTCTGCTATCAGCTAAAAATGAGCAGGATCCAGTCCCCCTCGGCGCTCTCCATCATAAGAAATTGGCAGCCTCTGTGCCCCATCCATCATTCTCCGAGTTCCACCCTGAGAAACATTCTGTTCCCCACGAGCTGTGGGATGACAAATTAGGTTTCTGGGCCCCTGAGACCAAAGACCACAGTCTCACTTCTGGAACACTCTCCAAAGAAATGACAGATTCCTGTTCTCCTGGGTGAGCGTCTAACGACACAGCTTCACCAGGGCCCTGTGGGTGAAATCTCACCAGGCAGCGGTGGAGAGCGATCTGACTCCGTACAATAGGGGGTGGCGGCCAATGACAATGCATTCCACACTTGACGAACACTGAGCAGATTTTAAGTCTTCTCACGATAAATCAGTGTGTGTGAGTGTGTGTGTGTGTGAGAGAGAGAGAGAGACAGAGACAGAAAGACAGAAACAGAGACGGAGAGACTAATCCTCTCTTGACAAGAGGTCTCATTTCCAATGGCCTGTAACCACAGGCCCCAACCAGGCTAAGGTATGAGGCTCCTGCTTCCTGTCACCAGAGCCAGAATTAGGACAGACCAGGAGAACAATGAAAGAAAACTCAGTATGGAACCCTCCTGTCAACTCTGCTCCTGTTTTGGGACAAGAGGAATCTGAGGCAGCGTGCCCAAGGCTACCCTGATTTCCAGTGTGCGTCCTGATTTTTGTGGCATTACCTTTTCTACCTCCCGAGCCTATGGAGCCTCAGTATCTTGTACCTCAGACACATGCTTTTGACATTTGGATGCCTGTATCCCTCTTTATCCTATGGGGTCAGTGGTCTGCCACAGAATGGGGCAAAGCAAGAAAGGGCTCATTTCTCCCTTTGGTGATAAAACTTTGTCCTATCTCTGTATACCCATGACGGTCTCTGTGTAAGGTCACCCTATATAAGCAGGGCATGGTGGCATACATCTTTAGTCTCAGCACTCCAGGGAGAGGCAAGCAGATCTCCACGAGTTTGAAGCCAGCCTGATCTATATAGCAAGTTTCAGGCCACCCAGAGCTATATAGAGAGACTCAGTCAAGAAAAAAATCATCCAGTCACCCGCAAGTGCATTATTGTAGGATGACCCAGAAACAGTTTGCATGCAGGAAAAAAATTAAAGGCCATTCTTGTAGGGCCCGGGTCTACCCTTGTTCTTGGGGTTCATCTTGAAGACAGTTTCTGGTCAGCCAGCTAAAACATTCTGTTTGTTCCTGTGCTTCCCCTGCCCCACCTGGTGATTAGCTGTAGGGCATTGTTGACTCCATCTTTGGTGTGGTAATTTCCCACCTGCCCGGGTGGAAATCCTTCTGCAGCCGCTAGGTATATAAGTATTTCCCCAAGGTTGAATAAACGGCATACGCTGATCGCTGATCTCCTTTCGAATGACCCAGGTCTCTTTGTGTGTTCTTTCAATCTCCAGGCCCTTGCCCAACTGGCGTAAGGTACAGTGGCACGCGAACTATACCGAGGGGGTAACACAGAATTGGGTGTTTCACATTCTCACCAAGACCATGGGTGATTTCAAGACCTGCCCGTTTGACAGAACACCTCCCAGTTGGGTGACTTTGGGCTGACTGCTCAGCTTGCCCTCACATTCTGACCTAAGCTGCTAGGATGACCTCCTATTTGATAGACACCCTCTAGCTTTCTTGTCCTTTAGACCAATCCTTTAGAAGGGGCTGGGGCCCTCAGGGAGAAGGTTATGACCTGTTCTCAGAGGCAGCACAACTCCCTGGCATTCCTGATTATGGCTGGCTCATGTTACATCAAAACCCCTCTCAAAGTTTGTCCCTCTTGGGTCTCCACTACTCTTCTACTCCACTACTCCAGGCTTCTCTTCCCTTTCTCAAGTCCACAGAGCCCTGCAGAGCTGGTTCTGAACGCCAACAACACCTCACACACTGTGTCCGTGGCGTTTTCAAGTGCTATCTAGAATTAACTCATTGAATCGTTACAACCACCCAGGCTCACACTGCCATCCTCTCCATGCTAATACTGTATTCAGGATCTTGCCCAGGACCACACAGCCCACCTGTTTTCAACATAACAGCAGAGAAGCCTCCCTGTTCAAACAGCCAACAGTTGTCAACAGAAGGAGAAGATGCAGAGCAACCTAGGATGACTCTTACCTGGTCCTCAGAGCTGCCCCTGTTTAAACAGATCGGCTTGAATTCTGTCATTGTCGAGGGGCAGGCCAAGTGGAAATGTACGTAGATGTTGAAGTCCAAATCCCTGTTAAGCCGCTTGCTTGACATGTGACCTTGGACATGTTATTGAGCCATTCCAAGTTTCTGTGTTCTCATCTGCACAGTGTGGCTCAGGTGCTGTGACCACAGGAGACTTTGTACGGGAAGCACCTGGGGCAGGGTCTGGTGCTGGCCATGCCTATGGATGGATGGGCATCTTTCCTTTGTCAAAGTAACAGAGAAAGAGATTGATTCTCCAATGATAGCAAATTTGCTTGAGAAAGACAACAATGTTCAAAGAGACTAAGGCAAGGAGAAAAATCTTTTTTTAAATAATGCATGCTTATTTATTTATTTAAGGTTTATTTATTATGTGTACAATGAATGTTCTTTCTGCATGTATGCCTGCAGGCCAGAAGAGGGCACCAGGTCTCATTATAGATGGTTGTGAGCCACCATGTGGTTGCTGGGAATTGAACTCAGGACCTCTGGAAGAGCTCTTAACCTCTGAGCCATCTCTCCAGCCCTAAGGAAAAAAATCTTAAAGGGTAAAAGTGGGGGTTATAAAAGTTCCTTAGAATCAGTTAGCCTTGATTACAAAAAATAAAAGTCAATAGCAACAAGCGCAGAATCAGCCCAGGACTGGATCGCTGTCTCTGTCAAGTGTGTGGCTACAGTGGCCTTTGTACAAGGTTGTGGTCTTTGGCAATTTTTCTTGCTGTCAGGCATCTTGTGGGTGAAAGTCTTTCTGTCATGTCATGGCCTCTCCCTGGTTCTGCTTGAACGGTGTTTGAGCCCAGTGATTCATTTTCAGTCTGACAATTTTTGCTCCACGCATTCCCACACAAAAACTTAAACTATTTTCCTCTCTCTCTCTCTCTCTCTCTCTCTCTCTCTCTTGGTTTTTCGAGACAGGGTTTCACTGTATAGCCCTGGCTGTCCTGGAACTCACTCTAGCCTTGAACTCACAGAGATCCAACTACCTCTGTCTCCTGCATGCTGGGATTAAAGGCCTTTGCCACTATACCCGGCTTTTCTTCTCTTAAATAGCATAATGTACTTTGTCTTTCAAATAAGTATATGTACTCATCTACCAATTTTTCTGTTCCCAGAACACCCCCAAAGGGCATGAATCTTTATTAACTGCTGATCTTCTAAGAGCCTCATAGTATTCGGAAAGTCCATACAAACAAAGTAAGTATAAAGAAATGTCATTTATTGTATTTTTAAGTAATACACACATATATATTAAAAGTTTTTAGAAATAAACAGGAGACTACCTCTAAGACAGTGGTTCTCAACCTTACTGATGCTGTGACCCTTTAATACAGTTCCTCATGTTGTGGTGACCCCCAACTATTAAATCATTCTTGTTGCTACTTCATAACTGTAATTTTGCTGCTGTTATGAATTGTATTTGCTACTGTTATGAAACATCTGATATGCAGGATGCTCTAAGGCGATCCCTGTGAAAGGGTCATTCCATCCCCCAAAGGGGGCTTGACCCACAAGCTGAACACCCTTGTTCTAAGGGGTTCTGACGCCTCTCAACATATTTCCACAGGCTGGCTACTAAGCTTTTAACACATGAAATTCTGGGGGACACTTAAGACTTAAACTATAGCAACTTTATAATTAAAGAGGCGAGAAGGCCTATGTGCTGCTATACAGAAATGTTTAGATCAGTCATCTGAAAATGCAGCTCAAAGGGCAAATATGGTAATCTAACTGAAGCTGACCCCGCTTCCTTAAGGTAACAAAGCTTGGCTGGATGAGGACACCATTTCTTTTGTGAGGGGGTTTCCCATGCCCATGCATATACGGGTAGCACTATTTGGTTTAATTGGGCTATCAAAGGGCAGATATGAAGTTGGGAGAGAAACATGTTGGGGACAAATGGGGGAGTTGGAGGACAAAAATGAGTAGGATATTACTATATCTCAATATTTATGAAATTTACAAGAAAAAAAATATGATTAAAAATGGTATCAGTATGAAGAAAAACTACAGAGACACATAGGTTTAGTTTGTGCCTCATCCTGCATGGCTTGGTGCTACCTGAGGTGACAAGGGAATGAAGACAGGACAGACGCACAGACGCATGTGCAGAAAAGCTGTACTGTGGGCTGTGCTCACTCTGGTAGAATGGTGCCAACTATGCAGCAACTGGGAACCTAAGCAGGAGGTCTATATCGGGTACAGTCTCTGGCTGCAGGCTTCTGAGGGGAGGGAGCTGTGGTGACATCTTCTGTACTGTCAACATCCACACATGGACCAGAGGAAGGTTTTCCAACTCCCATGGGCCTGAGGCATTGAGGTCCTTGTCAATAGTTTACTCAGGGTTTCCTCCACTCCCTTGCCAAAAAAAAAAAAAAAAAAAAAAAAGGAAAGAAAGCATAGCTGGGAATGGTTCTAACCAAGGCTGAAGACTAGAATATTGTAGCAAGCTCAATTTAAAGACAAGATAGTTTAGCAACAGAACACCCAGAATACTACTAGCTAAGTCAGAGTCCCAAAGACTTTTGTTGGTGGTTTTCTGTTATTGTTTTCAATTTTGTTTTTTCAAGACAAGGTTTGTTGTAAAAATTATTTTAAGGTGTGTTACTTTTGTTTATGCTGTGAAACATTTGTTTAATGATGTAAAGATGTATTACTTTGTTTACACTGTATTTAACTCTGTGAAGCTGTGATTCTTTGCCTTCTAGAACACCTGATGGTCTAATAAAGAGCTGAACCACCAATAGCGAGGCAGGAGAAAGGATAGGTGGGGCTGGCAGGCAGAGAGGGTAAACAGGAGGAGAAATCTGGAGAGAAGAGAAAGAGCAAGAGAGAACAAAGAGAGGACATCAGGGGCCAGTCACCTAGCTACTCAGCAGGTCATGGAGAAAGAAGTAAAGAAAGGGATACAGAAATCAAGAAAGGAAAAAGCCCAGAGGCAAAAGGTAGTTGGGATAAATATAAGTTAAGAAAAGATGGCAAGAACCAAGCCAGACTAAGGTCGGGCATTCATAACTAAGAATAAGCCTCCATGTGTGATTTATTTATTGGGAGCTGAGTGGTGGACCCCCAAAGAGGAAAGATAAAAAAAACAAACAACAAAGGTTTCTCTGTGTAACAATCCTGGCTGTCCTGGAACTCACTTTTCTAGACCAGGCTGGACTCAAACTCAGAGAGCTCCACCTGCCTCTGCCTCTTGAGTGCTGGAATTAAAAGTGTGCGCCACCACAACTGGCTGACGTGCTGGTGTTTATCCCATATTATCCAAAGAGAATGTTATTAGCTCTGAGAATAGCACACCAGAGTTTCTGGACAACTGGACTCATTTGTGGGCAATGAGTAACTTTTCTGATTTTCTGTCATCTTGATGAACATCTTCTATATCCATATCCCTCACTCAGATTTCATGCTACCAAGTATACTACTTAGGGAAAATGCTCGACGCTATGGCAGATGACCTTACAATCTCATTGACTTAAAGCCCTAAATGCTTGGGTCCTTGTCATGCCATCATTCCAGTGAGGGCTAAAGAAAAAATGTTCCACCCAGTAATTCAAAGACTAGGGATAATTTCAGACTATGCAGCACCTTCCTCAGGTTCCTAGAAATCTGTAAGGTGAGTTGGAGGATGGAGAGAGGGAGAAGACATGGGAAATACACGCTTACTCTTGACCTGGAGGTAACCAGCATCACACAGGTTCCTAGAGAACTATAAGGTGAGCTGGAGGATGGAGAGAGAGGGAGAAGACATGGGGAATACATGCTTACTCTTGACCTGGAGGGAACCAGCATCGCACTTGCTCACATTCATTCCTTTGGAAAGAAGTTGGTGATAGAAACAGGCAGTGTTGTCTCGAGGGATGCCACAGAAGAAGTGTACATTAATTTCCTTTCTTCTCATTGTGACCAAATGTCTGACATAAACAAAGGAAAAAAGATTTATTTTTCTGGGCAGTGGTGGCACATGCCTATAATCCCAGAACTTGGGAGGCAGAGGCAGGCAGATCTCTGCAAATTCGAGGCCAGCCTAGTCTACAGAGCGAATTCCAGGACAGTCAAGGCTATGAGAAAGCCTGTGTCAAAGACTTATTTTTGTCCATAGTTTTAGGGGGTTCACTTCACCGTGGTGGGGAAGGCATGGCAGAGGAAATGATTCACTTTTGTGGTAGGGTGGGGCACAGAGAAAAGGACTTTCCTGGCGTGCTGGCTTTCTCCCCTTTCTATTCTGTCGCGCTCTCAACCCATGCAGGAGTCTTCCTTCCTCATCTCACCCTCTCTAGAAACACCTTCACAGACACACCCACCCCAGTCTTCTATATGATTCTTTTCATTTTGTGTGTGTGTGTTAAAATCAAAGGCTAAGTAGTGGGAACTGGTTCTCAGGACTGAATTTGGACCATCAGGCTAACAGGCTAGGCAGTAAGTGCCTCAAGCCACTGAGCCTTATCATCTTACCAGCCCACTTCCTGGTCATTACACATCAAGTCAAGCTGACAGCCAAGATTCCAAGGAGGCCGATGGTTACTCTTACTCCAAGGAACATTCCATTTGGTAATTGGGTTGACCAATACGCTAAGTCTAGCAAGGATTAGACTTTAACAGTGTGTGAGCATTTCCCCAGTCCCATCCTACAGAGTTGTGTCTCCTAGCTTAGTTGATGAATTGTCTAATTTATCTTTTTTTGTGGGGAGAATATCCACATGCCTTGGCAAACTGTGGAGGTCAGAGGCCAACTTTCGGGAGTCAGTTCTCTTCTTTTGTCTCACAGCATCTGGGGATTGAACTCAGGTCGTTAGGGTTAGCAGCACCTGCTTTTACCCACTAAACCATCTTGCAGTCCAAGATTAACTGCTTTTTAAGAAAATAAAACGTGCCAGAGAGATAACTCAGCAATCAAGAGCACTTGCAGCTCTTGCAGAGAACCTGGGTGCAGACCCCAGCAACCACACCAAGTGACTCTCAGCTGCCTGTGGCTCTGGTTCTTCTAGACTCCAACACTCTTCCTGGCATGCATAGGTCCCCCTCAGGCTTGTAAGCACACACACACACACACACATACACACATACAGAGAGAGAGAGAGAGATTCACATAAATAAGAATAAAATTTCAGAAAATAAATGTGTTTTAGGACAACTGGTGTAGTTCAGTGGTGGAGTCCTTGGTTGAGGTACTGACTAGCATGAGCAAGGCTCTGGGTTTTATCTCCAGTACTGCAAATAATAAACATACCAGCAAATAATGGATAATTAATAATGGGGGGGTTTGTGATGGAGGAAGGTCATTGGTTAAATAAAGAAACTACCTTGGCCCTGATTGGTTAGAACATAGGTGGGTGGAGTAAACAGAACAAAATGCTGGGAGGAAGAGGAAGTGAGCTCAGACGTTATGCAGCTCCTCTCAGGGCCAGACGCGATGAAGCAAGTCGCCAGGTCAGACATGTTGAATCTTTCCTAGTAAGACTGGTGCTACACAGATTATTAGAGATGGGTTGATCAGGATATGAGAATTAGCCAGTAAGGGCTAGAACTAATTGGCCAAACAGTGTTTAAAAGAATACAGTGTCCATGTAATTATTTCGGGGCATAAGCTAGCAGGCGGCCAGGAGCCGGGCTGTGGGAAGAGGCCCGCAGCTCCTACTACAGGGTTGGACTATAATGATATGTTTTCTTTTTCTTTTCTTTCTTCCTTTCTTTTTTTTTGAGACAAGGTCTCTCTCTACGTAACTCAAGGTGACCTGGAACTCAAGGCCATCCCACGACTCAGTCTCCCATAGGCTGCAATTACAAGTGTAAGCCACCATGCCCAGCTACTAGCTAAGACAGATCTTGCTATGTATCTCTCAAGTGCTGAGATTAAAGGTGTACATTACCATGCCCTCAGTAAAACAGATGAGCTCTGTGTGTGTGTGTCTCACCTGACAAATATTGTGTGTATTTATTATTCATGACATGCTGTTATGAAATGCATATATATTGTGGGATGGTGTAATGCTTCAGTGGAGCTAATAAATGTGCAACATGTACTTATTATTTTGCAATGAAAACAGACACTCGGCTATTTTCAAATATACATTATATTGTTACTGGCCACGCTGTACAACAGATCCCGAGCACATTCCTCCTAAGTGATATGTTTACATAGCTTTGGCATCATCTCCTAAGTCCTTCCATCTAGGGCTGGGCAATAAAAGACCCACCTAGCAAACCATTAATGGACAAAATTTGCCTAAGATGTCAAAGGAGCTAGGCCACCGACTATCACATTTGCCCATGATTCTTAGGTTGAAAGTGATCGCATCAAGCTGTCATTGCCAAAAGTTCACACTGCTACAAGGCAGAGGGAGGACTTAAAGGCAGCTGTGACAAAGAGGTGGAACCAGAAGGATTCACAGTAAGAGTCTAGATTTTAAAATGAGGAGTTCTCCAACTCAGGGAGTATTGGTAGCCAGAAGCACATAGAGAAAAAGTCTAAAAGGCAAGTCATTTCAGAGAGAGAAACAGAAGAGAGGCTCAATCAATCAGTGATTGATGTGTGGCCAATAAAATTCCAGGCCAATGTCAGGGATGAGGAGGGAGTTATCTTGATTGTCAGCTTGATGGGATTTAAAATCACCACGGAAACAAATCTGAGCATGTATGTGAAGGAAAGCTAGATTGGGTTAACTGAGGTGAGAACCCCCCTTAAACGTGAACAAGGACCATTCTGTGGGCTTGGGTCCTGGACTGACTAAAATGAAGTCAGCTGAGGACAGATAGTTCGCTCTGGGCCAGGTGCCTTCTGCCCTACAACCACATCTTCCCTGTTAGTGTGTCCTGGAATTGTAAGTCAAAAAAAGAAAAACATCCTTCCTTAAGGCCTTCTGCTAGGTATTTTGTAGCAGTATCAAGGAAAGTAGCTAATGCACAGAGTTTCCTCCTGACCACATCCCAGCTCTACAGGGCACTGGCTGGGTCCATTCCTTGAACACATTGCACCTCTGTCTCATCCATGAGCAGCATTTGAAACAGTGCCTTTCCTTTGCCAGTGCAATGAGAAATAAGAATCGGGGCAGCTTGGTCGAGTGTCTGAACAGTAACGGGCTCTTAGTGAACTATATCTACTTTCACTGTTAGCATCTAGCCCATGGGTTTGTCACAGTCTGTGGGAAGGAATGAGGGAAAAGTGGAGACACAAAGACCCCACAGTCTACCCTGACTGAAGGAAGCCTGCCCTGAGGACTCGGGGACAGAAGGGACAACTGGGTGGTAAGAGTGCTTCCTGGCAGAAGAGCCATCGCCCAGCAAGGCAGCACAACCACTTTTGTAGATTCATGGTCAATGGAGCGGTGGATTGCAGAGTCACCGGAAAGTGAGAATGACTGGCAAGGAACATCGCTGGGCCGAGGACTGGAGACATGGGGGAACAGGAAGAAGGAAGAAAGATGAACAAGGACAGGTGGTAAGATGCAAGAAGCTTGGGCAGGCTTGGAAGCGATGGTACAGAATCATTAAGGGAAATAAAAGGACTGGTAGGAAAGAGAGCCGGGATGCTGCCCAGTGCAAGATGCAGGGACTGATGAGCTCAGGAAGAGGTTGAGTGGAAACAGACTGAGGAGTATGAAAACCTAGATGGGACGGCAATGGTACCCCCATGTAGGGGTTTGAATAGCAATGGCCCCTACAGACTCACGTGTTTGAATGCTTGGTCCATGGGAAGTGGCACTACTAGAAGGTGTGGCCTTGTTAAAGGAAGGGTGTCACTGTGGAGGCAGGCTTTGAGGTCTCATATGCCCAAGCTAGGCCTAGTGTGGTAGTCTCCTTCTGCTGCCTGCAAGTCAAGACATAGGACTCTCAACTACTCTACCTGAGGTCAGGGTGAGGGATTTCTAAGGTTCAGGACCCCTGAATGGCTGACATTTGTTTAGAGGTGTCCTGGTGAAAAGGGGCGAGTGTAGGTTGAGCTAAAGGACTTCGGATGATCCTATCTACAATGGTTGAAATGTTAGGTATTTCCTTTGGAACTTTAGGTACTTCCCCTTGGATGATCCATTTCTGGGTGGTGCCTGGGTGGTCTCAAGCCTGTCAAGGGCCCTAGAGCCCCTTCCCATTCTGGTGATGAACTAGGCAGAAGCAGAAAGCTCGCAGCCTCTCTGTCCAAAGGGAAATGCGTTACTACTACAACTATGGATACGATTACAGGTGAGGAGAACGCCATACAGGAAGGTCACTTTATGTTCATGCTCCTCTTAGTATGGAAGAGTGTGAAGGACATGAACCCAAGATTCCCATGCTCAATATAATACTGAGGAAGGGTGGGAGGATGAGCCTGCACAGAGAGCAGGCTCTAGCTCTTCTGGCCTCTCCTTCCGCCCTGGGATCCCAGGGATTGGGCACAGGTCATCAGGCACGGTAGTAAGTTCCTTACCTCCTGAGCCTTCTTGCCAGATCCCCCCCTTTCTTCCCCTCCCCACTTAAACAAAATGTCCAGTTTATTGTTGTCCTAGATGAATGTTTGTTCTAAGCCGTCATAAAGATATAAGAATTAAACTGAGTTTGTGGTTCATGACTATAACCCCAGCACTCTCAAGAGGCTGAGGTATGAGGATTGCGAGTTTGAAGACAACCTCTGATACGTAGCTAGACTCTATCTCAAAAAAAAAAAAAACATGCATTAATTACCTGCCTTCTGTAATAAAAATTACCATTACTCTGTTAGTATAATCTGTTTTCTGAATTTACTGAAACTGTTAAGATTGAAATAAATAGGCATTAAGTAGGTACTGGAATCAAAGTAGCAGCAAAGTGGTGTGATAATGTGTCAATGAGGGAGGGGAAGGTTTGCATGCTCTTTGTTAAGTTCCCGAGTTATTCTCAGCGGCGGAATATATTACATTTTTTTCTTAAGTTACAAAAAACAATTTGATACTGACTTATTAAATTACACTCTGGAATTTTCTCTTCAGGCAATTATAGCATTTTACATTTTCTTGCAATAATTCTCTGCTCTTTTCTGTATATATTTTCTGTTACAGCTTTCTAATGTATTCTAAAATTATTTTCAAGTGTAAGATTGCTGTAAAAATACCTACCCATCAGATGCGATAATCATTGTCATTTTTTTCCCTTTTACTACTCTTTCATCAAATAAAGAAAACCAAGACATTTGCCAAAAAAACAAAAGACACCCAGTTATTCCTAGGCTCGGGTGGCAGACACCGTCCCATTGCCAAGAAGAAAATAACAATCTATCTGAGAAACAAGATGTCACTTGGAAAAGCAAGGTTAGGGAAGACATAGGTGACTTACAATAACCCTCAAGGAGGACGCAATGTCATCATCCTCCCAAGTCACCCACAAGAGAATAAAGCTTATAATAACAATTAAAATTCTCCCAACTCGATAAACTATGTCAGCACACTCTAGACAGTAACAGTAGAGGAAGTATTGACCCTCCCACTACCAGTTAAGATTTATTGCTAGTTCCCACATGGTTAATGCTTGAGTTTCTGGAAAAACAAGAAATATTTCCAAAACCTCATTATGAGAAGAGATATTTGCAATTTACAGGTAAATGAAGCAAGCCTTGTGCATGCCCAGATGTGATCAGGTGTCTGTTAGGTGGAGCCTTGGCGAATTAAACAGGTTGTATCTTGTCCTCTGAAACAGCTAAGAATGCCCCCAGCTCTGCACTGTGCTCAGAGGCCCCAGTGTGACTCTTGGGAAAAGGTTTAAGATGAAACATGACAGTTGCTCCCAAACCTGCAATGTTACCTTTGCAGTTAGCAAGAAAAAGCAGAAAGCGCTAAACCCTCAGTGAACTGATTTCTCGGGTTATTGAGCTGAATTCCCTGACGCGGCACTGAGTGTCTTCAATACGAAGATAAACAAGTCACAGTTCAGAGAAGAAAGCAGTTACACAGACATGGCGGTAGTCCCTGGAGGACATCCTAAGCAGACCCCATAGGAACAAAGATACTCACCTGGAGATCAGAAAGGCTTCCAGCCAGGCTGCTCCAATTTAGACAGACCAGGGAGTTCCTCTCACATGTCTTCAACAGCAATGCAGTGGTCATTGTGGGATACCCGTTTTTTGCAACTTCACTGGAAAAGCCGAGTGGTTTACAGTAGCCACTACTTACTGAACCAGGGTGCTGAGGCACGAAGCCAGTCCTCTGACTTCCTGGGCTCTTCATGTACAAATTCATCCACAGAGTGGAAACATTCAAGAATAAATTTGGGGCTGGATTCAGCAAGTAAGGGCTCTTGGTATCAAGTTTGATAACCTCAGTTTAATACTCTGAACCCCAGAACACACACAGTAGAACACTGATGATTCTCACAAGTTGTACTCTGACCTCCACATGCACACCATGGCATGCACACACCTGCAAACACACACGCACACTCATGATTTCCTTTTGAAAAGTGGAAGAAGTCTCCTGAAAGGTCTTTAGGAGAAGACCCTAAGACAGAACTAGCATTGTGAGACATTGTCAGCCAGAACATCACACCCTTCCCTGTCTAGCTTCTGTATAAAGGAAGGAAGCAGGGAAGGGCTTTCTTCCAAATTCTACTTCCAAATTCTGTCCTAATCATATAGGCACCAGATTCATTAAACTAGACTAACAAACAATCTGTCATCAAATGTAAACAATACCACGTGCCCCCCCCAACCAGGACCACCTGTGTTTTCCTGGGGCTTTGTGGTTAAGAACACTGACTGTTCTTCCAGAAGGCCTGGGCTCAATTCCCAGCATCCACATGGCAACTCACAACTGTCTGTAACCCCAGTTTGAGGGGCTCTGACACTTCCACACAGACACACTCGGCAAAACATCAATAAAAATAAATGGTTTTGTTTTAAAGACAAGCAAGGCATGGTTCTGCATACCTTTAATCCCAGTGCTTGGGAGGCAGAGGTAGGTAGAGCTCTTTGAGTTAGAGTCCAGCCCGGTCTACAGAGTGAGTTACAGGACAGCCAGGACTACATAGAGAGAACTTGTCTCAAAAAAAACAAAAACAAACCAAAGAAAAACTTACCCAGGCAACTGTGGTGCATGCCTTTAGTCCAGTGGTTTTCAGCCTTCCTAATGCTGTGACCTGTGATACAATTCCCATGTTGTGCTGACCCCAACAATAGAATTAATTCTTCGCTATTTCATAACTGTGATTTTCTACTGTGATGGATATCTGATATATGATATGGATATCTGTGGATCTGAAGGGTCTCGACCCACCGGTTAGGAGCTGCTGCTTTGATCCCAGCACTGAGAGGCAGAAAGAAGCAGCTGGATCTCTGAGTTTGAGGCCAGTGAGCCCTTCCTGGGGTTTTCTCCTCCCCTTTTTCTCTCCCTCCTCGCCTTCACTTCCTGTTCTTCCCCCCCCTCACCCCCTCTCTACAGCCCGTTTCCGAGGCTCACTGCCATTGTCTTTTGCTTGTCTTGTTCTACGCCCTGGAATAAATTCTGTTAGACTGATTTAATTTCCTTTCCCAGCTATATCTTTTGGCTAATATTTCCTAGAAATAACAAAATGTTGCTATTGCTGTTTCTCGGTACATCATGGCAGAGAAAGACTAGCTAGACACACACACACACGATAGTCCGCACAGAGACGCGCAGTACCACACACGTCTCATCCATTATTTTCCTATTCTCCTGTTCTATTATTATTTCCAAGTAGCTCTAGGCAGCCTGGTGCTTCCAAGCTTCTGGGACCATTGGCAGGAATAATGAGTTACTCAACTGCAGCAACAAATCCAACCTTGCGATATTTCTGCAAGTTAGTTAGAAATTATGTATGGTCCTGCCTGCTGGCACTCACCCCTGAGGATGTACTGGACCCAGTGAGGAGCCACAGTGCTGGCACTGCCCACTGGAGTGGGGCACATAGCTCTTATTCCACCGGGAGGAATTAATTACTACTCCCATGAAGAGGAATAACACTGAGGTCATAGTCCCAACTTTATACTTCACTGACGTGAAGGCTTGTGTTTCACATTATAACTTCTCAGAAACAGACACACCTAACAGTGAGCAGCACGTTTTGCTGTTAGCAGAATATAAAATGGCAGTGTGTCCTGAAATCTATGAAGCCATGAACTTGAAATTAGAGCATTTCAAAGATAAGATGTAAAAAAAAAATAGTTTCTTTTATTGTATAGCATGGTGACTACAAAGGATTTTATTTTCAAAATCACAAAGAGAATAGATTTTAAAGGTCATCAACACTGCCTAGTGGTGCTGGTGCACACCTTTAATCCCAGCACTCAGAAGACAGAAACAGGTGGATCTCCGAGTTGGAGGCCAGCCTGGTCTCCAGAGTGAGTTTCAAGGCAGCCAGTGCTTCACAAAGAAACCTTATCTCAAATACAAAACGAAACAGCACGTGCAGGCCCACAGATGTGAGCCTGTTCCACCTTGACCAGAGGTCAGAGAGTTTGAGTTTATTTTTGCTCTTTCAAAGTTGTTGACAACAGGTGTGGTTACAAACTAGAAACCCTGACCTGGGCTGTGGTTACTTGGTGTTTAGGACATTAAGATGGCCCATCTGTGCCACCCTGACCAAAGGTCAGAGAATTCATACCTATACCTGCTCCTTCATTTTAAAATAGGAGGTTTGACATAGGGAGTGGGTTGATACAGGATACTTGGCCTAGGATGTATTCACTGCATATCCTGCCTGAGACATCAAATGCTTTACTCAGGAAATAATGGCTTGATGTCTCAATTATTGAAGCCAGTAACTGCTCTAGTTGTCCTTGGTGTCATGTTAAAGCAGTCTTTTGCCTTCTTACCCCCTTTTGGTGCTGAGGTATAGAAATATATGAAAATTAAATGCAGGAGTATTGACTGAGTTGCACTCCTGGTACTATCCCGTGTCTCTGTGTTTCTTTCGTATCTCTGTTCCTCCTACCTAATGTTTCTTATCCACATGCCCCTACCCTGGAACATATGAACCCATTGTGGCTGAATCATGACAGAAGTCACCCCAAAATGTGGCTTACAGCAATAAATAAAAATAAATAAAAGTTGTCAACCACATAAATAATTGAGGTAATGCATATATATTAATAAGTTCAATTGAGCCATTCCAAAATGCATACATATTTCAAAGTATCCTGCAGCTTAGAAAAACACATACAAATTTTATTTGGCAAGTATACTTTTTGAAAATGTTTATTTATGCCGGGCGGTGGTGGCACACGCCTTTAATCCCAGCACTCGGGAGGCAGAGGCAGGTGGATCTCTGTGAGTTCGAGACCAGCCTGGTCTACAAGAGCTAGTTCCAGGACAGGAACCAAAAGCTGAGGAGAAACCCTGTCTCGAAAAATCAAAAAAAAAAAGTTTATTTATTTTTATTCATTTACTTTAATTTCATGTGTATGTGTACATTGCCTGCATTTATGTTTTTGTACCATATGTGTGTTTGTTGTCCATGGAGGTCAGAAGAGGGCATCAGATACCCTGGAACTGGAGTTACAGATGGTTGTGAGCCACCATTTGGATGCTGGTGATTGAATTCTGGTCCTTCATGGAAGCAGCCAGTGCTCTTAACTACTGAACCATCTTTCCAGCACCCCAAGTATATTTCTGAAAATCTGCTTTTATTTCTGAAAGATAGTAAGTCCAGTGGCTAGCAGGTGGGCTTGGAATTCAGATAGAGTGGCTTATGCTTATTGTCTCTAATCGCTGGGGAAAGTTGCTTAATCTCTGCGCCTCCATATCCTACCCTGAAAAACTGGACTAGAAACTAGCACTATCTACTCAGCCAAGCTGTGTGAGATCTAACCCTTATCACGTGGTGTGACCAGAACAATACCTTGAGCCTGGTTAACACTCCGTTAGGGACTAGGGAGAGGACTCAGTGGGTAAGGTTGTGCAAGCCTGAGTTCGATGCCCAGAAGCCACGGGGAAGTGGGAGGAGAAAACAGACCCCACATGATTAAATGAGTAACGGCACTTGTTACCAACCCTGATGACCTGACTTAGGTCCCCGGAACCTGTATGGTGAAGGAGAGAAGTGACTCCTGCCAGTTGTCCTCTGACCGCCCGCCATAGGCTGGCCTTTGCACAGGCTCACACACACACACACAAACACACACACACAAAATGTAATAAAATTATTTAAAGGAAAGAAGAGAAGGAGGGAGGGAGAAAAACAGGGAGATTGAACACATAGTTCAGCATGCATGAGACCGATTTGATTCCTGATTCCGGCACCTAAAATGACATGGAAGTTGCATAACTCTGATTCACAATGCATTTGTGATAACTTATGTATGTTGTAATAGGAGCGGCTGGGCTGCGTCCCCGGCACCCGGCCGCCCACATGGCTAGCTTATGCCTGAAATAATTACACAGAAACTGTATTCATTTAAATACTGCTTGGCCCATTAGCTCTAGCTTCTTATTGGCTAGCTCTTACATATTGTTCTAACCCATTTCTAATATTCTGTGTAGCCCACGAGGTAGCTTACCAGGGAGGATCTCAACCTGCATCTGTCTGGAATGGGAGAATCATGGCGACTCACTGACTCAGCTTCTTTCTCCCAGAATCCTGTTCTGCTTTCTCCGCCTACCTAAGGGTTGGCCTATCAAATGGGCCTAGGCAGTTTCTTTATTAATAAGAAATCACTCCCACATCATATGTAGCCCCGCCCACTGCGACCTCAGCCTGAGAACTCAGGCTTCTGCACTGCACGTTAAACCTCAGGGTGTGCAGCTGAGAGGGGAGAGGCTGGCTGGCTGTCAGCCCACAGATACATTTCTGCTACGAAGAGTAAACCACAGTGCTACACTCCGTCTTAAATATTTATATTCTAATGACTCGGGAAAGGCCGAGCAGTAGAGAGCTTGCCTAGCAGGTGTGAGAATGCGGGCTACAATTTCAGCACTACAAATAAATAAATTAGTACGTTTCCCAGCCTTTTATTATTTTTCAATAACTCCCTTTTATTTATTTATTTTTATCTATTTTATGTGTGTGGACCTTCTGCCTGCATATATCTGTCTGCCACTTGTCTGCCTGATCCCAGTGGAGGCCAGCAGGGGACAAAAGATCCCCCTGAATGACAGTTAAGTTACAGATGGTTGTGAGCTGCCATGTAGGTGCTGGGAATCAAACCTGGGTCCCTTGGAATAGCTGACAGTGCTCTCAACCACTGAGCCATCTCTCCACCTCCCTGGTGATAGATTAATCATCTCTATGGTTACTAAATGTTTTAGGAGCACCTCCCAGCAGTTGGAAGAGGCGAGGACCTGACTCCATCACAAGGCCTCTGTAAGACATGGGTCCTGGCCACATTCACTTTAGCCCACAGAAACTGGTTTTGGGATTCTAGCCTCCCGAACTGTGAGGTAATGGATCTCTGTTGTAAACCACTCAACTGTGGCAATTTGTGACCACAGCTACAGGAAATGAATGCAGTGAGATTGTCCTCAGGTTTAATGCTGGTCATTATTTTCTGAGCCATAGCCCTTGGCCAAAATGTTCCAAACTGGACACTAATTTGACCTCTACATTGAATTTAGTGATTTGAATCTAGCTGAGCCTTTACCTAAGAAAAATAACATAAGCTGTCATCGATATTTCGAATTTCATTAAAAACAGCCTGAACAAGGGTGCCCTATTTGGGGAATTTGAGGCTGGAAAGCGAGAGGAAATTCCCAGAGTTCATTTTCACTCATTAACTTATTCAGTAATATTCACCGGACACCCGCCATGGGCCAAGCACAAGCTCGGAGTTGCAGAAACAACACTATATTAGCAAAGTTCCCTTGGGGGTGTTCCGTCAGCTTCGGCTTTCCGTGAAGAGCGGAGAAAAGGCAAAAAAGGCCCAAGACGGAATAAATAAATATGAAAAACCCACTTTTATGAGCAACGCACACAAATAAAATATGTAAAATACTCACAAACACCTCTCTAAGCCTTGTAGCACTATGAATAGATCAAATGTTCGTGGGAAAGAAGACCTTCCCAAATGTGGAAATCGGGCCTAGAGAAGGGTCAGCCCCAGCCAGACACAGAACGAGGCCCTCAGGGCAGACACCGTGAGGAACCATCCCTGAACACAAGGTAGGAAGGGGCAAATGAAGGCAGAGAGGAGCCTCTGATTCATACTGCCTGCATCCTGCAAGGACTCTCAGTCATATGTAATAATGAATACCGAGTTCTAGGCAGCCAGCAGCGAGAAGCTGGGGTGTGCATCACACGGGTGCCTCTAGATGAGAGAGGACTACACATTTTGAAAGGCCAGAATTGAGAACTGTAAGAGCTGTCACCATAAAGAAATGAAAAAATTTAAGGAGATATATACATTTATATATTGAATAATAAATATATAATATATAATAAATATTAAAATATAAATTTGCTATTTATATTTTAATAATAAATATTCCAGACATAAGTATTACATGGAAACATTACAAGGCACCCCATAAATGTGTGTAAATTTTATGTGATTCTGTATAACTAAATTTTAACAAAATAAAGTCTTGAAATTTCAAAATGTAAGCATCAGGACACCACATTACACCCACAGACATATACAATTGTTATTTTTCAATCAAAAAACTGAAATAAACCTAACATTTACAAATTAAATGATCAAATACAGAATATATGCTTGACTCCCATCAGCTGAATAAAAGGAAATTTAAACTATATTACCAAATTCATCAGTCAACATAAAGTAATCTTATATTTAAGTTGACCATAATTTCACGTCTACATAGGCTTTTTAAGTCAGAAGGAGACAGTGTTATCTTCATAGGATCTTGGGGAGATAAAAATAAAAATCTAGAGGACAAACCTGAATTGCCCAAGATAGCTGAGGACATAATCACTATCCAGTTCGAAGGGCAAGCTGTATGATACAAGATCATCAAAGGAAAGGGAGTTCCCCTCACCTCACTCCGTCATGAGATTCTATCACTTAATATTTTTACAGAAATCACCTTCGTCCTCCCTTTTATTTCATATATTTCCAACACTATCCGTGGAATTTTTTTTTTCCACCAGAAAATAGCAAAGTGACAAGCACCCTTGCTAAAGAAATCTAATATCACACGTCTTGACAAACCCCTTCAGACGCTCCTCACTTCATTCAAAGACCTGGCCTCCTCTACAGACTGAACGGCTGGCTGAGCCAGCAGGAACCTTATTTGCCTGGTGGGGTGGGGGTGTGGGGGTTGAATAGCTCCCTGGGAAATGCTGCCACCCAAGGGAAGCTCTCAAAGGTCAGACACAAGCTTGGCTCCTTAACAATGCCTCCCTCGACCCAGAGGAAGGGTGACTCTAAGTGCAGCCTGCCCTGTGAATTAGATTTGCCCACCAGCCCAGCCCCCATGGACGCAAGTTGGAGTCCTCAAGAGGGGCATACAAAGCAACAACAGCTTTTACTAGAATTTGCTGGGCGGCTTTAACAGGAAGTGTTCTGTGTAGCTTACCTTATTCTTGTTCAAAATAGTAATGACAGTGAAGGTACGACTCACAGCACCCAAGGAGGGTTTGGAAGGGCACCATGAGGACTTAATCAGCTATACGGGAAATGTGGAAAGTCCCAGGGGAAGAGTCAGCACCAGGTTCCTTTAACAAATGCAGAGCCTTTAACAGGAGATGGTGAGCTGGAGAGATGGCTCGGTGTAAACATTAGGATCTGAGTTTGGTCCCCAGCACCCACTTAGAAGCCAGATGTGGATGGGGGCTGGGAGTCGCTCAGTGGTAAAGCACTTGCCCTACAGGCCTGGTGACCTGTAGCCACATGACAGTCAAAGGAGAAACTGATTCCACAAAGTGTGACCTCTGCACACTTGTCATGACATGCAAAACCACACACCCACAAGCACACACTTACACGCACATTTAAAAAATGCAAAGAAGGGGAAAGGGGAGAGAGGAAAGGAAAGTCAGACAAAATAAGGATTATCCAACATCAGTCATTGCAGCTGGCTGTGTCTGTAGATGAACCGTAATGCTCCATACTGTGTTAGAAATTCCAGCCGCTGGAAAGGGCTCTCTCTCCATTCACCTCTCAGTCCTGCCTCTCATTCTTCCGGCCGTTCCCACTGTGACCCACCCACTGCCGTGTTCTTGAAAGACCCTCACAAGCACTTGACTGAACTGTTCTTCAATGCCCAGTTCAAATTCCTGCCCGTTCAAAGTCTTCCATGACAATCTCTACACAAAGTGGTCCCTCACGCCGCTTTCTGAGACTCTCGGCCCTGACGTCAATGGGAGGCGGTTTGCTGCGTTCCTGTGTTAGCTACTGAGTGTTTTCTACCTCTGGCTGCGCTAAAGTTCTGTCCAGGCAGGGCACAAGCTTGCTTGTCATTCTTTTACCAAGACAGCTTGTCCTCATACTCAGTTGTAAATACTCTTGACCTAGTACTAAATGATGTGAAAGACTCTTTAAAAATCCTGTGCAATCTCAAAAAACCAAAAACATAATAACAAAAACCACCTGAAGCAAGAATCTGTAAATGTCTCCCTGTCTTAGTTAGGGCTGCAAGGAAGAGAAAAATCAGCTCTGGCACAAGCCAAAAGTTGGAATGTACTGATTCACACAACTGAAAAGTTGAGGTGTAGATTCAAACCTGACAGGGGTCTACTTCCCTCTTCTCCTCATTTCCCCATCTCTCCATTTAGTCATTTGTGACAGATCCTGCTCTTGTCACCTTGAAGGAGAAAATAGTGCTACATCTGCTAACATGGATACATTAAAATGTCAATAGAAGATTCTGGTGGGGGGGAGGGGGACTGCGACGGACACAGAGTTGCCTCTCCTGTCCATTGTTAATCCAATCACTAGAGCTGGGGAACAAGAACTGATCAGGTCTGGATCCCATGAAATGGGGGAGGGGCAAATAGTTCCCCCAAAGGAAGCGGAGGTACCAGAGGGACCAAAGAATGCAGGAAAGAAGTGACCAAGGCCCTTCCTCGCATCTTCTGTGTGTCTATATACATTTTTATGTATCTATATAAGAATATATAAACATATGTGTGCAGGTGCCTGAAGAAGGTGTTCAGTCCCTTAGAGGAGTTACAGACAGTTGCAAGACTCCTGACCTGGGTGCTAGAACTGAGTAGCTAGCACTCTTTCTTTTTCTTCCTTCCTTTCTTTTTTTCCTTCTTCTTACCATTATAATAATTATCGTTGTTATTATTATTATTAAGATCTCTGTTAGTTTATTATTATCTCCTGGCATTAATGTGGCCATGCTGGGACCCTACCCACCTGTTCTCCCACCTGCAACAGATCTGCTTTCTTGATCAATACCGGCAATTAGATCTCTGGCAGATCAACCCGCCTCTGACCATTCCCCTGGATGTGAGGCTTCCTTTTTGGAGCACAGACCGTGCCCTCTGGTACCAGGTGACTGTGTCTCACTTGGGCTCTTAGTCCTTGGCCCCTGTTCAGCCTGTGCCTGCTTGGTTCATTCCTCCTCTGAGTCCCAGGTTTGCCTAAAGCTCTCTGCTTCTGGACTTCTCTCCTGTGTCACACGCCTCCTTGCTCCCATTGGGATTCTTCCTGCATTCCTTTCCCTAAGAGAGACATATATGGACCATTTAATCTACATGGAAAGTAGAAAAAGACAAGATCTCCTGAGTAAATTGGGAGCATGGGGACCATGGAAGACGGTAGAAGGGGAGGGGAGAGGAAGGAAGGGGAGTAGAGAAAAATGTATAGCTCAATAAAAACTATTTTTAAAAAAAAGCTGACTTAGAGATTTTCACCTAAGTACTTATGGAGGAGGCCAGAGACCAGGACTTACATTATGGAACATAAAGTCCTATTGTTATAAAAGCTATTATTTATTTTAAATTGTTAAGGATAATTAAGAAATGCAAGTTAGTGGTCAATCATCTTTAACAGAAATGGAATGTAAAGTCCTAATCCTTTTTTGTTTTTCTTTTGTGTTTCTTTTGTTTTTTCGAGACAGGGTTTCTCTGTGTAACAGTCCTAGGTGTCCTGGAACTAGCTCTTGTAGACCAGGATGGTCTCAAACTCACAGAGATCCGCCTGCCTCTGCCTCCCGAGTGCTAGGATTAAAGACATGTGCTACCACCGCCCAGCTGTTAGGTCCTAATCTTATGAAAGCTGCTAATTTATTGTAGATTTTTTAAGGAACACAAGTTAATAGTCATCTTACAAACGATCAAAGTCTTTAATTGTATCATGCTAAAGTTTACTATAATTAAGTGCAGGGATAAGCCTTACTTAGCCTCCTGAATATTTTCAAAGTTAAGCTTAAAACAAGTAACTAGAAACAAGCAAAGTTTGTCTATTCAGATAGGTAGATGGTCCTCAAATGCTTCAGAGAGCTGCAGAATATGGCATTTAAAAAGTTTAGTTTAAACCAATAAAGTTTTTCATAATAGAGACATGCCAGCTCCTGGCAGCACCCAATCTTCTCCAAAGAAGATGGATGGGCACAGAACCTCTACCTGGAACTTGCTTTAAATGTGGCAATGCCAGCCACTGGGGGAGAGGGGGAATGCCTTTCGCCTTAACTGCCACCAGGACCCTGTCCAGACTGGGGACAATCGGGACACTGGGAAATTGACTGCTGATGTAGGTGGGTCTTCTTTCTATGTCAGAACATAGGTGGGTGGAGTAGACAGAACAGAATGCTGGGAAGAAGGGAAGTGAGTCAGACACCATGATTCTTCGACCCGACATGGATGTAGGCTAGAATCATTCCTGGTAAACCACCATCTCATGGTGCTACACAGATTATTAGAAATGGGTTAATCAAGATGTGAGAATTAGCCAATAAGAGGCTAGAACTAATGGGCCAGGCAGTGTTTAAATGAATACAGTTTACATGTAATTATTTTGGGTAAAGCTAGCCCGGTGGTGGGAAGCAGCCCACCGCTCCTCTTCACTACAGACTGCCCCACTTTACCTAGACAAGTAAAACTCCCAAGTTCCTACTCCACAGGAAAATCTGTCAGATCTTCTGAGCCTGATAGCTGAAGACCAATGCCGCCCTAAGACATCTGCCTCCAATGATCATGGAGGAAGTGGGGATAGTTATTTAGGTAGCCAGTAAGTCACTGTCATTTTTAATAGATTTAGAAACTGATTGATTGATCTGCACTTCTGGTTGCTCAGGTGAAATTTATCCTTTTTAGAACCTGATGGTATTTGATGACTAGGCTACTGATTGCTTTGTCAGCTTAACACAGCAACCAAGGTCTAGGCTGCCTTCTCCGTTCTCTTGTGTGTGAATTACTGGCCACAGGCTTCTCTCTCCTAGAGTTACTACAAGGTCTAGGCACAGCTGACTTTGTTACCAGACTCAAGAAAGAGATAACTCACAGAACAGATTTCAATGTAACTTTTTCCTATTCCTTTATTGAAGGGAGTTCGCTGTACTATGACTACTCTCCATAATCAACCAACAGTGTCTCTTTCTCCTGGTGAAGGATTAGACAGAAAAAATGTAAAGTTTATGTGAAGATATGAAGTTTAGCTGTGAGGATCTAAGGAAAGGTTTTAGGGTCTGAGGTGTTCTAAGGTGTGTAAATACAAGTTATTAAGGTGTGTAAGTGCGAGTTACAAAGACTGGATAATGTGAAAGCTTAAATGTTTTTTAAAGTGATTTAAGGTGTATAAAAGAAAGAAACATATTTCAGATTCCTTTCCCTCACTATGCTACTGTTAAGACTCCAAAAGTTCATGGTCTTAACTTTAACCAATGGAGTTCCGATAATCTATTAATCTAGCTCTGGCAGAGAACCACTACTATTATCATCATCACAAGTTTAAGATTTTAAATTCCCTTTGGTTGTTTTCTAAAGTATAGACTTAAAAGTTCTTATCATGCTTGGACAGTGAACTCCAAAAGAGCAGATGTGGATCCAGACCAGGGTCACTTACGGTAGCAGGACTGGGCCAGCCACCTAGGCCAGAGCGGGCAGAAGAAAGCAAGCTCCATGGGAGCGGGAGCGGATCCAGTCCAGGGACATTTGTGGACCAGGACTGAGCCAGAAACCTAGGCCAGAACAGACCTGAGAGAGCGAACTCCACAGGAACAGGTACAGGAGAGCAACTGCTGAGTGAGTGCACCAGAGACACAGACCACTGCGGGTCCAGATGTGAATCTAGAACCTTCAAGGGAATAGACCTAAGCCAGGACCCCTGTGGGTCTGAGCGTGAGTCTAGGACCTCTGAGGAACTAGGCCTGAGCCAGGTCCTCTGCGGGTCTGGACACACCTGAGCCTGGGAACTCTGAGGAGTAGATCGGAGCCAGAGACCTTTACAAGACAGGGACCTCTGTGGGAACAGATCCAGACTAGGGGCATTTACAGAAACAGGTCTGAGCCAACAACCTAGGCTAGAGCAAGCCTGAGACAGCAAACTCCAAGGGAGTGGAGCAAAGCCCAGGAGCACTGAGCGACCTACAGGAACAGGAGTGACCAAAGGAGTAATTAGAACCATGACACTGACTGTACCAGGAGGAACAACCATCTGAGCCTTGGATTCACTGGTACCTAGAAGAATAATCAACAGAATCACAGAGAGCCCCAACCACACCTATTAGATAAAAAGATGAGTAGAAAGGGTAAGAATACATACAACACCACAAAGAGCAAAACGATGCCAGTAAAACCTAAAGACCTTACAACAGCAAGACTTGAACAATCAAATATAGATGAAGCAGAAGAAAATGACCTAAAAAATAACTTCAGGAGAATGTTTGAAACGCTTAAAGAGGAAATAAGAAATTCCCTCAAAGAAATGGAGGAAAAGACAAAAAATTGGAAGACATCAGCAAATCCCATAAAGAAAACCAAGAGAAAGAAATCAAACATATGAAACTATTCAAGACTTGAAAATAGAAATAGAGACAATAAAGAAAACACAAGCCATGGGAATTATAGAAACAGAAATCATGAGAAAATGATCAGGAACCACAAATGCAAGCATGAACAGCAGAATATAAGAGATGGAAGAGAGACTCTCAAGTGCTGAAGATACAACAGAGGAAATAGGCTCATCAGTCAAAGAAAACATTAAATCTAACAAAAGCTTAACCCAAAATACCCAGGAAATATGGGACACCATGAAAAGGCCAAACCTAAGACTAGTAGGTATAGAAGAAGGAGAAGAAGTTCAACTCAAAAGCACAGAAAATATATTTAACAAAATCATAGAAGAAAACTTTCCCAACCTAAGGAAAGATATGCCTATGAAGATACAAGAACCTTACAGAACACCAAACAGACTGGATTAAAAGAAAAAATTCCCTTGCCACATAATAATCAAAACACTAAACATACAGAATAAATAAAGAATATTAAGAGCTGTAAAGGAAAAGGCCAAGTAACATTTAAGGCAGACCTATCAGAATTACACCTGACTTCTCATTGGAGACAATGAAAGCCAGAAGGTCGTGGTCAAGCATTATGCAGACATTAAGAGACCAAGGATGCCAACCCAGACTACTACCAGCAAAACTTTCAATCACCATAGAAGGACAAAACAAGATATTCCATGACAAAACCAGATTTTACCAATACCTAGCCACAAATCCAGCACTACACAAAATACTAGGAGGAAAACTCCAACCCAAAAAAGTTGGCTACATCAACAAAAACACAGACAATTGATGGTCATATAGCAGCAAATTCCAAAAAAGGGAAAAATGCACAAATTAACATCACCAACAATGAAAATTAAATTAACAGGAGATAGCAATCACCAGTCATTAATATCCCTTAATATAAATGGACTCAACTCACCTATAAAAAGGCACAGGCTAACAGATTGGATATGAAAACAGAATCCATCCTTCTTCTACATACAAGAAACACACCTCAACCTCAAAGACAGACATCGTCTCAGAGTAAAGGGTTGGGAAAAAATATTCCAATCAAATGGACCTAAGAGAAGCAAAGTGGTGTAGTGTTTTTTCAGACTGTGGTGCTCTGGGTGCCTTAACTGATGGGCTACTGGAAAGAGGCTTCGCAGTGAGAGCAGAGGCCTCCAGACAGTGACCGCAGGAGTGAGCCACCTTGGAACCAGACCCCCAGCCTCCACCAAGACCTCAGTTGCCTGCGACCCTTTCCAACATCTGGACCACAGCCACGGGAGAGACGGCGTCAAACACACTCGGCACAGCTGCTCTTGAATCCTGACCCACCCATAGTGACCAGGGTGGTTATTTTTTTAGGGTCATTGCTTTAAAACCATTCAATTTGGGAGAAATTTCTTATACTACAGTAGATAACTAATACATCACTGTGTCAGGATATAGTACATAGCTTATGAAGTCCATATTTGAGGAGTAGGAAATGCCAACTATCAATTTAGTTCATAAAAATAGAATAATAAGGTGTCTATGATCATTTCCCTTCTCAAGGGACTGTTCCAAGACATTTAGTAAATACTCATGAAGTGCTGTTGTATAAACTATTCCCTTTCCTCTACACTCATACCTATGACCACTGATGAATTAGACTAAGACGATAGCAATAGTAACTATTAATAAGAAAAAAGAATAATTGTAACAATTTAAATAGAATAAGGATTGTGTGACTCTTTCTCACTCAAAGTAAGATTTTCTATTTGATGCTTTCAGTTCACGGTTGCCTACATGAAAAGAAAATTTGAGAAAGTGAAACTACAGCTCAGGGTGAGCTGGGAGACCTATTCTTGGCCATGGTGGAGTGCATGGGCACCACAGTGGCCCTCCATGGTAAACAGCTTCTCAGCTGAACGAAGCTAGGAAGTGACAGTGTTTGGGGCTGATGCAGGATAGCACAGAGCTGTGATCATGGAGAAGAAAGGAAAGGAGGCCAGGAACTCCACAGCCCTCTGTGTAGACACTTTCCAGACTGTGGCTCAGAGAAGACTCAAGAGTTCACAGAGATCCCGCAGGACTGAGGAAACAGATTTGGGCATTTAGATCTACAAACTGGTTGAAGGTTGAGAGCAGGAGAAAAAATTGGGGCACTGCAGAATTGGGGTGTAGCTCAGTAGTCAGGTTTATATTCAGCAGGTGTGAGGCTCTGAGTTCAGACCCAAGATCCATCAAGTTCCAAGCAGGCACCGTGACAGAGGTTTGACAGGTGATTCTGAAATTATATCCAAATGCAGACATCTTAGAACTAAAATAATGTGGGGGCAGGAGCATCATGGATAACTTGTCTTAAATTACCATCGTGGTATTAAGAAAAAGTAGTGAATACAGAAGCAGACTTACAACACATCTAGCTCCTAAGAGAGAAAGACAAGACAATAGATAACAAATCCAGTCCCAGGCTAGCTATATCTTAAAAGGGAAGCCTCTGCTCAGAACATACGCAAAAGTTAACTTGAGGGGGATCACAGCCCTGAACATAAAGGCCACTCTGCATGGCTCCGGAAGAAAATATGGGAGTGGCCGGAGAGACAGCTGAGAGCCACTTCCTGCACAGGACCCAACACCATACCCCGTGGCTCACAACTGCCCAGCAGCTCTAAGGGGTCCAGTATTCTCACCTTGCTTCCACCACCCTGCACTCACATGCATGAACCAACACACAGGCACACAATATACGGCACTGAAAATTTAATTTTTATAAAAATAAAAAATAAAAATTTTGATTTATCGAAAGATACCATTCACACAAGAACATGCACACACACACACTCACACATTACATACACACAGACAGACATTAAATAAAGAAGTACCATTCAAGACTGAGAGCAGACATCATTCAAAAATTAAAAGGCAAGCAGCAAGCTGGGCAGTGTGGCTCAAGCACTCAGGAAGCAGAGGCAGGCGGATCTCTGAGCTTTGTGGCCAGCCTGGTCCACAAAACAAGTTCCAGGACAGCCAGGGCTACACAGAGAAAACCTGTGTCAAAAACAAACAAATGAAAAGAGTCCGGCAACAAACCAGGGAAGACTGTTTATAATCTGAAAACATCACATAATGTCTTTCCCAGCTCCTGTGCTGTGATAGTGATGCTAAGCAAATTTCTCTCCTGCTCGCACCACCACAGTTAATCCATGAGGTTAGAAGGCCACTATCCTAAAAGAGAAAGCACATCCCACTGTAACTGATCCTGACTTTACAGAACCCTGGTGAGGGGGTAGGGGGGCTGTCCAGCAAGCCCAGGTTGGTAAGAGGCAGCCAGGGCTGGTTGGCTGGATCAGGAGTGCAGTAGAAACACCGATAGGAACTTTCCAAGTGTCAGAAAAATGAAGTAACGCAGAAGGGTAAGGAGCGGATGTGTGAGGGCACAGGGTCAGGGAGTGGGGAGCCAGCCCTGATAGACAGAGGAAAGTAAAGTCCAGTGGGGATGGTGCGTGGGAACGAACCTGTCCTACGATGAGGGTGGATTCTTTACAGCTAGCTAGGACCAGTGGTCCCAGGGGTGTAGATTACAGCCACAAGGTCAGAGGCTGCAGGATCAATTTTGTCCTGGTTGGAGGAAAATTGAGAAATGTTAGAATTATATCTCAAAATAGTTCATAAAGACCCTGGCTGCCTTTGAGGATTCAACAGGAAGTAATGTCTTTTTCCATTAAATGCAAGTGCTAGCCGGAACCTCCGGTGATTTCTGAAATTGCTCCTGATGTCTGCTGGCGCGTCTTCATTTCACAGCCCCTAGGACAGCATGGAGGCGAGGCAATAGCAGAACCACGTCCCTGGCTGTTCTCAGAGCCAGGTCAGCTCACCTCCACAGCCCCAGCAGTATTATCTCAGACACATGTCCCCAGCCAGGTGACAACCTAGAGCCAGCGTGACTGAAATCTGCTTATCAGCATTGGAATATGGTACTTCACAACCTTAGCCATAAAAAAGATGAAATTCCATTATTTTCAACAACCTGAATGAAACTGGAGAACAGTATCTTAATAAGATGGACACAGAAAAACAAGCACATGATGTCACTCATATGTGGAAGCTAAGAGTTGTCCTCAAAGACGCTGAAAGTGGGAGACTGGAGTTACAGCTCACTTGATAAAGTGTTTGCCTAGCGTGGTAGTGTCAGTAAGAGTGGCCCCGTAGACTCAGGTTTGAATGCTTGGGGAGCTAGAGAGTAACATTGTTAGGGAGGAGTAGGAGATGTGGTCTTGTTGGAGGAAGTGTGTCACTAGGGGTGAGTTTGGGGGCTTCAAATGTTCAAGTCAGGTTCAGTCTCTCTCCTCTCTCTCTCTCTCTCTCTCTCTCTCTCTCTCTCTCTCTCCTCTGCCTATCTAGATGTAGAACTTTCTGTTCCTCCTCCGGCACCATGTCTGCCTGCATGTTCACCAAGCTTCCCACATGACAACAATGAACTAAGCCGCTGAGCCTGTAAGCCAGCCCCATTTAATGTCTTTATAAGAGTTGCTGTGGTCATGATGTCTCCTCATAGCAATAGAAACCCTAAGACATCTAGCATTTACAAAGGCCTGAGTTTTATCCACAAAATTAAATACACTAGGTATGGGGGTGTCTACCTGTCAATCCCAGAGGATCCAAAGTTCAAGGTCTTGGTTACATAGAAGTTCAAGATCAGCCTTGGATACACGGAATACATGAGACTTAGTCTTGAAAATTTTTATTACCTTTTTTATTAATTTATGGGTGCATATAAGAAAAACAAATTTTTGAAGATATAACATTTCTGATTTAAACATTCTGAAATGCATGCCTCTTTCAGACATCTCATTTCCCATTAATATGGACAATTTTTATGTTGTGGTATGCTAGTTAAAAATAAATATAAGGTTTTTTAAAGAGCTATAGCTATAAATTCAATACATTTAATATTGAAAAAAATGAAAGAAAATCAGCCAGCCTGATAGCCATCCAAACCATTAAAAATGAATACCTTCAGACCATTTTTCAGAAATGTACCAATTACTTTAGTGCACACTCCCAAGAATAAATCAAAATAGTCAGTGCTCGTATCTATGAAGCTAGAATCTACCTGTTTCCTGGAACTGAAGTGAAATTAATTAAAGTCCCACAGTGGACCAAAAGCTGCCCTGGTCCACCTTCCTTAAGATTTCATGAGGTTGTCCATATGTCTAGTATTCTGTTGGCGTCAACATCCTGCCTCTGCATCCTTCCCTCTGGACAGCAGTATAACATGGACTATAGCCCATTCACTGATGTTCACTGATGCCACTCCTGGTAGAAGAGGCAAATCTTACTAATGGTTTGTGGATCATAGAAATCCCTTAGCTGGCAGTTGTGGGTGTAGTTCAGCAGCTAAACACATGGTAGCATGCAAGAGACTCCTGGCACTACAGGTTTCCTAAATTTCCCAAGACAGCGCCACGGCTGAAAGTCAAGCGCTCAACACATGAGCCTGGTGACAGCTCACAGGCAAACCATAACAGGCACTAATGTCTCTCACAAAGCTGACGTCACCATGACTTCATTACCACCTAAAGCTCCAACTCCTAATACTGTCACCAACATGAATCGTGACAAGGACAACCATCCAAAGCTCAGTACTACTCCACCATCAGCCATGCCCTAGCTCACTGAATATGTGCCAAACACCTTCTGATCATTTCATATGAGTTGTTATCTTATCTAGCCCTCATTGACACTGTTTGTATTCGTTACATTCCTGTTGGGGTGATAAAGCACCTCAAGCAAAAGCAGCTTACAGAAGAAGTTTATTTGGCCTATGGTTCCAGAGGGATGTGTCCATCACAGCAGGGAAGCTTGCTAGCAAGCAACGGGTATGATGTCTAGAGCAGAAAGCTGAAAGTCTACAAAGCAGAGAGAGTGAACTGGAAGTGGCAACAGGGTTTTTCTCTCAGAGTCTATACACAATGACACACTTCTCCAGCAAGGCCATACCTCCTAAGCCTCCCAAACAGCATTACCACAATGGGAGCAAGCGTTCAAATATAACAGTAGGGAACATTCTCATTTAAACCACTATATCATGGAATTATTCTAATAACAAAGAAATTAAGATCCACCTAGTCAGGTGTGCTATCACATGCCTTTAACTCCAGCACATGGGAGGCAGAGACAGGCGGACCTCTGTAAGTGTGAGGCCAGCCTGGTCTACATAGCAAGTTCCAGAACAGCTATAGTTACGTAGAAAGACTGTCTCAAACAAACAAGGATTCAGCTGAAATTCTAGTACTTAGGAGACTGGGACAGTAACATTACAAGTTGGTGGCCCGCCTAGGGGTACCTAGTAAAACCATGTCCCATAGGAAAAAAAGGAGAAAAGTAAGAAGAGGAGGAGGGGCCAGGCCTGGTGGTGCCCACCTTTAATCCCAGTACACAGAGGCAGCAGTAGGTGGATTTCAGTGAGTTCCAGGCCAGCCTGGGCTACAAAGTGAGTTTCAGGACAGCCAAATGGGACACTGTCCCAAAATAACAACCAAAATAAAAAGGAAGGAAAAGAAAAGAAAAGAAAAGAAAAGAAAAGAAAAGAAAGAGAGAGAGAGAGAGAGAGAGAGAGAGAGAGAAGAGCAGAAGGGGGAGGAGAGGAGATGAGAGGGGAGAAGAGGGAAAGCAAGGGGGGAAGAAGACTGGGAGAAGAGATAGACGGAAAGAAGAGGTGGAAAGAGAGGGAAGAAAAGAAGAAAGGGGGAAGTTAAAGCTCAGCAAAATTGTGCTTTGTGTCCAAGGCCACAGAGTCTGTTTCTCTCATGACTCCACTGAGGTGAGAGGAGAGTATGCTTTCAAAGCCTGCTCCAGACATTGCCCGCAAACAGGACCTCTTTTTAGGTGACAGCTGAGACCTTAATGTTCTTCAATGTCCATTTTCCTCTTCCTCTTGTCAGGAAAAAGGTGATTTTGGGGGGTTCTTTCGGAGGGGATGTTGCAGGAGTGAGGGGAGGATATGTAGGGATTTGGAAGTGAACCGGATTGGGGTGCCTGATGTGAAACTTCCAAAGAATCAATAAATAATTACGTTTAAAAAAAAGAGAGAGAGAGATGGCCTCTGGGAAGTAGTTAAGTCATGAGGACTCTCCATCGCTTCTGTCCCTTCCCACCTCATCATGTGTTCTGTGTGCATGTGCATGTGGGTGCATGTGTGTGTGTGTATGTATGTATGTATGTATGTATGTCCTGTGGGGTGTAGTATGTGTGCATCTGTGTGTGAGTACAAATGCATGCATACATATTGAAGAACCAATGAAAACATCTGGGTATTGATCCCCAGCTTCTCCCCCGTTTGAGATAAGGTCTCTTTGTTGTTCACCACTGTGGACGTCACTAGGGGCCCATGAACCTCCAGTGAATCTGTCTTCGCCTCCTTTCTCACCATAGGAACATTAAAATATAGACATATGCTACCATGCCCAGTTTTGGGGATTTGAACTCAGGTACTTTATACATTGAGCCATCTCCCCAGCCCTCATCCGCCTTCTCTATTATATCTCTAGCATAGTTATAATAAGACCTTGTCTGTTCATTCCAGCAGCTAACAGTTGTCTGTTGTCTACTTCCACGTCATACATCCCCGGAGTAAGCAGCAGCAATACACCATTTTTCTTCCTTTCTCTCTTTCTGTTTTTAGAGGGCATGGTTTGGCCTAGGTCTTTTTCGATGGCATTGGGTTTGGAAACCAGGGCCTTGAACATTCTAGACAAACTCCCTACCACTGAGCTACACTCCCAGACCACAAGGCACAACACTGGAAGCAAAGAGAAGTCCTCACTGCTCCTACCAGCAACTTCAGCTTGGACTTCCCAGTCTCTGGAACTGGAAGAAATAAATTTACTTATTTATAAATTATCCAGTTTATGGTGTTTTGTTCTAGCTACATAGCTAGGCCAAGACAACTGCAACACCTAGAACTCCCTCCTGCTTACATGTACCCATATTCCCCTGGATGAAACAAAGGCTAAAAGACTGCTACCTTTCTTAAGCTTGCTGGGCCTGGCATGAGGCGCATACTTTTAATCCCAGCACTCTGGGGACAGAGACAGGTGGATCTCTGTGAGTTCAAGGCCAGCCTGGTCTACAAAGTGAGTTCCAGGACAAGTAGGGCTGTTAAAGAAACCCTGTCTCCAAAGAAACCTTTTGATATTTGTTTTCAGAGTCCAGGACAATCCCTAGCTCATAGTAGGCTCACAGATTATTAGATCTGAATGAACACTGAGTTCAAGAAATACATCAGATGATTAACTGAGTCACCCAAAGCTTATGCATTAGTCTTTAAACAATTCCTTATGAAGCCATAAAGTTGTTCTTTTTTAGAGAAAATACTTCAGTGTAGACTTTATTTAGCTATAGTGTTCCTGTAACCTCAAATCTTCTTGTTCATTTATGGGTTCTCATACTCATTCCTATTGCAACATGTTCACCAGATTTTCCGTCTCTCTCCCCTGTGATGCTTTGAAGTAAAGTATGATTGAATAACTGCAGTTTGAGCTTTGACAAAGTTTGAGTAAATGGATTACAGATAATTTCCTTTAAATGCGATCTTCAATGCCAGGAATACACAAAGCTCACCAGAGCAAGACGTTTATCAAGGACAGGAGATTCGACTCTCTAATTCACAGAAAATACCAGCACACTTGTTGAACTTAAGATACCACTGGCCTTTAAATACACATTATTTACACAAACACACACACACACGATACCAGATAAACTCTGATTCAACACTTTCTTACTGCTTAGAATCACTTGGGATTTTGTATTTGCTGTTGTTTTCTGGTGCCAGTATATTTGTGACAGTGTCTCACAATGTTGCACTAGCCTGGAATTCACTCTGTAGATTAGGCTAGGCTTGAACTCAAGGAGGTCTACCTGCCTCTGCCTTCCCAGTTCTGGGACTGAAAGTATGTGCCAGTATATTTGTTTTTATTTTCTTTTTGAGACTGTCTCACTGTGTAGCCCAAGCTGGCCTATGACAAAACGAGAAAGAGAAGAGGCGGAAAATAAGCTGCCCATCAATGCTACCTGTTAGATGTTTTTAATTTACCAGTTGTTGAGGCTGAGAACTGAAGAACAATCTAATGAAGCCCTCGCTGGAGAAAGGATGCCCACAAATGCCCAGTAGGCAATGAGCCACCAGGTCTGCTTCATGCATGCTAGGAAAGCACTCCACCAAGTGGGCTTCATCCCCAACCCTAAGGAAGACATATTAATCTAGCTACCGCATATGGCTTGGACTCTTATAGATGCAACCGCATGAATCTGCCTTATTAAAAGGTACATCGTTACACTTTACTTCCCAGGAACATGGGAATGTTAAATTTTAGATGTCATTGCACTTGACTGCAGACAGATTTTTCTTTGGGCGGCCAGCTCACAAAAAAATGACATGGAAACATCAATAATTATTAAAGCCCCCAAAAATGTTGAAAGCTTGTTCTATAGCTCAGGCTTGTTCAACTAGCTCTTATGACAACCCATTTCTGTTCAACTATGGGATGCCACGTGACTCATGGCTTTACCTCTCCTCCTGCATGTCTTGTTCCCTCTGTGTTTAGTGATGATCTCCTTCTTTCTTCCTCCCAGAGCTCTCTGTCCCCAGAAGTCCCTCCTAACCTCTTCCTACCTAACTGATGGCCATTCAGCTCTTTATTAAACCAATCACAGCAACACATCTTCACACAGTGTAAAGGAATATTCCACAAACGTGACCCTTTTGAAAGTCACTGTAAGCAGCATGTGGAGTGGTCAGGCTATGGAGGGTAAAGCAGACACCTACAGGAGTAACGGCATCCCATGAATCTTAGTATTACATGGATACTGCTGGTACTTTAGGAAGGAATTTCCAAAAACCACATTATTCATAGATTAAGAAAGAGCTGTTGTGGAATATTAGCTAAAGATGTGTCATATTTGTTTATGCTGTGGAATATTTGTTTAATGACACAAAGATGTGCTGCATTCTTTTATGTTGCATTTGTTTAACTCTGTGAAACTGTGTTACTTTGCCTGTCTAAAACACCCGATTGGTCTAATAAAGAGCTGAATGGCCAATAGCAAATCTGGAGAGGGATAGGCAGGGCTGCCAGGTAGAGAGAATAAATAGAAGGAAAAGAAGAGCAGAAAAGAGGAAAGAGAAAAGGAGAAAGAGAGGAAGATACCAGGGGCCAGTCACCCAACCACACAGCAAAACACAGAGTAAGAGATAAAGGAAGGTATACAGACTAGAGAATGGCAGAAGCCTGGAGGCAAAGGTGGATGGGATAATTTAAGTTAAGAAAGCTGGCTAGAAATAAACCAAGCTAAAGCCAGGCATTCATAAGTAAGAATAAGTTTCCATGAATTTATTTGGAAGCTGGGTGGCAGAACACCCCCCCCCCAAAAATAACTACAAAGATCTATGTCTCAAGCAATGTAGACAGAAAAACAAAGTGGTTTGAAAAACCTTTGGCAGGTGGTGATGCTTGGGCCACGCTACTCAAGAACTCCACATCTTGGTGTTTGAGAAAACAAGATCAAGATCATGCTCTTTCTCACCTTCTTCTTCTTCTTTTAATTTATTTATTTATGGGCCGGGCAGTGGTGGCGCACGCCTTTAATCCCAGCACTAGGGAGGCAGAGGCAGGCGGATCTCTGTGAGTTCTAGACCAGCCTGGTCTACAAGAGCTAGTGCCAGGACAGGAACCAAAGCTACAGGGAAACCCTGTCTCGAAAAACTTAAAAAAAATTATTTATTCATTCATTCATTTGGTTTTTCAAGATAGGGTCTCTTTGTGTAGCTTTGGAGCCTGTCCTGGAACTAATTCTTATAGACCAGGCTGGCCTCACACTCACAGAGATCCGCCTGCCTCTGCCTCCCGAGTGCTGGGGTTAAAGGCATGTGCCACCACCGCCTGGCTTCACCTTCTTATTTTCTCTGAAGTAATAAAATCTTGTTCTAGAAACATCTTCCCTATATCAGAAAAAAAGGAGAGTGCTTATCCCTACAGACACAGACGGACACACACACACATACGAACAAAAGGCTCTGCTAAGTTCCCACAGTTTATTACCATCAGATCAGAATCTTTTCTCCACTCAGAGTTTTTCAAACATAAACTTTTGTTTCTTTTTAATTTTAACATTTAGTTGTTTCGTTGGGAAGGGGGCGTGTAAACACGCCATGGTGTGGAGGTCAGAGGACAGCTTATGGGAGTCAGTTCTCTCCCTCTGTTGTGTGGGTTCCAGGGCTGGAACTCAGGTGTCAGCTTGGTGCCCAGCACCTTTATCCACTGAGCCAGATCATCAATTGGACAAAGACAGAAGGGGAGGAAGATTCCACAAAGTGTGCTCTGACCTCCACACAGGCACCACGGCACAAGCATAGACACTTTTTTTTAAAGTTTTAAGTCACAGATTTACTTGTTTCTTTGGGTCTTCATTTCTGAGGGCTCCTGTATCATGATTATATTTTTTAAAAATATTTATTCCATTTTTTCTTGTTAATGTGCTGTCTGATACAGACATCTCTGCCATGAACCTTGGAATTGATGAAGAAAATTTATTAATTTTCTCATCTGCAATAATGAAAGACACACATGCTCAAAAATGTGGATAAAAATATGAATTAAAATTTTCTTGCCAGGTGGGGCAGAGGCAGGCGGATCTCTGTGCATCTGAGGCCAGTCTGCTCTACACAGAGAGTTCTAACACAGGCAGGACGATACAGGGAGACCCTGTCTTAAAAACAAAGAAACGTAAAATTTCTTACCTAAGTTTTTAAAGCAATCCTTGTATATTTGTCACTAATATTGACTTTAAATATATAATTAAATGAATATTAAATATTATGGGTAGGTACTGGACTTTTTCCTTTAAACCTCTAGAACTTTTGTGTCAGAGGAGCCTTGATCAGGGTTCTATTGGGTCCCCTTGAGGAAAAGCTATTTCCCTCTGATCAAAAGAACGGGATGCCTCTGACCTGGAGGGAGACCTAACACTCCAAACCACCCAAAACACAGCTGGGCCAGTCAATCACCTGACTAAGAGACCCCCACTCAGAAAGGCAAATTCATCCACCTAACACCATACTAAGAGATGGGAGGAATAACTATCCTCCTAACGACAGAATGTGCTTTTCCTTCCCAGAAGGGAGGCGCCCTGAGATTCTGTGATGTCTATCCACCTTCTGCGTGTGACTTATAAGGGTGTAACTATTTTTAAACTCTAATAAAATTGTCCCCGAGCTTTCTTCTGAGGAGGTAAAGATCCCTCCGAGGAGACAGACTTCTCAGCAATGTAGGGTACCCAATTGTTAAGAAAAATCCTCTCCGCCAGCGCACAAAAATCCAATCAAGCCAAATTAAATTGAATTAAAATGCCCATGTTTTAATAAATACAGCATTCTCAGGTGGCTGAGAGCATGGCAAGGGAAACAGAAAACAGGGGAGCATATGCAAAACCTGGTACCACGTGTTCCTCCTCTGAGTGCCCAGGGAGAGGTCCGGACCTGACATGCTGGGACTTGGATTCCAGACGAATGCAACTTCCAGGCCAGGGGGCTCGGATGGATGCCAGGGACTGGGGTGATGCCCCCAACTTAACATCACATTCCAGACTCTTTGGATATAGGGGTGACAGGAAGTTGAGGTGATAATTATAACCAACATTTTAAGCTCTCTTTGGAAAAAGGGGCGTAGACTCAAGTCTGGCTGCTTCCTGCGGGCATGGGACGATGTGGGAGAGGGGAGAGGGGAAAGTTGGCCTGGCCACCCGAGAGTGCTGTATTTATTAACGCATGGTCATTTTAATACAGTTTAATTTGGCTTGGATGGATTTTTGAGCACTGGCGGAGAGGATTTTTCTTAACACCAACGTGCAGCTCCATAAAACTTTCAGTAACATAAAAGCACAGTTTTTCACTAGGAAACCCCCACATTGTCTTATCTTTGAGTCTATACAACTTTTACTTTAAATTAACTGGAAAATTTCCCCCAATTTTTTATTTTACTTAGTCTTATTAAATGCTGTATTCTTCTTTAAAACAATAATAAAGAAGCAAGAGAGACAGCTCAAAGTTAAGAGCACTTGCTGCTCCTGCGGAGGACCCAAATTCAGTTCCCAGCACCTACAGTGGGCGGTTCACACCTGCCTGTCACCCCAGCCTCTGGGGTTCTGACACATTCTTCTGACCTCCACAGGCACCAACACACATATGGCATTCACTCATACAGACACAAAAACATACACACAGGTACAAATAATGATAAAATATTTAAAAACTATTGACAGAGACAATAAACACAAGACAGTGATAGAGAGACTTTAGCTAAAGCGGTTTATTCAGTGAAAGCTTCATACGTTTAAATGGCACCCAGGAACTTGACTGATGAGAAATCTTTCACATCCAGCTCAGCCTGGAAATCTCTCTTTCATCCAAAATAAACAAGTACCAGGCTTTCTCTTTGTGTGGGGGGGGGCAACCATTTCCCAAATCATGACACAGAGACTTATTATGACCGTGAATGCTCGGCCTAACTTAGGCTCGTTTCTGGCTACCTCTTTTAACTTTACCCATTTCTCTTCATCTACCTTTAGCTAGGGCTTATTTCCTTTCTTCTGTTTATCTTACTTTCACTGCTTCCTTATGTCTTGCTGGCTAGCAGCTGCCTCGTTTCTTGCCCGGGGTGTGCCCCTCTTTGTCTTCTCCTTCTTCTCTCATTCTTTTTTTCTCTTCTGCGCTTAGATTTCTCCACCTATCCTTTCTCCTGCCTAGCTATTGGTCATTCAGTTCTTTATTAAACTGAACAGGTACCCTAGGAGGCAAGGTGTAACAAATGCAACACATCTTTTGATAACTAAACAAATGCAGCAGAAACAAAAGCAACACACCTTTATACAGTATTTATGCAGTAGTATTCTGCAGCATAAGCAAATGTAGCACATCTTTGCCTAGTAAAAACAATATTCTAAGGCAGCCTACTTCTCAGAACCCAGGACAAAGTTCCTGTCGAGATGCTATACACACTCTAGCGAAGACCAGCCCCTGGCCTGTGCTCTCATGGCACCTGAATGTGAGCCCTTACATGGCAATCTAGAGAAACATTATGTGGAGAGGACACTTTCCTGAGGTTTCTTTGTTTAAGGTCATCGTTCAAGACACAATTTAGGACAGGGTCAGCCCTTGGCCAACTCACCAGCTTCAAGAGACTGAAAGGCACCTTGATTGTAGGGGCCTAGAAAAATGAGTTGAATGGCCCAAGAGATCTTGGTTGATTCTCCAAATTTTTTAGCTGAAACAAGGAGAAAGAATAACTCCAGAAATGAGTTAATGCCAAAGTTTGTCCCAATGTTGGCGGCTGAGGGAGCTACAGGACACTCAGAGGTCTCCTGTTTGAAAGTAAAACCATCTGAAGAGAAGTCCTTCCTGACCAGAGCACGGCAAAGCCCAAGGGAGCTTCCCTCTGCCCTCTGAAGGTCCCAACAGCGATGCTACTGAAAACAGAAGAAAGGCCACAAGTTCCCAACATGCCCAGAAGTGCTAGAACCTAACAACCCAGTGAGGGTCAGAAGCGATGCACCCCTTTCATGGGAAGGAAGCATGCCTGGGTGGAGGCAGTTTTAGGGGAAATGAATGTCCTCAGAGACAGGAAATAGATCGAGCCTGGTTTGTTCTGGGTTTACTGGTACCTTCCTTCTTGCCATCAATTCCCCTAGTCAGTGGGATAATCTGAATAATGGGAAACAAACCCACAATTTAATATCTTTTGGAAGATTCAGTCTTGAAGATAGATTAGGAAAGCCCTGTCCAGCATTTTCTTCTCCCTTGGGGCTCTCTGCTTAAAGTCAAATTGGCACCAGGCATGGTGGTGCATGCCTTCAATCTCAGTACTCAGGAGGAAGAGACAGGTAGACAGCTGCCTACTCGAGCCAAACTGGTTTACATAATGAGTTCCAGGCCAGAAGGCTACATATTGAGACTCTGCCGCCACCCCACCCCCCCACCCAAGAAAAATCCAGACTGGCATACCTACGTTTTCTGAGGCTTAGCCCTAACCAGGCCTTAGCTGCATGCATTGAGGCATCCTAGAGTCACTGAACAAGGACTCTGATACAGGGCCTGCTTGCAGTATGGGATGTTCAATTAGCAGCAGAAAAAAGAAAGGGTCCCTGATAAGCAGAAGCGAAGTCACTGTGCAGCCGGGTGCAGGATAAGAGCAGCTCTGGACATTCGGAAAGGTCAACAGACAAAACACCAAGTGTTTGACAAAGAGGAGAGTAGGCACACTGCAGAGACCCTTGCCTTAGGCACAGGCGGCTAAAGGTTTCTCTCAGTCCCCAACAGGGAAGAACAATACGTTCAGAGCAGAAGCACGCTGGAAGGGATTTGGACTCTTTCTCTGTAAAGTAATACTCACATTCAGCTCAGCAAAAATTGGATCTAGGTCTCTCCCAGTGCCTACGTCTTGCCGTTCTTAATTAACACCATTCTTATTGCTATGAGGTTCCAAGCTAACGAAGCCCTCTAGGTATTCTTACAGCTGTATTCAAAGAAAAATCACAGCTGACCAGAGCAGTCCAGATCCCCCTGCCCTTGTGAGGCAGACAGGGTAAACAACGTCCTTCACCCCACAGAACACTCTCCTAATAAGCCCTGTGTCACAGTGACTTAGAAATACCTTCCGGTGCATGCTCTAGAAGAAAGAGAAGGTGGGTTAAATCAAAGGTTTCCAGGCTGCTAAGGAGCAATCTGTCATTTTCGGGATCAGGAGGGGAAAAAAATGTAGTCTGAGGACAATTATTTTGGTCTCTCTTTGTATTCCCTCTGTTCCTGCTTAACCTTACACTTCTCACCCACCCCAGTGGCCTTCAGAGGACTACAAACTTCCCTGACAGGACCCTTCTCGCCAGCTCCCTATTCTCATGCAAATCCGCCCTATAAGTCCATGCTTTCTCATTCCGCTCCCATTTGAAACATAAAAAGAAGAAACCCCACCAGAAGCCCCGTGGTTTCCCCAGAAGGGGTGCAGCCTAGATAACCTTTGTCCCTTTTCCTTCACTAATTCCCGATCTGAGCCCGAAGTGTTCCCACAGGTGTGGCTTGGGCTTTGTCCCCGTCCTTTCGGACGCCCACAACAATTCACATTCATAAAAAGTGAGATTAAAAGAGTGTGCTGGTTGGCCTGAACTCCCGAGTTCTGCTCTGTCCCTACTAACGATTTCTTTTCAAGGGCAGATTTTTATCTTGGTAAAGAGAGTGATGCCTCCCCAGCTGGGAAAACAGTGAAGAAATTACCCCCAGATCTCCATGAGACCTAAGAGGTTATTTGGCGTATCTAGTAAACTCAAGGCTGAAGACTGCGAGAAAGGCCTGGGAGTAGAGAACTTGCTTACCTACGGTGCGTGAGGGGTTCAATCGCAGCCCCGCCCCACTAAAAAAAGGAGAAGAAAACTGACAAGAGAAACATTTATCATTATACATAAGGTTATTAATGATCTGCTTTGTACTCTGCGGGAAATATACACACATCTAGGCCCTGTGCTCATGAGACGTGAGACCATGTGAAGAGGATAAAACAAAAGGGGCATTTTGTTTTGTTTTGTTTTGTTTGTTTTATTTTAAAGTATGAGGTCACTTAAAGGGCTTCAGAGGAGAGAAGGAATTTAAACTTTTTGCCCAGTGTGGCACCATCTGCCTGTGGAGGAGGATCAAACAGTTAAGAGACCAACCGGAACTACATGGAACCTGTCTCAAGCTAAATGAGTAAATAAGTAAATGATAATTAAATGATTTAAATTTTCTTTAGTTGTATTTTTAAAAAAAAATGCTTTTTGATCAGTTGTATGGAGGCTCAAATGTATCAATTTTAATCCAAACTGCTTAAATAGTCATCAAAGTCAAAATACACAAAAAGTATTTGTTGTGGGGTCTGCAGTACATGTAATTAATGTACCCTGGCCATGTGTCCAGAACCATGCTGAACACTGTGTGCATGTTGTATGATCCAATCCCACAGTAGAAGCATGAAATGAACAAAACCCAGAGTCTAAGGACAGACAAAAGAGTCGCACGGCAGGACTTCAGGGACCAGAGCTAAGACGAACGCATTTCACAGGTAAGGAAGGTTCATACAGGCTGAGTAATTTACACGAAGAAGGAGCAACACAGAAAACTTAAATATCCAGGTCTTTCTGTTCAAATATTTATTACCATATGTACTATCTCCTATTCTTTCCCTCAAGCTGTATCAATAGAAAATAATTTCCCTCTACTCTTACTTTCAATATTCAAGAGGTCACAAGTTAAAATAATAAAGATGTTTAAATTTTTTAAATTTACATAACACACATGTGAGTTCAGAAAAAAAGGCGTGACTCAAAGAGGGTGCTGGAATTTGGAGGATCTTCCCCATCTTTTTCTTTTAGACTTATGTATTTCATGTATGTGAGCACTTTGCCTGCATGTATGAATGTGCGCATCATGTGTGTGACTGATGCAGGCGATGCCAGAAGAGGGCATGAGATACTCCGATGCTGGAGTCACGGGGCATTCCGGCACCGCATGGATGCTGAGACTCTTATAAGAGGAGAAAATGTTCTTAACCACCGGTCCATCTCTCCAGCCCTGTTACTCACCATCTTACTAGGAGACAAAGGGTTGAGGAACAGTTCTGGGAAAGCAGATGACCTCTTAGAAGGTGTGAAGCAAACACAGAGGGCGCCTTTGAAAGATAAATGGGCTCCAGGGAGAATGCATGGGAGATGAGATGGCTTGCTGGCCGCGTCCTTTGAGAAGACAAAACTAGCGTGGGAGGGAAGGAAAGGAAGGGGGAAGGGAAAACGGCAAAGACTTTCCTGTTAAATGATAAAAATCCCATACTACAAAAATGGATTGTTCCAGCGTCACTGGCCTAACGGAGCAGTCCCTGACAAGAGACCCGGCACCGTGGGTGTGGAAACTGTTGCGAGACGGTCACAAGAAACTGACTTCAGTTCTTCCAGATACTTCCTTCTTTTTTTAAAAAAATATTTATTTATTATGTATACAATATTTTGTCTGTGTATATGCCTGCAGCCCAGAAGAGGGCACCAGACCCCATTCCAGATGGTTGTGAGCCACCATGTGGTTGCTGGGAATTGAACTCAGGACCTTTGGAAGAGCAGGCAATGCTCTTAACCTCTGAGCCATCTCTCCAGCCCCAGATACTTCCTTCTTTAAAAATGAACAAGAAAAGAAGGGTTTGCGGTTTTAAACTCACCGACCATGATCTTGTCTTAACGCTTCGCTTCCTAACCAGCTTGCTTCGACGTCTGGGAAAGGTAAGGAGGACTTGCAGCACTAGCAAGGAGCGCACACAGGAGGCAGCCTGTCTTCATCAACAGCAGGAAGTGTGTCCTCGTGTGTTACTGTGCCACAGTGCCAAAGCTCGAGATGCGTCTGGTTTCCCTCTGTTCACAGAGGCAGCATGTTTGTTCCCAACACATACCTGGAATGAAGAGAGCCCATTAAGTTACTGTAGGGCAAAGGCACCCTAGGGTACCAAAGAGACTGATTAATGTTGACAGTCATCTCAAGTGAGATTTTAAAAACACATGCCTGGCATCCATCACTTTCAGAAGCATTTGGGGGTTTCTTTTCTTTTCTTTTTCTTTTTTGAGACAAGGTCTCTCTACTTAGTCCTGGCTGTCCTGGTACTCACTCTGTAGACCAGGCTGGACTCGAACTCACAGAGGTCTGCCTGCCTCTCTCTCCCAAGTGGTGGGATTAAAGGCATGTGCCACTAGAACTGGCTTGTGTGTGTCTATTTTCACCTCCACTCAAGGACTTGCAAACCTAAAACACCCACTGGGAAGGCCCGCACCTGCCTCATGATTCATGAGAACAGCCAGGAAGCCTCTAAGCAGAGATCTGATAGGTCCTCCCTGTCTAAGATCTCACTGGATTTAGCAAGAAACAGAAGTGATCTGTCACCTAGTATGGTGGTTTGAATGAGAAATGTAGACACACACACACATGCACACGCACACACAAGGGTCATGTGTTTGAACATTTGGCCCCCAGTTGGTAGTATAAGGTTACAGGAGGAAGTATGTCACTGGGGCAGGTTTTGAGGGTTTATAACCTTGGCACACTCTGTCCATCTCTCTGCTTCTTGTGTGTGGATGGAAATGTGATCAACTAGTTTGCTGCCCTGCCGTCATATCTCCCTGCCTGTGTTCATGCCTTCTCAGCCATGACAAACTCACCCCTCTGGAAACATAAGCCAAAATAACCCCTTTTCTCCTCTGAGTTGTTTTTGAACGTTTGCTTGTATGTTTGTCTTGTTGCTTTTGTTTTGCTCTGTTTTATGTGTCTGGGTCTTCTGCCTGAATATATGACTGAATATACAGAGTGCATGCAGTGTCCTGGGAGGCTAGGCGAGAATACTGGCTGCCCTGGACCTATGCGTGGTTACAGATGGTTACGAGCTTTCTCGTGGGTGCTGGGGATCCAATCCTAGTCCTCTGGAAGAGCAACCTGTGGTCTTAACCTCTTAGCCATCGGTCCAACCCCTTAGCCGCGTTGTTTTTTCTTTTCATCACAGCAGCAGAAAAGTAACTGAGATGCCCGTCTTCTTTCTAACTGCGTGAACTAACTGTATTAACAAATCGCTCAGGTAAGTATGGAGACACAGGAAGGAATGACAATGGCTCACAAATGTGTCTTTGGGGAGCAGTGTGCTTGGTATAGAACTCAAAACCTCACACACACTAGGCAAGTTCTTCACCACTGACTTACATGCCCTGCTCTTCTCTTTGTTTTTGTTTTTTAATAGCACAAGACTATCCCTGGCTAAGCCAAAGGGCAGTCGGAACTGCTGTCGTAAATCACACTGACTTTTCCCAGGTGGTTTAAACCAGGATGGAGAGTTTGGCCAGGCAGAGCATCAAGGCTGGCTCTCCCTCTATTCCACACCTCATAAAATGAGCCCAAGGTACCTTTGCAAGAACAGCTTGACGGTACCATGCCAGAGTCACTAGGAGAGAGAAATTAAACGTGAAAAGCAAGCCATGGGCTTAAAAGATGCAAACGCAGGCTATGTTTGGATTCCACCATTTAAAAATATGTCTTCCCAGCCCGCTAGCCACCCTACTTGGAAGGAAACCCTTAATTTATTTCTGAGGAGCGCCAGCATTCATTAGAATCATAGTCTCCTCCAGCCTCCCGCTTTCCAAAGTGGCCTCTGGGCATGTGCCTAAAATAACTTTCTAGAGCCCGTGCTCCAATAAAGAGTCCTTTGCTGAAGCTTGGATCTGATGTTCATTTATTACCCTCCTCTCAATCAATTAAGAAACATATCATAAAAGTGCATTGCCTGTAAGAGGACAAACAGAGTTTTCTCCTTGCTTGGCTCTTAGCATGATTTTCCCAGAATGAAAAGAAGCCACACATGTGTGCTGAGAGGAGAAAATGTGCTTGCATCCTGGGCTAACTCAATGAAATATTATTACCTTATCAGTCCCCGACAGAAACTGACGAGGAACAGTAATAACTTCCCTTTGCCAGAGTCGGCTCTGAACAGGGAGCGGTGCTAGCAGCCCTCGAAAAGACTGGGAAATCAAGGGTTTTTTTTTCTTCTTCTTTTTTTTTTTTTTTTAACTACATGTTTTCTGGTTAAAACAAATGTTAGTTTTAGAACTGAGATCAATGAAAAGGTAACGGTGATTTACTCCTAAATCCCCTCTTCTTAAAAAGGAAAATATTTACATAAAAGATCAAAGCCTGGGAGTCTATTCTTCTTAGCACACAGAGATGTTTGAACCCAGTCGGTTACCAAATACAGGCACTGAGACGTATGATGTCATAGTCTAGCGGGCACATTCTTCCACCCGACACATGCGTGTACTTAGGAAGAATACAAACATGTCTTAATGCCATGGACTTACGCATGCTTTGGAGGGTGGTAAGGTGGCAGGCACCTTTGGAGACAGAAGTGAAGGTGGCCCTTGGGTGGTAAAAGCGATAAACACTGGGGGCAAGCACTGACCACAGCTTGAAACTTTTTTTTAAGAAAAAGAATAAGTCTTGGGCTAGAGAGATGGCTCAGCTGCTTAAGGCTAGGCTCACTACCAAAAACATAAGAAAAATAGGTCTCTTGAAGTATTAAATCTCTGACCCACCTAAAACAGCAATGTTTTGATATGCATGACTTTTGTCTCTCAACTGGGGATAATATGTCAATGAAGATACAATTTTGAGTGATATTTATATGCCTCGTGCTGCAATTGGGAAGAGGGCTAGACACCAATGAGATTTCTACACATAGAGAAGTGTGTGTAGTTTAGAAGATGTGTCAGAATAACCTGGGTATCCTCTATCAAATAGAAATTTATTATTCTGGAGACTGAGAAATCTGAGATCTGGTGTCTGGTGAGGACCTTCTTCCTGGTTCATGGAATGTGCCTTCTTGCCATGCCCTTATGTAGTGGAAAAAATGTTCTAGCTCTCTGGGGCATCATTTATTTATGAGGGTTCCGCCCTGTGACCTAACCGGCTCCCAAAGGCCCACCCTCCAACACTATTTAGGATTTCAACTTGTGATTTTAAGAGGGGCACACACTGCCCATAGAAGAAAGCGTAAGAGAGTACAGAGCAGTTCATAAAGATGCCAGGTAATATGCAATGAAGAGCGGCTCTCCATCAGTGGGTGGCAAGATGCCCTACCCAGCACACTGACACTGAGATGGAAACTCCGGTTAGGCGGTTATCAGGTGCTGTGCTTTTCATGGAGGCAAGGAGGACAGACGACTTGGTACTTGGAGAAGCTAGGCTGTGAAGTAGGACCTTTAAAGTCTGGTTCAAAATCATCCTACACCAGGGCAGTTGGACAGCTTCTCTCTCTCTCTCTCTCTCTCTCTCTCTCTCTCTCTCTCTCTCTCT
>JABTXL010021644.1:6095934-6111641 GCA_025134845.1 Neodon shergylaensis
TCTCTCTCTCTCTCTCTCTCTCTCTCTCTCTCTCTCTCTCTCTCTCTCACACACACACACACACACACACACACACACACAGAGTCATGTGTATGTGTGGGAAATGTATGCACATATCCTAGGGCAAAGGTTCAGTCCTCCCAGGTAACTCCCAGGGTTTACCTGGTAGCAGCTCTCAGAGGCCCACAGGGCTCCCAGCAGCTATAAATTCAACCTTGAAGGGGAAATCTGGGCAGTGTAGCACTGGATCCCCAGGAGGAAGATTCCAGATCATGATTTTTCTTGTTCTGAAGAGCTCCCTATCATAGGTAAGGCCTTGTTACAGTTGAATCTGAAATATACGCCCCAGGTTTATGTTTTAAATGTCTGTAGCCAGGTGGTGGTGTTTGGAAGACTGGAACCTTCAGGATGTGAACTCCAGCTGGCAGAAATTAGAATAGAATAGAATAGAATAGAATAGAATAGAATAAGACGGGTTTGAAGGTTATAATCTAGACACTGCTCTTGGGTACCCTCTGGGCTACCTGGTCTGCCTTGATGAGGCTCACCTGCATACTCTCCTGCCACCATGAATCCTACCATGTCTTCCCATTATAGTGAACTGGGAGCCAACAGCAATCTCCCAGTCGGTTGTTTCATCAGGTATCTTGTCACTTTGATGCAAAAGTTAGCTGGTACCCGTCCTTGGTGCCCCAAAAGTTAGCTGGTGCCCGTCCTCAGTGCCCCAAAAGTTAGCTGGTGCCTGTCCTCGGTGCCCCAAAAGTTAGCTGGTGCGTGTCCTTGGTGCCCCAAAAGTTAGCTGGTGCCTGTCCTCGGTGCCCCAACCCTCCCCTTTGACACCACTACTTCTATTCACCCGAACGATCTTGGGGGAGTCAGCTGACTTGGGCTTTGTTTAGTCAGTGTTCTATTGCTGTGAAGAGACACCAGGAAAAGCAAGGATTTAACCAGGGGCTGACTTGCAGTTTCAGAGCTTCGTCCATTATCATTATGGCAGGGAGCATGGCTCTGGAGCAGTGGCAGGATTCTCTTTCTGTTCCTCGTTGTGATCTGTGAGCTCTCTTTTAATAATTTATTATACCTTATTATTATTAATATTACACTTATTATAGCATATCAGGAGCTAGCATGGGATTCCTTTGTCCGCGTTCCCCCCATCTGACTCATTCCTCTTCAGATTACACTCATTAGAAAGGATGGGGCCTAGAGAAGTGATTCAGTAGTTTAAAAGTGTATGCTGCTCCTGCAGAAAACTCAGATTCCATTCGGAGCACACGTCAGGAGACTTACAGCTGCAGCAGACCAGACACCTCTGTCCTTGGCAGACGCACACACTCACATGCTTAGACGTGCCCCCCCCATACACACACACCAGCATCAGACTGGGGAGGTAGCTCGGTGGTAGAATGCTTGCCTAGCATGTATGAGGCCCTAGGTTCAATCTCCAGCACTAAGAAAAAATTAAACAAGGCCGAGTGTGTCAGAGTACACCATTGACCCCAGCACTCCAGGGCAGAGGCCGGCAGGTGAGTTTGAGGCCAGCCTGGTCTACAGAGTGAGTTACAGGACATTCAGGGCAACACAGTGAATGAACTCTTGTCTCAAAAACAAAATGAAACAAAAACACAGGTGGGCATGGTGGTTCTCACTTTTAATCTTAGCACTCAGGAGCAGAGGCAGACAGATCTCTGGGTTTGAGGCTCAGCCTGGGTTACAGAACAAATTCCAGGACAGCCAGGGCTACACAGAAAACTGTATTAAAAACAAAATCAAAATAAATGCATAAACCAAAGAAACCACCAAACTCTCTGACTTCTTGTAACTGTCAAACACAGATGTGGTAACTCATATCCCAGCACCCAGGAAACTGAGACAGGAGGATTCCTGAATGCTCCAAAGACAGCCTGGGCTATAGTATGAGACCCTGAATAAAAAAAGAAAAGGAGGAAGAGAGGAAAGGAGGGAGGGAAGGAGTTGGAGAGAGGGAACAGGGAGGGAGGAGAAACTGAATAGATATAATTATACCAAAATCTCCAAGATGCTCAGTCCCCCGAACACAGGCTTACACATGTCTTATCTGCTGTGGGGATTCTCCTGGGCCAGGACACTATTCTGTAAAGCTCTCCTAGTTGATTGATCTCAGACAATTCTCAAACTATGGGTAGCTTGGTTCTCAGAGCTACAGCAACTCATCTTCTAGATTCTTGTCCTAATTACCCCATGACACTCAGTGATGGCCACCAGGAAAGATGCTTATGGATGAACCTAGCATTCTTTAACTGAGTACCCACTGGTTACCCTTTGCAACAGACCAAAAGTGCAAACTTTGACTCTTCTCACACCCCTCTTTCTGCCTTCTAAGTATCCTGACCTGTAAGCAGACAATAGGCCGGGTTCTTACACCAGAAGATAACTTCTGCAGGTTTTTCCCATGAATAAAAACTTGTACTTCAGAAAAAGACAAGATCCCCTGAATAAATCGGGAGCATGGAGATCATGGGAGAGGAGAAGAAGGGAGGGGAGTGGAGAAAAATACATAGCTCAATAAAAACTATTTAAAAAACTGTACTTCACGGTGGGGGCACCCCTTTAATTTCAGCACTCAGGAAGCAGAGGCAGATGGATCTCTGAGTTCAAAACCAGCCTGGTCTACAGAGTGAGTTTCAGGGCAGCCAGGACTACACAGAGAAACCCTGTCTTGTGTGTGTGTGTGTGTGTGTGTGTGTGTGTGTGTGTGTGTGTGTATCTGCAGCACAGTACCTGCACCTGATCCTCTCACTGTCTCAGTTACTAACTGTGCCTCTGCAGCTGCCACCTAGCTGTTATAGCCTTCATGTCCCTCCACTGCCACCTCTACAGTTGCCTCAACCACCTCCACATTGGGAGCCAAATGTCGTTGGCTCTGTTGTTCTATTTTACCAACAAAGATTCAGGAGCCAGATGTTGGGGTGAAAACCTGCTAGCTCAGAGAAGCAGAGAAAGTAGTGGAATGACCTTCCTCCTTAGCCATCATCTCAGAAAGTCGCTCTCTCCTATGTCCTCTGAAACAAAACTCCAGCAACCGGATGTCCCTCCCTTCTATTTCCTGTGCGCCCCACCCCCACCTACTAATTTCCTCTCACTCTCTATGATTACTTCCAGTCAGTCAGTTACTTGCTCAGCCTCTTGACCTATGGTTGATTTTATTTAAATAACACAATCTTGGGATTCACAATGTGATCATATATCCTGTGACACGGTCTCAGCCCCGCCCCCCCCAAAAAACAACTGTACTTTCATTGAGTCGCTTCCCCTTGTCTGTCTGTCTATCCTTCTGGAGAATCCCACACTTCCCCCCAAGTGTGGCGCATTAGTCAGGCTTCTTCGTCGCCATGGTAAAAGCCTGACACAATCCTAAGGAAGGAATGGTTTCTTTTTCTCGTGGTCTCAGGGCTTCTTTCTATCTGGGACATTTGGCTGAACGCACTTGGACAGAACATCAGGTGGCAGCAGGATGCCAGAGGACGTTTTCTCCTAGGGCAAGCAGGAAGTTTCAGAAGGGAATCCAGGGAAGAGCCAAGGCAAGCTCTATGTCCCGAAGATGCTCCTCGGCAATCTGCTTCTCCCAGCTGGGCCCCATCTTCTAAAATTTCCCCCAAACAGCACCACTGGCTTGGAATTAAGCCCTCAATGATGTCTTCTGGGGGTACACTTCATATTCAGACTATACCATGTGAATATATACAAATACCCATGAACAAACAAAAACAGAGAGCCGTGGGAGTACCACATGCAGTCCCAGTGCTTTGGAGTAGATGGGAGGATCAGAAGTTCAGTGTCATCCTTAGCTGCAGAGCGAATTTGAAGCCCATCTGGGTTAGATGATTGCAATGCCCGTACTACTACGTGTACTATGGTCCTGTAGCACCTGTACTACGTGTACTATGGTACTGTGCCTGTAGCCACTATGGAGCCATTTGTGAGCTGGGCAAGGGCCTGGAGATTGACACACACACAAGCACACAGAGACAGAGACATGGGTCATCCTTGAATTTCCCAAGACTGTCCCCTTCATTGTGTTCCAGGGAAGCTTATATAGGGATATTTGACTAATAGCCATGCTCTAGCCAAACCCATCAGAAACCATTCCCCTGCCATTAGGAACTCCTGAGGGTCTTGTGCACAGAGCAGCTGCAAGCATAACAAGTTGTTTACAAGAAATTCAGGGTCTGGGAGTCCACAGTTCCCAACAGATGATACTGTAGGGAAAGAGAGTTGGAGATGAGTTCAGCTGGCAGAATGCTTGCCCAGCACATATAAACCCTGTGTTTAGTCTGCAGCACTGTGTAAAACCAAGCAAAACAGCACTGAGAAGGAGTAGGCGAGAGAACCAAAAGTTCTAGATCATCCTCAGCTGTATATCAAGTTCAAGGCCAGCCTGGACTACACAAAACCCCTGTCTCAGAAGCAAAGATGAAATAAGAGAAGAAGGAGGTATTTCGATGTTTGAGGAGGCTATCAAAAGACTTGTTGAGGCATGCCTCTAATCTCAGCACTCAGGAGGCAGAGGCAGGACCACAAGTTTAAAGCCAGCCTGTGCTTCACAGCAAGTTTGTGCTGCAAAACAAAGCAAAACAACCACATGAAGGAGAGGGAGCATTGAGTGGAAGAACCTAACTCAGCAGAAAGAAAACCTGCCGGGAAGAAAAGTGGTGTGAGTGAAGCAGGCAAAGAGGCCAGCTAACTGAGAGCAGAGGATGTGGATTGCAGGTTAGTCCATCCAGATGTGCCCACTATGGGAAAGCACCAGCTAGCTGAGAGCAAGGACGCGGATTGCAGGTTAGTCCAGATGTGCCCCCTATGGGAAAGCACCAGCTAGCTGAGAGCAAGGATGTGGATTGCAGGTTAGTCCATCCAGATGTGCCCACTATGGAAGAGCACCAGCTAGCTGAGAGCAGAGGATGTGGATTGCAGGTTAGTCCAGATGTGCCCACTATGGGAAAGCATGGAGACTGAGGTAAACTCCACACCAGGAAGATATCATTGGATCATTTATGGAAAGGCATGGGGATTGAGGCAGATTTCACACCAAGAAGACATTGTTAGAACGTTTACACAGGATGGCTGGGTTTCTCATCAACTTCCTTTCTCTCTGGTGATCACCCAGACAGAAATCACCAGTGCCAGCTACCTGCTACAAGTTTCCACCTACCCTATTGCTATTGGAACTGGATTGAGAGAAATCTAACTAGAGCCCGACTGAAAAAAAATGACATATTTTACCTCTTCCACATCTATTTCCCGTCTCAGAGACCATAAGTGCCTGGCTACCAAAATACTAAATAACTTACTTCAAGACCACCAGAACCAAATCCCCGAATGGCTATACTGTCTGCCAGGAAATTATGAGAGCCAAGACGCACTACATCTCCACAGACGTAAATTCCACATGTAAATTCTACAGGAATTATGTCCTTTGCTTCGTTATAATGACACCATTAACCTGACAGTATTGGTACTTCCCATCATGCCTCTCACACCATGACACTTCCAAAAGCCTTACATGCAGACGGAGAAGGGAGTGAGCCCTAGTCCAGAAAATCCAACCCATTCCTGGAATTCCCCACCTCCCCAAACTTGTAAATAATCCATTCAGAGGAGCTACCCACAGCTGCAGACAATGAACCCCTCCTGGAGAAGCCTACACCACCCTTCAAGTGTGTGCCTTTCTTTCTGTAAGCGAACGTCCTCCCACTTCCTTACTTTGTTTCCCCTGACGTCTTTCTCTGACAGTGATGAGAACCTGGAACATTAAGTAGAGCTCACAGTTGGCTCTGACTCTGGGGACTCCCCAGCCTTCAGCTCCAGCAACTGGACCCCCACAAGACAGACACGAAGATGCAGAACCTAAACAAGTAATGCCAGTTTCTCAGCATTAAAGCATACTGCTGACACGGGAGACTGGGGATCTTTGAGGATGATGGAGAGGGTCACAGGGTGCTAGGGTCCTGGGAACTGAATGGCCATCAAAGCCACCCCCAGTTGGTGGCTTCTGAGCTCTTTTCTCGTGAGTTTGAAGAACGAAATTCATGGGCCACAGCGGGTGAGTTTTAGAGAGCTTATTATAGATTCACAGATGGAAACTTTTTATTAATAATATTTATTTATTTATCATTTTTTATTTTATGTGCATTGATGTTTTGCCTGTATGTCTGTCTGAGAGTGTTGGATTCCTTGCAACTGGAGTTACAGACAGTTGTGAGCTGCCATGCGGTGCTAAGAGTTGAACACGCCAGTGCTCCTAATCACTGAACCATCTCTCCAGCCTAGGAGGAACCTTAAGGTGGGGGTGGGGCATGATGGACAACAGAATACACCATTGAGCCTCTATACCTTGGAGTTACTTAGGCTTCACTGACTGTTAGAGTTCAGGGATGTGTTGGCCAGTCCAGTTTCCACTTCAGGAGATGAGGTGCCTTGTAGTTTCAGTCTTCAATATGGTCTTCAGGAAAAGGGCATTCCTTCAGGGGAAAAGAGATAAGAAAAAGCAAGACACACACACACACACACACACACCGGCCTGCCCTCTGCCTCCCAGCTTCCGGGTAGCTCCAGTTTCTGGTAATGGCAGAACTAGAGACATTTTGAGTTAAACATTTTTGGCATCTCTAGCCTCTGGCAAGGAGGACGCTCCTCCTATTCTTCCCCACCACTGTCTGTGTTCCATCAAACCTAAGTATAAAGAGACATAGTGTTCTTTCCTGGTGTCACATGTGCCCCTATGTCATGCAAGACTTATGCCAAATTTCAATACTTTTGCTAGTCTGTCTTTTGTTACAGATCTCTGCTGTGAACCTTGCAATGGGTTAGAAACAGATATTAGTTTGTGCGCCCTCCATGAAAGGTAAAAAGAAAATTGCTTTTCTTCCCCCTAAAGGGTGAGTCAGAGGCAGGAATAGAGGTAGCTGTCCATCAGGCATTGCAATACATGATGGGGACTATGGCCCTCCCTGGGATTTGCAGCTCCAATGGGAATTACAGTTGTTGGTTCAAAGGTTTGGGACAGAGGGTAGGAATGCTTCATGCCTGAGTACCACAAGAGGCCCCTTTAGCGAGCTGATTTAGAACAGGGGTAAGGAGCTGAGCCCACAGCTCTGTGCCTAGCTGTGGATATAAGGAGAAGCATACACTGAGTACAGCCAAAAGCAATTAATACTTTAATCTGATAGCAATCCCTAAAAATTAGAAAATCTCATTTTGTTTGAAGTTCCAAAGAGAGAGGAGGGGACGTTTGAGGTCTGTGAAATCAAACTTAGAGAAAAAAAAAAAAAAAAAAAAAAAAAAAGAAGGGGAAAAAAGGCCCTCAAAAAAATATTGTAAAATAACTTCAACTAAAAATGGTTCTATTCAGGATCTGGGGGTGGGAGGAGATTGGGGAGGCATTTCTTTATCATTGATATAGAGAAAGAAACAGGCTGCGTGGAGTCGATTGCTGACAGTAATAAAGCCAGGAGGAGAGCACAGGCTGGGCTGTCCCTGTCCGTGGAAGATCCACACTCTTCGCTCTCAGTACAAACATAAGTTCCTTTCAAATGAAGGCAAAAGAAGAACAAGGATTAGTCGCAAGCTTACAGGATGATTTATAGACCACGGGGGGCAGAAAGAGCCAGGTCTCAGAGCAGAGCGGAGTAGCTGTGCAGACGGAAGGCCATGCTTCCTCTGAGGTCTGTCACACTTCCTCACCAATAATGGGCATGATTGATACCCTTCATTCCTGTCACCGTGATAGAGAAGCAGTAGTATCTCATTCTAATGTGCACTTCTTTGATTATTAAGGAAGTCGAATATGTTTTCATGGTTATCAATATTTTCACTCTGCCTACTCTGAAGAAGATGAAAAATGGGGGAGGGGTGGAAACCATAAGGCTGTTGACTCTAGTTTTGCAAGAAAAAAGAAAAAAATGAAGAGTGATTTATTGAATACATATTTCAAATAAATTCTGAAGTTCATCAGGTTTCTATTAAGGAAGAGCAATGTGTACATAGACCAAGACTATTTCTGATGACTAGACTGCAGCCAAGCAAAGAAGCACTTGGTGGCTAGATATGATAAAGATCTCTCATTTACCCAAACCAAACGGGTGGGGGGGAGTCCTAAAAGAAATGTCCTAAGTAAAGCCATCCTTCCCTGACTCTTTTTGTTTGGCTCTTAAGGGGTTTCTTTCCTACAGGGGAAGAAAGTGTTTATTTAGCTCTAATCAAAAAGTATCTTCCTCAGTCTGTTGCTTGAGACAGGGTTGCACCATGTTCCCCAAACTCAAAGGAGCCTTCTGCATCAGCCTCATGAATACTTGGGACTATATAGTTGTGCCATCATGCCTGGCCTTCCCAGGTTTTAATCCTGAAAAATTAAAAAAAGGAAAAAAAAACTAGGCAGGTCAGTGATGGCACATGCCTTTAATCTCAGCGGAGGTAGGCAGATCTCTGTGAGTTCAAGGCCATCCTGGTCTACAGAGCAAGTTCCAGGACAGACTCCAAAGCTACACATAGAATCTCTGTCTTGGAAAAAAAACTAAAAAAAAAGAAGAAAGAAAGAAAAATCAGAGGAGAAGAAGAAGAGGAGGAGGAGGAGGAAGAGAAAGAGAAAGAGGAGAAGGAGAAGGAAGGAAAGAAGGAAGGAGGGAAGGAAGGAAGGAAGGAAGGAAAATAGGGAGGGAGGAGAGGATGGAGGGAGGAAGAGAGAGAGAGAGGTGGGCAATGGTGGTGCATGCCTTTGATCCCTTTGAGTCCAGCATTTGGGAGGCAGAGGCAGGCACAGGCAGATCTCAGCCTGGTTTGAGGACAGCCTGGTTCACAGAGTGAGTTCCAGGGAAGGAGGGAGGGAAGAAAGGAAGAATTAGCAAAAGTTACCCAAGTTTGTTCAGGGGTCTGCTTTTACATCTAGGAGCTTGGTAAGTATAAAAGAGGCAGGTACCTTTTCAGGATTAGCACCTCAACCCTCAACAGCATAGTGAAGAATAAATCAAGTTGCGGTGGCACACGCCTTTAATCCCATCACTCAGGAGGCAGAGGTAGGTGGATCTCTGTGAGTTCGAGGCCAGGCTGGTCAACATAGAGAGTTCCAGGACAGCCAGGACTACACAAAGACATAAAGAATGAGTTCTTATGACTGCTCCAGAGAACTAACACAAAGTTCTGCTGACTCTTCTTTTTTATTTTTATTTATTTATTTGCACTTTATATCTTTTACTTGAATGTTTTTCAAAAAACTGGAGAAAAGTCACAGAAGTAACATGTAAATTAGATAATTCAAACTGAAATTTCACTATACATAATTTCTTTTATTTTTTTCCAAATTTAACTTTTCATTGATTCTGGCTTGATTGTGTATTTCACATCATATAACTTCATCCCACTTGTCTCCTTGTCTCTTCTCATCCACCCTCTCTGCCTTTGCAACCCCTACCTTCCCAGGTTCCCAAGATAAACAATATAGACTTTAGAAGAAAAGAGAGAAAAATAAAAAAAGAAAAGAAAGAACTCGTTGTGGAAGCTGTAGTGTGATAGCGAGTCACACGGTTTTCCCTTCAGTCCATATATTATTACTTGCACGTGTTCATTGCAATGAGTCATTTGTCTGGTTTTTGCTACATTGATGTAGGAGGTCCTTCTATATTTGTGTTGCTTTCATTGGCTGAATAAAGAAGCTGCCTTGGCCTTTTGATAGGGCATCCCTTAGGTGGGTGGAATAGACAGAACAGGAGGCTGGGAAAAAGGGAAGTGTGGCAGATGCCATGCTTCTTTTGCCCAAGATGGACATTGGTTAGACTCATGCCAGTAAGCCACGACCTCGTGGTGAACACAGATTAATAGAAATGGGTTAATCAAAATGTGAGAGTTAGCCAATAAGAGGCTAGAGCTAATGGGCCAGGCAGTGTTTAAATGAATACAGTTTCTGTGTAACTATTTCGGGGCTAAGCTATCTACCCATCGCTCATCTTACTACACTACATCACCAATACAAGGCCCTCACTGGGGCTTTTCTTGGATATCCTGTTGTTGTCTTGTGTCGTGGAGATCCTGTACTTTGGGTCTACAGGGCTGGTCCCGTCACGGGCTCCAGCAGATCACAGTTGGGGTGGATGATGGAACGGGTCAACTCAGAACACTAGTCTGGGTCTGGACGGTTGCTGGTTTAGTCAGCCCTCCAGCTCTCCCTCATCCTCAACACCATTGTGAGCTCTCACCTATGTAGTAAGCAACAAGGGGCAGGGCTGGTTCTCCTGCTCTCCTGTCCTGGGGTTTGCTTACCCACACCCACACCATCAGGCCAGCTCTACTGTGTTGCCTAGGCCTGGTATAATGTGGTAAGAGGCATGGCTAGAGCTCTTGCTCTAGTAACCTCAGGGACAGCTCTCCCACCTGTCACAGGCCTGGAGGAACATTGGGGTGCTTCTCTCCCTTGCCCATGCCACCATATGGTAGGTGAGGGGTGGGGCCAGGTCTCTCAAGCTCACATGCTCAGGGCTGGCTCACCCACACTTCTGCCAATGGAGTCAGCTCTACTGTGATGCCCAGGGAAGGCGGGGTCAGCATTCCCACTCTCACGCCCTCAGGGACAGCCTGCCCACACCCCCACCAGAAGGCTCATCTCTGTTATACTGCCCCAGTGAGGTGTAGGACCCGTTCTCTACTGTCACCAGTAGGAGATAGGCCCAGTTCTCCCTAATGTTACAGCCAGTGAGGGGCAGATCCAGCTCTGTGCAGCCCTATCCTCTCTGTCTTCCATGGTATCAGGAGCCAAGGACATCAACACAAACCACAGCTGTGGCAGGGCCATAGGCACAAATAGGGCCTTTGGCCTCAGCCCAAGCCCAGACCTGCTGACTGTTATTATTAGTGTAAAGATGACATGATTCTCTATGTGTCTTCAAAAAAGTTATAGTCCTCCATTTGGGATGTGTGTTTCTGGGGATGGACCCCTAGGCTTTAGACATGCTAGGTAAGCACTCTACACTACCACTGAGCTGTTACAACCCCTACCGTGTGTGTGTGTTTATGTGTATGTGTGTGTGTGGTACACACTCGAGAGCACACCTGCACTTGTGCAAGAAGAGGTCAAAGGACAACTTTTGAGAGAGTTCTTGTCCTCCACTTTGAGGTAGAGTCTCTCTTGTTTCTGCTATCCTCCAGGACAGCTGGTGTGTAAGTCTCTGTAGAGAGTCGCCTGCCTCGACCCTCCTATGCAGTGTGAAAATGCTGGGATTACCAGTGGTCACCACCAAGTCCAGCTTTCTATGTGAGTTCCAGGGATCAGCTCACCTAAGCTAGTATCTTCACCTGCTGAGCTACCTCACCAACCCCTAGAGTATTGTTTTTGTTTGATTGATTGGATGATTGGTTGGTTTGGGGGTTTTTTGAGACAGAAATGTATATCTGTGTAGCCCTGGCTATCCTGGAACTCACTCTGTAGAAGAGGCTGGCCTTGAACTCGTAGATCCACCTGCCTCTGCCTCCCAAGTGCCCTAGATTATTCTTTTACATACTTTTGTTTAAGTCACTTGAGACTGCATCCTCACTGTAAAAAAGAGAGGCTCATTTGAGTCTGTCTCCACTAGTGTGTGTGTGTGTGTGTGTGCATTAATACTACTGTGTATGATGTAGAAAAGAGAGACAGCCAGTCAGAAAGAGAAAGAGATAGAGATATTGCACCCAATAAGGACTTGGCAGTGTACATGTTTGTCTTTATCTGCTTGTGTTGTTACTTTAAAACAAGACAGGCACCTTTTATAAGGAAAGGAGGCTGTGAAGCTAAAAGCCCCCAAGCTTGGAAGCCACATGTAGCCAGGATCTCCTGCTACTTCATATAATGTGGATGGGACAACCAACAAGACCTCCTTCGAGAGGCAAACAAAGCAGAGGCCAGACATGTGGGATAACCTGACTTTATCAACACTCTCTTTTTCTGATCTATGTTTGGTTTGATTTGGCTTGGTTTGGTGTTAGACAGGCTACCCAGTACTGTACAGGCTGACCTCCAATTCCTGGGCTCAGATGATCTTCCTGCCGCAGCCTACCTAGTAGCTGGGACTATGGCACATATCCCCATATACTGACTTAACACCTCACTCTTGATATATCTAATCCATTCATGACAGAAATAACCCGGTCCCACAATATAACCTTTAACCTCTTCCCAGAGTAAGTGCCACATGTTATAAACCTTTCCCATCAGGTCCCATTTCTTAAAGATTCTACCACTTTTAATACTACATTAGAACCCTGTGGGGATCCCTACAAATGCCATGACTAGCAGAGAGACTATCAGTGAGAAGCAAGAAGAAAATCCAGTTCATCACAACGTAGATGGCCAGTGCTGGTTCAAACTTTAGAGTCTGACCCCAAGCAGTTTATTGTAAGCATATTTAAGCATAGTACAATTTGGAATAACGTCTCCTCGTGTAATACCATCCCATGTGCACAAGGCGGCATAATTACATTGAAACGCAAAGTAAAAGTCACTTCTTCCATGAAGATGGGTTCTAAGATAGGCTACATCTTAAGGATCTAATGAAAGATCTGGTGTGGTCTTGGTTATATAGGCAGCATAGCAGTCATTTAATGGCTGGGCAGTGGTGGCGCATGCCTTTAATCCCAGCACTTGGAAGGCAGAGGTAATCTGATCTCTGTGAGTTCGAGGCCAGCCTGGTCTACAGAGTGAATTCTTGGACAGTCAAGGCTATACAAAGAAACCCTGTCTCAAAAAACGAAAAGAAGGAGGAGAAGGAGGAGGAGGAGAAGAAGTCATTTAAGCTATCAGCCACCTCCTGCCGGGAAGCCTGGGGGAGCCCCTGGCTGTAAAGAGAACGCAAAGGTCACCTAGACTGTTAGGCACCTCTGGTCCTGCTTGTGGGTACTTGATATGGCCTGTCTGCTCTAAAGACAGTGTCAATCACCAGGTATTAACCACTTCTATCCCCAGACTCCTGGGTGGAAAAAACAGGTGACCATACTTGCAACACACAAACCTCTGGGGGACAAATCATAGCCTAATCACAACAGAGCTCTACGAGGACCCCAGCACCTGGAAGGAAGAGTGTAATTCCAACTGGGCCAAAGGACCTATCTTGACTGGGTAGTCAAGCTCCATTTCCAAATACCCTGAGTAGTGGTTAACTACCATCAGAGAGGAACAATCTCTAAGCCTCACAGAGGCCTGAGCATTCCACCTCCTGCCGTCTGACTTCTCCAGGTCCTAAAGCCTTCCCTTTTCACTCAGCTTCAGTTTCTAAACCCTCCCCTCCAGAAACACAAACCAAGAAAATGTCACTTTGCTGACTAATCTTGGTTGTGAACTTGACCCTCTTAGAGGGAAGGACTCTCAACTAAGGAACTGCCTCCATCAGATTGGCCTATGGATACATCATGGGGCATTTTCTTGATAGTTGATTGATGAAGGAGGGCCTAGTCCACTGTGGGTGGTGCCATCCCTAGATAGAAACTGCTGGGTTACATAAGGAAGCTGGCTAAGCAGAAGCAGGAAGCAAGCCAGTAAGTAATGCTCCCCATGGTTTCTGCTTCAGCTCCTACCTCCAGGTTCCTGCTTGACTTCCTGCCTTGGCTTCCCTCGATTAAGATCACCTACGGCAGCCTGTCAGCTGTAATAAACCCACTCTTCTCCGAGTTGCTTTGGTGGTGCTTTATCACAGCAGAGAGAGGCAAACCAGGACAGTCACCAGAGACTTCTTCTACGTAGTCCTCATGCAAGCTTATTAGGACCCTCCCAGGCCCGTGACAAGTCTCATCAACAGCCAAAAAGATTTAGAAGAAAAAAATTCCTGACCAGAGGTAAGAGAAACAGCATTAGCCCATTCTAGTTCCAGATTCCTTTTTTTATTTGAAAAAAAGGGCCGGGGGCAATGGTGGCGCACGCCTTTAATCCCAGCACTCGGGAGGCAGAGGCAGGCGGATCTCTGTGAGTTCGAGACCAGCCTGGTCTACAGAGCTAGTTCCAGGACAGGCTCCAAAGCCACAGAGAAACCAAAAAAAAAAAAAAAAAAGTCTTTCCTGCCAACCATAGAAGCATAGAGCAGCGAAGAAACCGCAATGGGATCCCCGTGCCTACGGCTGAGCCTGGGAACTGCGCCGTCACCCCATTACAAGCCTATTTCCCATTTAGAAGATTCTGGATCTATAAGCTCAGCAGACAGAGAATCCAAAAGCAAAAACTCTCCATCAATGTGCAGTGAACACGCTTCTACTTGCTCTCAGCCCGGGGAGGCTTCAGTCATCTGCATAACATTTAAAGGGAAATGCCTGTTAAAGAGGATATATGCGCAAGAAAACCATTCTTCGTGTGTAAACATCTTCCTGTTCTAGACACATGAAACAGCTGGAAACTCAACTGGCCAGAAATATCTGAATTTATTCACAGCTCACGCCAGCGTTGTTCGCTGAAGGACGTCCATACTTCTGCAGTGCCGGTCAGAACATCCAGGATTCCCTGGAGCCAGCCTTCCAAAGTGTTCTTCAGGGATAAAGGGAAAGATGGGACTTTTCCCTCTAGGCGAGGCTGTTTGCTTCCTCCTCTGGGTACCCTCCATCACTCTGACCACACCTTGGCATGTGATTACGTATCCTGAGCACTGCACTCCCTGACGGAGCAACCAGGTCTCTCTCTGACCTTCTCTCCCCCTGTGCTGACTACCTTCACGTCAGCATGAAGGGAGCATGGGACAGAAACAATTCAGTTAGGAAACATTTGACTCAGGGTTCCAGTAGATCACAGCGGGAAGGCGGGGCACAACGACCCCCCTCCCCCCGTCTGTGGTGGTGAGCACCACCTGAGATGCTAGCTGGTTACTTGGTGGCAACCCAGGAAACAAGGTGGGCAGGCGAGCAATCAGAGTCGGGTGGTACAATCTTCAAAGGCCCGCCCCTAGTGATCCACTTCCTGGAGCCAGTCTCACTTCCTGAAGGATCCAAGCCTTTAAAATAAAAATAAAGCCTTAAAAATGAAAATAAAAACGCAAGCCTGTGGGGACATTTCAGATCCAAACTCTAACATCCCTGTTTGCCCAGCATTCTTCATCTATCTTTCCTAAAATGACAGGAAAAGCCTGTTTTGCTTTTCTGTTTAGCTAAGAGGAGTTCCTTACCCAAAAGAAATGCAATTATTTTGAAATCTCATCAACCAGTAAATATGAACCCCCAGAGAAGATTGAAAACCAAACACCACCCCTAAACTCCAGGGAGGGTTTGTCCCAGGCGTCTGTCCATTCTTTCAGCTTTCCACCAGCCCAAGAGATCATTTCCTAGCCCTCTAAATTTGTTTTTAGCCCCCATTTCTCTGTTCTCTTGAAGCAAGTGTTTAAACCTCAACCATATGGCCTTTTCTTTAAACTGTACTTTGTACGGCTCCCATGCCCAAGTGCACACTAAATAAACTCAGATGCCTCTTTCTCCTGGCAATCTATTGTCGATTTATTTCAGTAGAATTGAACCCCCAGGCCATCGGGAATAATCCCTGCACCCGAGTTTCTTAAAGAAAAGGGCAGTGTCTTAGGGGACATTTTCTCCTCGCTTCCAGGGTACCTCCCACCTTTAGAGACTGCTCTCTAAGTGACAGATAAGACAATTGAGTATGTGAATGAAAATATCAGGAAGTAAAACCTTTACTTCTCCCTTCATCCTTCTGTTTTGGGGACCTACAAATTAAATGAACAAGG
>JABTXL010021644.1:6111651-6170381 GCA_025134845.1 Neodon shergylaensis
TGGATTGACAACCACGAAAGTGAAGTTCAATCCCTTCGTGACTTCTGACTGAAGCAAACGGCATTTCAATGCATCTTCTCATATTCGGAGGAAGACCAAGTCTTCCCTTCTCTCCAGAACTGAGACAGAAGTGCAATGTTCGATTTATGCCCATTCTAAAGGATGATGAAGTTCAGGTTGACAAAAACTCTACAAAGACCAGCAGATTGATAAAGTGGTCCAGATATACAGGAAGAAATGTGTCATCTACATTGAATGAATCCAGTGAGAAAAGGCTAACAGCACAACTCTCCCAGGAAGGTGGTTATTACCAAACTAAAGCTGGACAAAGACCACAAGAAAATCCTGGAAGAGAAGCCAAGGCTCAACAAGTAAGAAAGGAGAAGGGCAAACACAAGGGAGAAGCAATTGAGAAGACACAGGAATGGAGGCGTCTCATGCATGACTTTCATTGAAGACTGTTTAAGTTAGAAAGGAGGAGGAAAGAAGAAAGAAAGGAAGGAGGGTGGGAGGGGGAGGGAGGGGCAGGGAGGGAGGAGGAAGGAAGGACAGAAAAAAGGAAGGACAGAAGGAAGGAAGGACAAAAGGAAGGAAGGAAGGAAGGAAGGAAGGAAGGAAGGAAGGAAGGAAGGAAGAAAGGAAGGAAATCTTGAGACTACCTGAGAGATCTAATCACTGTTGTAGCTTCACACGGTGGAGAAGCAAGGACTCTCACACCTACCTCTTTACTAAAACATCCGTCCCACTTACGCGGGTTCCACCCTCTTGACCTAATAACCTTCCAACAGCCCCATCTCAAAATACCCTTTCATCAGGAAACAAGTATATGAATTTTGCTGTCATAAACATTCAGAAAGTAAGTTTTATGATGATGTCTATTCAGGTAACTTTTCTACCAGGTGTTGACCTGGGCTGATTTTTTTGCTTCTGTAACAAGAATCAAACTACCTGGTTGTGATGCTTCAAGGATAGGATTGATGACAGTGGACTGCTTTGGGAAGACTTTTCTCTTACAAAGGTAGGCCCAGAAAAAGCGCCTTCTGCAGCTGTAGCTGAGACACATTCTGCATCCCTTCAAGGGAACAGATGAATGAATGAATGAATGAATGAATGAATGAGAATTATGTGCCCCTGTATCACACCCTGCCACTAGAGGACAACAATGAGCAGTATACATTGAGTGACAATCTTGGGGTCTCTTTCTCTACTAAGTACTGCTAATTGATTCCATATAAATACAGAAGCATCCAGAGCAATGGAGTAGGACCCACTGGATGAAGAGTCTGCACTAAGAAACTTGGGCCGTAAGAAGAAAAAGGAGGAGATGAGAAGGGCGGTAAATAGACGTCTCCTACAAACTACCACTGGGAACGTCTCCTACAAACTACCACTGGGAAGACGGAGGCTTGGAGCCTGGGAGGCTTGAAGTGAATGGTGGCAGTTGTGCGGCTATGGGTAACCAGGGAGCTGGTGATCTAAGAGGAAAACCAGTATGTTCTTGGAGCACCAGCAAAGGGAAAGAGGAAGATGGCTGGGGTGTAGCTCCAGTGGCATAGCACCTGCCTCATATGCATGAAGCTCTGGCTTCCAGTCCCAGCACCCCATAAATTGAGTGGTGGTACATAGTTTTGGCACTTGGGCTTTAGAGACAGAAGGATCAGAAGTTCAAGATGATCCTCAACTACATAGTAAGTTCAAGGCTATGCTGGGATACAACGCTATCTCAAAGAAAGGAGGAAAGGCAGAAGAAAATTGAGAAAGAGAGAGAGAGAGAGAGAGAGAGGAAGAAGAAAGAGAGAGGGAGAGAGAGAGAGAGAGAATTTCAAATGAGGTTCACTGCAAACATTAGATAATCTTGATTTTATTGTACCAGAGTGAAAAATTATCTTTTTCTCTTTCATCCTAGGCCTATGACTGACACCTCAATAACAAAAGACAGATTACAAGAGAAAACCACACAGATTTATTTATTACATAATTTTACATGCATGGCTTAGGAGAATCAAGTGGTTCTGTTTTTTTCTGTTCGGGGAGTTGGAGGTTGGTTCCTGGACTTGTACACCCAGCCAAGCGCCCCACTTCTGAGCTACATCTCTGATCCTGAAGAGCTTCTCTAGCAGGTTCGATGAAAAGTGGAGAAACATGATACAGCCAAAGCCTGTACGTCAGCAGTAATAAATCAGGAACTCAGTAAATCCTGTGCCGTCAGGGTCTTCTCCATGCCGCAGGGTCTTCTCCATGTCGCAGGGTCTTCTCCACATCTCTGTGTCTTCAGAGGTGGGACAGCTCCCTCCCTGCAGTCCCTCTGTCTAGGGAACATATATGTCTATGTGTCTCTCACACATGCATCTTACGACCTAGGTCAAGAGAGAAGAGCAGAGGGATGGTCAGGGAGACCTTGCTGCCTCTTCTGTTCTCTCAAACTCTTTCAGCTTCAAATATCCAGTCTGGGGCTGGAAAGGTGGCTCGGAGGTCAAGAGCACATACTGCTCTTCCAGAAGACACGGCTTGGGCTCCCAGCATCTGTATCTGATGGCTCACAAAAGCCCGTGGCTCCAACTCCAGGGGACTTGATGTCCTCCCCAATACACAGACACACATATTCAGGTACAAGAAATTAAATAAAACACAAAAGGAATATTCAGTTGTGAAAGTGCCACACTTTAGGGTGTTATGTCCTGTTATTGTATATGTGGGTATCATTGCCTGTAAGGTTAGGACCTCCACTATAGTTTGGACATAAAATGTCCCCCCAAACATAATGTCTGCTTCAACATAACCACATGTGTTAAAGGCTGGTTCCAGATGCAGCAGTATTCAGCCGCAGGCTTCTGACTGGGTCAAGGCCTCATGGATGGGTACATGGCCTAACAGGCTTTTGTGGGTGTGGGAGGCTTCACTGTGAGGCCTCAGAGGAAGTAAGTTTTGTTCCCAGCGTCTTCCTCCCTGCCTCTTCTCTTTTTGCTTTCTGCCCAACACGAGGAACGTTTTCTTCTCTCTGCCCTTCCACCATGATCTCTTGCCTCAACAGGCCCAGCAACAGCTGAAGACAGCCAGATGATGAAAACTCCTGCAATTATAAGCCAAATAAGCTTTCTCTCCTGTGAGCTGAAATCCTCAGACATTTTGTCACAGCAATGGAAACCTGCGTAACCAAGCTTCTAACATCTTGACCAACTCTAGACTTACGTGTATCAGGAAATACAGTGTGTGCACTTCAAGAGAGGTCAAGGAAATACATTGCAGAGGAGCATAAAGGAGAGAGATTAACTTCAGCAAGCAGCACAGGAAAACACTCTCACGATTTCCTAGGGGCGCACATGTCATTAAAGGTTTAAGCGGAGGCCTTGTGTAATTAGCTCTCTGTGTACGTGTGTCCGTGTACATGTTTACAGAAACATGTGTGTGCAAAGCATGAGTAAGTGAAGGATCCCAAGTGGGAGCCCAGTCCCAAAACCTGGGGCTCAGAAGTGAGACAGATTGAAACAATCTATAAAAAGAATAAGAAACAGAAAGGAAATAGAGTCAGGAGAAGGAAAAGGCTGCATATTATTGAAGAACCGTAAGCACCATAAACTGCAAACAGATGTACGCCATCAGTTCTAACGCTTGCCACGCTGCTGTGATGTTTAATAAGGACCAATTCTGTAATATGCTTCAAAATTGTGTTTACCAACCTGGAATGGGTTTAGATAGTCACTGTTCTCATGGGAGAATGTTATTTTCATAAAATAACTTCCTGAAGAGCATAGCTTGCAGCTTATTGACATAATTTGTAATTTTTTTATTCTTTATTAATAAAGTTTGTTCTTTGACAAGCTCATAGATGTCTATAGTAGATTCTGGTTCCTCGCTGCCCACCCTCTTTTAATTCTCTCCTGCCCCTGCCAGCATCCCCTCTCTCCTTCCCCCAGATTCATAACCTTTTGTTTTGTTTTGGGTCCTAATGGGTTTAACCTGGCGGGGTAACCTTGGGTTCAGTGAACTCACAGTGGTTATGCAAACATCTGGAGACTGTGTCTCTTTCTTCCCAGAACTGGTTATTTGTCAACAGATCAACAGGAAGTGGCAGAGTCCCATAAGCCCCTTGTTTCCCATGTCTAACTACTGGCCAAACCAGTCTTGTGCTGGCCCAGTGTCAGTAATCACAATTGCTATGAGCTCATGACTACTGTGCCCGCATCATACTCAGAAGATAGCCTAGACAAGACTTCTCCCTCTCTTCCAGCCCTTACATTCTTTCCTCCTCTCTTCTGCAGTGTTCTCCAAATCTTAGATAAAGTGATATAAGTGCATCATTTAGGACCAAGCCCTTAACTTATTCTCAGAATCTTGTGTGGCCACGGGTCTCTGAATTCACCTTGGTTCACCACAAAGAGGATTCTTCAGTTAATGCTGATAGTAGCCTTTGTCAGGAAGAAAACATGATGAGTTTCTAGTTATTGGCAATGGTCTGTTACGTTTTAATTGTAGTAGGAGCAGCGGGCCGCTTCCCGCCACCCGCTAGCTTTATCCAAAATAATTACACGGAAACTGTATTCTTTTAAACACTGCTTGACCCATTAGTTTTAACCTCTTATTGGCTAGCTCTTATATATTGATCTAACCCATTTCTAATATTCTCTGTAGCACCACGAGCTGGCTTACCAGGAAAGATCTTAACCTGCGTCTGTCTGGAGTGGGAGAATCATGGCAACTGCCTGACTCAGCTTTTTTCTCCCAGCATTCTGTTCTGTTTACTCCGCCTACCTAATTTTCTGTCCTATCAAAGGGCCAAGGCAGTTTCTTTATTTAACCAATGAAAACAACTCAAAACAGAAGACTCTCCCCCATCATTTAATTATCCTAAACTGTTGTAATAACACTGCCTCACACTCCAGAAAGAAGCCAAATCCCTGAGTTGGGCAGTGGTGGTGTATGCCTTTAATTCCAGCACTTGGGAGGCAGAGGCAGGTGGATCTCTATAAATTCGAGGCCAATCTGGTCTACAGAGTGAGTTCCAGCCCAGCCAGGACTACACAGAGAAACCCTATCTTGGAAAAAAAAAAGTGTCTATAACAGTGGTTCTCAATCTGTGAGCTGTGACCTCTTTAGGGGTTGTGTATCAGATATCCTGCCTTTACATGGCAATTCATAACAGTAACAAAAGTACAGTTAGGAAGTAGCAATGAATTCATCTCGTGGTTGGGGTCACCACCTGAGGAACTGTGTTAAATGGTGCCAAAATTAGAAGGTTGAGAAACACTGGTCTATAAGTGTTAAAGCAGCATCTTGCATTTCTTCAATTTTACATTGGGAAAGTCAATTATCAAAATAAAAAGTTTTCAATAATTTTCTAATGTCACAGAACATGGGAGATAGGTGTAAATCTCAGTTATGCCCCCTGGAATCAGTTTTCTTGAAGGTTTATGTATTTTGCAAAGCTTTTTGTCTCATCCTGTTGATCCTCGTGATAACTCTGTGCCGTGTTTGGGTATTAAGTGTGAGGAAACGTGAGCTACAGAGAAGTCTTGGTCTGTTTGTGTCACAGTGACAGCCACCCTGTTGTGGGAAATTTGTTTACACTGTGTAAAGATGTGTCACTGTGATTGGTTTAATAAAGGGCTGAATGGCCAATAGCTAGGCTGGAGAGATAGACGGGGATTTCCAGGGAGAAGGAAGCTTCCAGGCTTACTCCAGGAAGACACCAACAAGACATGGAGGGAGTCAGACATACAGAATGAAAGGAAGGTAAAAAGTCGCCTGGTAAAACATAGATTAATAGAAACAGGTTAATTTATGATATAAAAGCCAGCGGGACCAGCCAAGGCTAAGGTCAGGTTTTCATAATTAGTAGTAAGTCTCAATGTTGCTATTTGTGAGCTGGAGTCGGGAGAAAACTTTGACTGCACCACCCCAGGATGAATTGCCTTCCTCTAGTCGTTACTAACTTCCCCAAAATAAGACAAAGTGTCCACACTCCCCACTCTGAGTATGGAGACACTGTTTCACTGTGTTATAGTGAGGTTATAGGGTTGAAGATGAGGTCCAGGAGGTAGAGTGCTTGCCTAACATGTACGAGGCCCTGGATAACTAGCTAGGACTTGAACATGATACTCGAGCTCTGGGGCTTGGGCTTCTGAGCAGTGTGAAACCCTGCTGTTCTACTGACTCACTGACTCAGGCAATCTCTGAGTTTCTCTGTTTTCAGATTCCTTGATTATTTTTTAAAGAGAGTTTTACTAAGACTTTTTCGACTCCATACAAAGAGAATTCAAGAATTGAACAGTCAAAATCCAACTGGGGTGTGTGTGTGTGTGTGTGTGTGTGTAGACACAGTCTTGCTATTGAGCTCTGTCTAGCCTTCCCTATGTAGATCAAGCTGGCACTGAACCTGCTTCCACACCCAGTCCCTGTTCTTGAGTGCCTAGATTACAAGTGTGCACTTGCCTGACCTCTCTCCCTTCTTACTCTGCATGTGTAAGGGGACCCAATCCCAGGAAAGGAAGCTGGGGGTCAGATTGCAGCCTCTTTCCTTCATGTGACACTATTGTGAGTCATCTTAGTGCCTTTTGGTGCAGGACAATTCTGTATTCTGTCAATTATGTTTTAAATAAATGCTGATTGGCCAGTAGCCAGGCAGGAAGTAGAGGCGGGACAACCAGACAGGAAGTAGAGGCGGGGCAATGAGAACAGGAGTATTTTGGGAAGGAGGAAGCCCATTCCTCTGCAGTCCTGCCCAGACACACAAGAAGGAAGATGTGACCTGCCCCGCAGAAAAAGATACCGAGCCATGTGGTTAACATTGATAAGAATAATGGGTTAATATAAGTTATAAGAGTTATAAAAAAGGGGGGCTGGAGAAATGGCTCAGCAGTTAAGAGCACTGACTGCTCTTCCAGAGGACTGGGGGTTCAATTCCCAGCACCCACATGGCAGCTCACAACTGTCTGAAAATCCAGTTCCAGGGGATTTGACACCTTCATACCAATGCACATAAAATAAAGATAAATAAATCATAAAAAATGTTTTTAAGGTTAATAAGAAGCCTGAGTTAAGGGGCCAATCATTTTATAACTTATAAAGACATCTGTGTGATTTCTTTTGGGACATATCAGCTATGGGAACCATGATTTTTTTTTCGGGGCTAAGCTAGCTGGGCAGCTGGGGTGACAAGCAGGCCCTCATGTTACAGCCTTTCACTTTATACTTAAGATGTGTCCTCCAGATGTTGCAGATAGAATCTTCAAATCTAAATCTCACAGCCAGGCCTGGTGACACATGCCTTTAAACCCAGTGCTCAGGAGCCAGAGGCAGGCAGATCTCTGTGTGTCTAAGGCCAGCCTGGTCTACAGGGCTAGTTCCAGGACAGCTAGGGCTATTATACAGAGAAAAACCCTGTCTCGAAAAACCAAAACAAAACAAAACAAAATGTTGTGACCCAGAGTTGAGTATGATGGTGCATGCCTTTAATCCCAGCACTGGGGAGGCAGGGGCATGTTGGGGGTGAGGGCACAGGTCAAAGAATACCAAGCTAACTCCAAAAGAGTCCAATTATGTTTTCTTTATTATAAGGGGAAAACTCACAGATCAGGAACAAGAAGCCCTACCTCAGGTGTGTAATGTGGGAACCAGAAAAAGAGAAAGCCCTGGGCGGGCTGGCAGTTTTTCTCTGGGTACCCAAAAGGTCATGCTCTAAGCTGGTCCAACCTCTTAAAGGTCATAGGCTGAGAGAGGTTCCCCAGGGGCAGGCTAGTGTTTGTAAGTTCAAGGCCAACCTGGTCTACATAGTGAGTTTCAGGCCAGCCAGGGATACAAAACAAAACAAAACTTAATTGTTTCTGTAAAACTCAGCTCCTCACTATGAACCACAGAACAAATCAAAGTGAGACTATAATTCAACAGGTTATGTACACACTCTTGTGGTTTTGTTTCAGAGAGGACAAAATTACTCCAAAGTGTTACTTGGTATTTCTTTTTTAAGATTTATTTTATTTTATGTGTATGAGTGTTCACATAAACGTCCTATGTGTGTGAAGTGCTCTTGAAGGCCAGAAGAGGGCGTCAGATCCCCTTAAACTACTGTTTCAGATGTTTGTGAGACAGGCATCGTGTGGAGGCTGGGAACTGGACTGAGGGTCCCTCCATGGGAAGTCAGTTTCTCTAACCCCTAAGCTTTGGTGTTCTGTGTGGTGGTGGTGGTGGTGGTGGTGGAGTTGGGATTTGAACCCAGGGCCTCCTATGTGCTAGGTAAGCACTATGTCCACTATGCTATGTCCAAGCCCATTGCCTTATGTCTCAATAGCTATCCTTCTTCTCAAATTCTTCATCTTCCTGATTTTAGGAGGGAGGGGCAGCGCTGGCCTATCTTGCGGTTTTTATTAATGTGCAACAATTATTTTACTTCAGTGACACATTCTGAGGTGATAGTTCGTCAATAGATTAAGGAAACACTGCAATCTAACACATCCCAGTAAATAATCAGGACAAGATTAATGGTGATGTCTAATGAAAGCCATATGTTTGCTAAAGCAGCGGGCTCACTGTCTTCATTTCAGAGTCCAATAAATTGTGAACGCCTCAAAGCATGTGTGAGTCAGACTGAGCCAATGCCATTCTCTGGGCGTAAGAGTCACCTCTTTGAGAACGCTAACCAATATCCGTCTGCTCTTTAGTTGGGAGAAGGAAATCCTGGTCAGCTGGCAGGCTACTTAACTGATGTCATGGCCATCGACAGGTCTGTATGTTTTTATCCTCCTGGCTCAAACGCACTGTGGCATGTTTGCTTAGTCTACACCATAGAAGGATGGAGCTCACACAGCTAAATTTGCTGGTCCAAGGATCATATTTCATCCTCTCCCTCAAAGCATGATAAGGCAAACACCATAAAAAATTATGTAATTGTCTAAAAGGAAATGGACAGTTTCTCCCTTGTTGACTTTTAACATAACTGGAATAAAACACACGCTGGAGGAAACAGGAAAACATGAGGTCCTGCCCGATCCCTCCCTGGGACTGGAAAATGGAGCCCAGGCCTCGTGGATACCGGAAAGCGCTGTTGTTACTGAGACACAGCCCCGTCCACCTTCCATCTTTTTAGGACCCTCCTCAAACTGAATGTGTGTCCTTAAAAAGTCTAAAAGGATTTTTTTCAAATTAACCTGTCTATCTTTGGACAGGAGGGCTGTTTGTTTTCTTTTGAACAGGCCTCTCTATTTTCAAAATGTTCTTCACAACCTCTTGTAGTCACTTGAATAATAAAAAAAAAATCTCTTTGTGTTTACCTACTCGATATGACAGTTATTTCCTGATACTTATTTTGGTGGAAATTTTATACTTGATAGTAAACAAGATTTAAATTAACATTTTATTTGGTGATTTATATATTTTTTTTTCTCTGCTTGGAATAAGGCCACAAAAAGTTAAGGTGCCCTTCTTCCTGAAGTTATGCTAGTGGGAAAACCTCACTCATCTCTACAATCCATAGACAAGGACATAAAAAATGGTACCTTAACACGCTCCCAGAGGCAGGAGCAATGCATCAGGCCCATAATGCCTTAGGTAGGTAGGTTAGGACGCTGCCCTCAGCATCTGCAGCCTCATGAAGGAACAAGAAGATCCGGACTGAAACAAGAATTCTTGGAGTGTTTTGACTCTGGTAGGATGCCTACTAAGCATTGGCAAAGACCTGGAGTTTTATTTTGTTTAGGTTTGTCTTTTGTTTCTTAGTGTTTCTTTGGTGGTGGTGGTTGTTTGGTTGGTTTTGGTTTTTTCAAGACAGAGTTTCTGTAACAGTCCTGGTTGTCCTAAAACTCACTCTATAGACCAGACTAGCCTCGAACTCACAGAGAGATTTGCCTGCCTCTGTCAAGTGCTGGGCTTAAAGATGTGCGCCACCATCACCTACCCCGGCCAAAATTTTCGAATTTTTTTTGTTTGTTTGCTTGTTTGTTTTAAATGTATGGTGCATGTCCATTTAAGTGCAGGTGTACATAGAGATCAGAAGTTTGGGATCCCCTGGAGCTGGAGATACAGGCAGTTATGGGGCATCTGATGTGGATGTTAGGAATTGAACTCGGGTCCTCTGCAAAAACAACATGTGCTCTTAACCACTGAGCTATGTCTCCAACCTAGATCTATAAGCCAGTAACCCAGATTTCCACCACCCACATGGTGGTTCAAAACTGTCTGTAACTCTAGTTCCAGAGAATACAATGCCCTCTTCCGGCCTCAGAGACAGTGCACAGAATTACATGTAGGCCAAATACTTTTAATTTTTTTTTTTAATTTCTTTAACACTTGGTCTGGGGTCATGTATTATGCAGCAGCAGAATGTCTGTATGATGATAACCTGAACACATTTACTTTTAGCACACTCAGGAAAGAACACAGGAGACCACACACAATGAAACCTCACAGTAACAAACACTTGGGAACTGGAATACAGTAAAGCTGCTAGTTGGCTTCACGGAGCAGGAGCATTTGGAAGCTCCCATCTTTGCACAGTCAGCTGCAGACACTGCCAATTGCTGATCACACCTTTCAAAGGCTTGCGACCATAAGCACTGCAGATTTCAGAATTTTTCCAACTCTGGAACTATTCACACAGGTTTTACTAGTTGGATATCCCTAATCCAGAAATTCAAAATCCAAAATGTTCCAAAACCCTGTAATCCCAGTAGTACTTGGGAGGCTGAAGGAAGAAGACCTCAAGTTCAAGGGTAGCCTAGGCTGTGTGTGTGTGAGCGTGTATGAGCATGTGTGTGTGTGTGTGTGTGAGAGAGAGAGAGAGAGAGAGAGAGAGAGAGAGTGTCTACTTTTAAAGAGGGGAATGTCTTTTCAGGATTAGCATCTCAATAGCTCAATGAAGAATAAATCAAGGTAGCCATGATTGTACACACCTTTAATCCCAGTATTCAGGAGACAGAGGCAAGTGGATCTTGGTGAGTTTGAGGTCAGCCTGGTCTGCATAATGAGTTCTAGGACAGCTTGGGCTACCTAGAGAGACCCTGTCTCCAAAGAGAAAGAGAGGAGAAAGAGAGAGAGAGAGGAAGGTTGGGGAGGAGGGAGAGGGAAGAGGAGGAAGAAGAAGTGTTCTGATTGTTCTGAAACCTGGAGGTTTTTCAGCATCCGCATGGGAGTAGGAAGGGGCCAGCTGTTACAGTTGTAGAGAAAGAAGTATCAGCCTGGGAAACTAGGAGCAGGAGTATCCTGACAGGAGCAAAGCCAGCAGAGGTTAAATATGGTGTTTGTTTGTTTGTTTGTTTGTTTGTTTTTTAAGATGGTAAGCTCAGATTTTATTTAAGGAGGATTTACTACAAATGGAGTTTTATAATGGAAGAAACCTCAAGCTCAACTCCAAAGACGATTTTTGTGGAAGATGTTGGCATGTGGGAAGGTGTGTGTGTGTGTGTGTGTGTGGCCAGAAGCTGAGGTCAGGTGTCTTTCTCCTTATGTTTTTAGACCGTGTCTCTCCATGAGCCTGGAACTCAGCAATTCACCTCCACTGCCTGAGCAGTGAGTTCCATGGACCATCCTGTCTCTGCCTCCCCAGCATTAAGACCATCTGCCACTGTAGTTTCTGTGATTTCTGATTTTCACGTGGGTACTGGGAACCAGAACTCGGGTCACATGCTTACCTGGCTATTACTGTATCTTTTGGTGTTTATACTTAAATGAGGTTAATGTTGTTCCTGGAAATACCCATTGTTCATACAGTCAGGAGCCTGGGTGTAGAAATCAGACAGGCTGTGGGCGGTTGCAGGCCAGGTGTGTGACCTTGACCCAGTTACTTAACCTTCCTGGCCCTCCGATTCTTTTTTCAACGAAAGGGGATAGTAAAAAACGTAACGAGTCTCTGCTGTTTCAATCTGTGCATCAACTGCTCCTTCGGGGATTCACTCTCTTCTTAAATTATGTATCAGCTCAGTAAATGCTGATTTTTATTGGTATCACATTAGTAGCCATACAGGACATAACTTAAGTCTCTGCAAAAGAAATCTACTGTAAATGCAGTCACTGCCACCTATTCCCGAAAATGCCCTCTGTCCGCTATCACATAGGTCCTAGGGAGGAAATGAGCTAATAATTCCCGGCGAGCCTCCCCTCTGCATGGCCAGGCACACTTAGGAGACTAACAGCAAACTGTTTCTGAGATTCTTCCTGTGCCTCAAAGGTGTTCTTTCGTCCTTCCCTCTCATCGGGCATTTCTGGAACCATCCCGCAGCCCTCTCTAACTAGTAGCCCCTGTTGTGAAACAGATCATATCGCACATAATGGCAGAGCTGACCCCAGAGATTACGGGATAATGTGGGCGATGGGCATAGTTTAGCCAAAGTCTATATAACTGTCAATTACTACCTGCCGTTCTAGCCTGCACAGAGTCTATCCAAAGCCAGGCTCCACCACTCGCCTTTGCCAGAAGCAGCACGGACTGAACCTATAATCTTCCTCCATCTTCTTCATTCCTTGTTTTTATTTTCATTCTTCTCTTTCTGTCTGCAATAATCACAACTCAAATGCTGGCTGGTGACACCTATAACATTAACTGTCTCCTATCAACATGATTGGCTTCCTTCATGTCCTATTCCTGAAAAAACAAAAGGGGGCGGGTTTGCAGGCCTGAAATCCCCCAAGTCAGGAGGTTGGAGTGGGAGGATTTGGAGTTCAATTCCATCCTGGGCTTTACAAGTTCAAGGTCAACTTGGCTTCGGGAGACCTCATTTCAAAAAGTAACAAAAGGGGGGGGGGGAGCTGGCAAGATGACTCACTGAGTAAAAGCGCTTCGAAGCCTGAGGACCTAAATTTGATCCCTGGTAGGATCCACATGGTGGAAGAGAACCAATTCCTGTCCTGTCCTCTCTCTCTCTCTCTCTCTCTCTCTCTCTCTCTCTCTCTCTCTCTCTCACATGTGCGTGCATGCAAGCGCACACACACAGAGTCTCAGGTCTGGCTGGAATCACATCGCAAGCACGGGGTGCATGCCTGAGAGATTGTTAGACCACTGTATCTATGATTCAGATATATTTAAAAGTCACTCAAGTTTCTTCTTGAATGATGTGAGTGAGATTTGTTTGTTCTGAGACAAGGTCTTGATAAACAGCTCTGGCCAGTCAGGAAATCACTACATAGCCTAGGCTGACCTTGAACTTGTTTGTGGCAGTTCTCCTACTTTAGCTTTCCAAGTACTGGAATTATCACCAGAACTTTTGTGTAAGACTATTCCCACTTTTCCTGTGAGAGGAGTTTTGCTAACTTTGAGAGACAGATATTGGGAGGGGGGGGCACAGAGTTCCCCCATAGGTTGCTTTTGCTTTCCCCGATAGAGTTCACTTTCTGATTAGAGGATTTTTGTTCACTGTTATATTACTCCCCAATAGTTAATTTCCCTGACCATTCTGTTGTCTTGGGTGACAGGGAGGAGAGGTAAAATAACAGGCTGGGGCATAGCTCAGGTGATAGAGTTCTTGGCTAACAGAAAGCAAGTACTGGGTTCGGTTCCCAGCATCCTGTAAATGAGGTGTGGTGGCTCCTGCTTGTTATCCCAGCTCTTGAGAGGTAAAGGAAGGAGGATCAGAAGTTCAAGGTTATCCTCCTTACCTGCATTAAAACCTAACCTCAAAAATAAAAAACAGCAGAAGCAGACAAGAGAGATCCCTGTGAGTTCAAAGACAACCTGGTCTATGTGTGCCAGGCCAGCCAGGACTAACAGGGAGAACCTATCTCAAAAATGAATAAGTAAACGTAAAAATAAAATAAATCAACTTAAAATTAAAATAGTGTTGTAGTAGGCTCCTGAACTGTAGTTGTGCCATCTCATGAAAAGTGTTAAAACTATCTCGAGTAAAACTAGGCCAGCCCTCAATCCCTACGCAGTGTGGCCCTGGGCTGAAGCTTAACCACCTGACCAGCTAACTGTTCTCCCTCCCCTTGTGGAAACAACACTTGTCTTCCGTGTACAACACATAAGACTGAGGTGGGAGACATGGGATAGGGGACAGGACTGTACATGGGATGACCAGACTACCTGGCATTCTCTACTGCATGACAGAGGATGCGATGCCACCCCCAATGTGCATCTTCCTCCCTCATGTCGTTTTTCAATAGCTTCCTAGCTCCTCCAGTGCAGCCTATGTGTGTAGAGTCATCCACTGAGGCTCGGGTAACCTACCCATGGCCACCATCTCCCAAAGCAACTTTCCCTCCTTCGGCAGCCAGCAGCTGCCATTAGGGCCTTAGCTAGGAGAGGAGTACCCCACTAATGCTGGATTTTTTTGCGCTCTTGATCTTGTAAAGGTCTTATAACCATGAGTTCCTGAAAGTAAAAATGTCAAAAAAGGAAGAACTCTTTGATCAAAACAACTGGTTTGTGTATTCAGAAAATAATTTGGGGGTCTGAAGAGGCAGCTCAGTGGCTAAGAGCACTTGGTACTCTGGTAGAGGACCCAGGTTCAGCTCCCAGAAATACAGGATGGATCATAAACATCTGTAGTTCCAAAGGATCTGGCACACTCTTCTAACCTCCAATGGTACCAAGCATGCATGTAGAGTACATACATACACTCATACACATAATTTCTATACTATAGGTTATTAAATATATAATTATATTTATTTTATATTTATGTGTAAGCATATGTATAATTATAATTAATTAAATGTTAAATAAACATAAATATTTAAATAGTATGATAGTGGTAATTTGGTGCAGGAGAGATTGCTCAGAAGTTAAGAGCACTTGCTGCTCTTCCAGAGAACCTGATTCAGTACCTGGCATCAATGTCTGAAGGCTTAGAATTGTTAGGGGCTATCTGATCACACTGTGAACCCGAGTTTGCATTTCTTAATTAAATAAAATTAACCTTGAGTCAGGAGGTTGAGTTAGCAACTAGTTGACAGAAAGTAATCATAGAGCATCAGCAGGCACCTGGAAGAGATAGAGAGGCACCAGAAGGAGAAGGAGGGGTTTGGAGTGGCATGACTACTTTTGTTTGGTGGAGTGGAAGGGTGCCGTTTTTTGGGGGACATCACCAAGGAGAGAGGGTGAGCTAGTTGCTACTCAGTCTCTCTGAGCTAGCAGGTTTTCACCCCAGCGTTTGAATGTTGAGTCTTATTTATAAATAGAATGACAGAGATTCAGTTAAAGATACTTTTAGTGGCAGAGCCAGTGCCCGAGGGAACAGAATTCCTGTTAGGCTGAGGCCTGAGTGGCTGGGCCACTGCCAGAGAAGCAGGCCGGTAACTGCAGAGTACGATTGCTGACTGGAATAACAGTAGATTAAGACACAGCCACTGTGCTGAAGTTAAAACCACACAAAATCACCCAAAGTTCCAGCTTTAAGGGATCCAAAAGTCGTTCAGCCTCCGCTAACACCAGCACATGTGTGGCACACAGTCACACAATAAAAATAACTCTTCTAAAATAATAATTGTGGGGATATTTTGTTTGTGCTCTAACAAATAAAGGTTGCCTGAATATCAGAGGAAGGAACTAGCCACTAGTTAACCATAAAGGCCAGGTAGTAGTGGCACACACCTTTAAACCAAGCACTTGGGAGGTGGAAGCAGGGAGATCAGGACTTCAAGGCCACACTGGGCTCTAGATTTAACGAGTCTAAAAGAAAAACAGAGCTCACACCTTTGATCCCAGCACTAGGGGTGCAGAGACAGGAAGTGATATGGCTGGGCAGAGAGAGGACTATAAGGCGGGAGGAGACAGGAGCTCAGCCCTTCGGTCTGAGGGTTCTATGGAGGTAAGAAGTCTCTCTAGCGGCTGGCTCCTTTACTTCTCTCATCTTTCAGCACTAACCCCCGATATCTGACTCTAGATTTTTATTATTAAGACTAATTAGAATCGATCTACAAAGAATAAGAATAATTTTGAGCCTGGCAAGACTACTCAGTAGAAAAAGCACTTGCCTTATAACCCTAACGTCTTAGTTTGGTCCCTGGTGTCCAACAAAAGGGCTGATGTAGTGGCTCCCATCTGTAAGCCCAGCACTTCTACAGAAAGATGGGTGGCAGACACGGAAGGAGCACTTCAAAACTAGCAAGCATGCAGAAAAGGGTCCCATTCTTATAAGGTGGATGAAGAGAACAAGCTACTCAAAGTTGTCTTCTGATCTCCCCACTAGGGTAAACTTATCTAACGTTTAAACTAAGGTAAAGTGACCATGACCCACTCAACATACATATACACATATAATATTAATTAGTTAATTACAATTTCTGGGTCCAGGGGTGAAGCTCAATTGTAGTCTGCCTTGTATGCATGACACTAATTAATCCCCAGCATAGCACAAAACAGGGCACGTTGGCACACATCTATAATCAATATCAGCACCTTCAAGATGGATGCAAGGGGATCAGAAATCCAAGGTCATCCTCAGGTACCTATCAAGACTTGCAGATCCCTAAATATCATGTCAAACGTTTGGGGAAAGAGGGGCTGGAGAGATGACTCAGTGGTGAACAGCACTGACTGCTCTTCCAGAGGATCCAGATTGGATTCCCAGCACCCACACAAACATGTGTAACTCCCTCTTCTTGTTTCCATGGCTACTTCACACACATGACACACATATATACAGATAGGCAAAAACACCCATTCACATAAAATTCTTTTAAATAAATACATGACTTTTTTTTTTTGGACCAGACTTGCTCAGTGCTCAGACATACAATCTCAACACTCAGGAGGCTGAAGCAGGAGGATTGCTGAAAGTGCTAGGTCAGCCTTGGCTAACAGAGTAAAGCATTTTCTAAAAAGAAAAAAACTTTTTATCATGAAAAATTGCAGATAGAGAAATGTAGCAAACCGTTGTCCAGACTCGTGGGGCCAGTTTGCCATACTTGTTTCATCTACTCATTTTCTTTTCCTTTCTTTTTTTTTTTTTTTTGGCTCAATAATGTTTTAACTTTTTTTTCAAGAATATCACATATCAATGTACCTATAAAAATGAGGACAATACCTATGTAATCACAGTAATACTTATATTAGTTTTGCTCAAAATTAGTCATTCATGATTAGTTTGCTCAAATCAGCCAAAAAAGGGCCATAATTCAATGTAATTGAATGTTTAGAACATGACAAGGTAGACAGTTTATACCCTTACCACAGTGCCCATGGCTCTCAATGCAATGAGCTAAAGTTGTTTACTTCCTAAGCAAAGTATAAATGATACAGCAATGAGTTTGAGGTATAGGAGGGGGTGCTATTTTACCTTCCTACAACAGACTAGAAGCCAGGCTGCTAAGGCCTTGGGGAAGGGGGTCTATTCTCCAGACAATGGCTCTGTTGCTGCCACTAAAAGACATCTCTATAGTGCCTATAAAATTCAAGATTGCCAAGGCTAGGGAGAAAACCTAGAGTTATTCGAGTAGCAGCTGGCTAACTTCTTCCCTCTGCTGCCATCCCAGAGACCACTCCCTTCCACACCACCCCAATTTTAAAAAAAATAATAATACACACTAAGCTCCTCCCTGCTACTTCCTGTCAACCAGTTGCTAACCCCACCTCTCTGAGCCCAGCTTAATTTTATGTAATTAACACACAAATGCAACACATCTTTACATAGTTAACAAACACAGCATGAGCAAATGTAACACATCTTTGCTTGGCTAAACAAACATTCCACACCAGGAGGGGGAATCCAGAGGGGGAGGAAGAGGAAAGGCAGAGGCACTTAAGAAATACAACACTTGTTTTTGGATTTTTTTGTTTATCTTGGTTTGGGTTTGGTTTGGTGTTTAGACAGGGTCTCACTTTGTAGCCCAGGATCTTCATGCCTTGTCTCAGCCCCTTGGATACTGTGACTACACGCATGTGCCACCCTGTCCAGCTCTGGATTGTGTTCCTCGAGGAAAGAGACAGAAGAGGGAAGCAGGGAAGAGAGAGGGGGAAGGAGAGAGGGGAAGAAGATGAGGAAGGGGAAGGAAGAGAGAAAGGGGGAAGAGAGGAAGCAGATGGGGGAGAAGGTGCCTGAGGGAAGAAGCCTTTTCCTCCCTTTCTCCCTACGCCTTTCCATCCTCTGCAGTTTCTACTCATTCTTCCCCAGGATGCTTCTTTTCTTCCCATTCATTAGAAGAGACTGAGCAGCATCAACACAGATGGTTGTCAAGGGAGAGCTTCAAGACTTCTATCACTGTTAAACAAACCATGAGAAATCAGTTCTGTAGCCCGGGTTCATTTTGCTTCCTCAATTAAGTTAATCACGACCACTCCTGTTGGATTGGGAAAATGCTCAGAATGTAAAGCATGAGGACCGGAGTTCAGTCCCCAGAACCCACGAAAAATAATCAGGGCATATTGGTCCCCACTTGCAGTCCCAGAATCGGGAGATGGACAGAGGTGGATCCCCAGGCCTTGCTGGCTAGCCAGCCTAGCCTACTGAACCAATGAGAGACTCTGTTTCCAAGAAGAGGGCGGATGGCCTGAGGAACAACATCTAAGGTGTCTTGTGGCCTACATACACATGAGCACACACACCCACAAACAACCCTGTCATTCAGCTCCTCTGCCCCTGTTCCTACCTTAGATCATGAGCAGGCCAAGAAAAAATAAATAAATAAAAAGAACTGACTTCTGAATAAATATGGCTGAGCAAGTCTAATGCCCCCTAAAATCACATAAAACGGCCACAGAGAGACAGCGGTTTTTTGTCTATTTGGAGGATGAGCTCCAGAAAGTCAGAGAACCGTCTGCAGGAGCCGGTTCTCCCCTTCTATGTGGGTCCAGGGATTCACGCTCAAACCATCAGGCTTGACAGCTGAGCCATCTTACCGGCTCATAATAGGGATTGTCAGCCCAATAAAAATATTTTGCCAAGTGCTGGTAGTGCCAGTCTTTAATCCCAGCGGGAGACAGAGGCAGGCGGATCTCTGTGAGTTCAAGGCCAGCCTGGTCTACAGAGCAAGTTCCAAGATAGCCAGGACTGTTACACAGAGAAACCCTGTTTCGAAAAACTTTAAAAAAAAAAAAACTTTATTAGTATAAAATTTGGAAAATATATAGGCATTAGTACTGCAAGTCTGTTTCAAAATGACACTCTAGACCCGCACATAGCAGAATCCCCAAACAGCTGGAGGCTACTTTGAAAATCCTTGGCTGCACTTTGTGGTGAACTTTTCCTTCTCGTCTCTCCCTAGGAAGCTGGTGGACAGTAGCAAGAGCTGGAGACCTAAGAACACCAGACCTGGGCCTCAGTCCTAGCTCCGCCCCTTTCCGGCTGCTAGACACCAAGCTCGTCTTCCCTCCAGGTCTGGCTCTACCCTGTGTGAAAAGAGCTCTTTTACACATTTCTGCCAGTGTGAGAGCGATTCTGGCACCAGCGCTAAAAATCTCAGACGAAATCAAGGGAAACGCTAAACCCAGCCTTTACTGAGCCAAATAGAAGCAACCCAGGCCACTCCTGAGGGTTTAAAAGAATAAACAAACCCAGAAGGACGGGAAGAATCGAGACGAAACAAGGTGCCAAGGTTTGGACAGCAGGCAGTTGAGTGATAAATGATTTAACATCCTGAGAAACTAAATCCTACTCTGACAGTGAGGAAAGTCAAGAACTGACTGGGTTCTGAGCAGCAGACAGCCAAAAGCCAGGAAATGATGCACCAGACACTTCTGGAAGTGGAGTCCACGTGGGGTCACAGGGCACGGGAAGAGAGAATCAAAGGAAAAGAACTGTTTGGAGATCTGCATCGACTCCTCAACTCCCTGACAACAACCAACAGACAAGCTTCATCCAACAATTGCATCCTTCGGGGAAAAACGGAGAGGGTCTCCACACCACGGAGTCATAGGAAGCAAGAGATGACTGAGGATAGGAAACTGTGCCCTTCTGCATCCTCTTAGCATGCAGAACATGGACAAGACCACCTACCTTAAGCAAAGTGTTACTGTCTTTCTTTTCCCACAGAATCTGACCAGCCCCTAAACAGAGACCTAGTTGGAGCATCCCCGCCGAACACCAGCCTACCGTGAAGTCAGCCAGTAAGTGCCACACACAGCTTTGTGGTCACTCGTGATTCTGGAGGAGTTGGCACCCAAGGATCAGTAGGGATTCAAGGTGACACTCTTCCACAGAAGAGGATTTTTCTGTCCCTCCTGCTAGCTCCCAAATCACGACATGGAGACTTACCATTAATCATGAAAGCTCAGCCAATAGCTTAGGCTTGTTTCTAGCTAGCTCTTATAACCTAAATTAAACCATTTCTATTAATTTAGTTTCTGCCTCATGGTTTTATTACCTTTACTCTGTACTTTCCTGCATCCTCTGCCTCTGCCTCGCAACTCTTTGAGTCTCCTCCCTTCTTCCCAGCATCCTCTCTGCCCGAAAATCCTGCCTAGCTATTGTCCCGTTCAGCTTTTTATTAAACCAATCCAAGTGACAAATCTCACCACACTTCCATAAGAAACAAATACTACAAAGTCACCCTTAATTCTGACCCTGCAAAATCAAAGGTCCAAAATACCTTAGTTTTACAGATTTGTTTAAAGGGTTCGCAAACTTACTGGAAGCTGCTTAGAGCTATAGTTTACTACAGCTAAGCACACAGATTAACATCCACAAAGGAAAGACAGGAGTCAGAGGAGCCTCAAATTGGAGTTTCCAGTTATCAGCACCCATGGCATCATGGGCACTGCTCACAGTGTGGGATGCTGTAGACAATGTACCATCCACAGAGCTCTGGCTTCAGTATACATGGTTTTATTGGGGTAACTGGCTACCCAAATGACTCATTGCTGGTCATCAGTACTTCAGGAGCTCAAACTGATCCCACATGATCCAAAGCCCTCACGTTAATACCATTTCAGACAAGCAAGTGTTTCTACCTGTCAAAATATTCCAAGGTCCTAAGTTAAAAGTCAGAACTTTCTTTTTTCCAGACCAGGTTTCTTTGTGTAAAAGCACTGGTTGTCCTGGAACTTGCTTTATAGACCAGGCTGGCCTCAATCTCACAGAGATCCACCTGACTCTGCCTCCTGAGTGCTGAGTGTGTACCACCACCTGGCTCAAAAGTCAGAACTCTTTTGGACAAGTTCAGTTCTTTCCTCTAAAACTCACCACTTGGGGGTTTGCTTTTGGTTTGTTTTTATATTTATGATTCTTTGCCAGTTTCATACATGGACAGTATACATTTTGGTTATTTTCCCTCCCTCTCTTCCCCTTCCCACTCCTACTGAACCTCTTTTACCTTCCCAACAAGTCCCCTCCTTTTTCATCTCTTTTTTCTATGTTTGTATGTTTTTTTGACCCACTAATTAGGATTGCTTGCATAAACATGAGGGGGAGTATTTGCTAGAGTATGGAAACTTACCAGTGGCCCGAAGAAGGAAATGATCCCACCCCAGCAATTACTAATTGTCTACGGCTCCTCAGAGCTGGATTAGGACCTGGTAAGCTGCTCCGCATCCACTGTAGAATGTTGAGCAGCCCTGCCACGTCAGGTCTTGTGCGGGTAATCACAGATACAGTGCCCCTTACGTTTAACAGCCATGTCATGTTTAGAAGACAGCAGTTCAGGGCCCTCCTCACCCTCTGGCTCCCACATCCTTTGTGCCTCTGTTCTTATTTGTGTGCTGAGCCTTGGAGGGTGTGATATAGACATCCTGTTTACGGTGAGCACTCAACAGTCATTTGTTCTCTGCACTTTAGGCTCTTTCAAGTCTGCATTACCCATCACCTACTGCAAAGAGAAGCCTCTCCGACCAAAGAGGACAACAGCGCTAACCTATGGGTACAAGAGCAACACTTTAGAAGGCAGTTTGACACCATGTCACTCTCGTTGTTAGCTAGAGTGTTGTTGCACGTGTTCTTCCTATTTCAAGGATATTTTCTAGACTTCAGTGATAGGGACGATTTTAACTGGTCTCCAGTAGTGATTTGGGAAGGGTAGCACAAGTTTCAATCCTTGTGAGGCCAAATCTGGAAGATGTAGGTCAGCCTAGATTCCACAGAGCAAGATCCAGCCTCAGACATAAAAAATACAAATTTAGGGCACTGGAGAGGTAGCTCAGGGGTTGAGATCACTAGATGCTCTTTAAGAGGACCCAGGCTCAATTCCCAGGACCGACATGGCAGCTAACAATCACCTGTAACTCCAGTTCCAGGAGCTCTATCATCCTCACAGACACACATGGAGGCACAAACACTAATGCACATAAAACTAAATTAAATAAGTCTTTTTAAAATAAAAATAAGCCGGGTGATGGTGGCGCACACCTTTAATCCCAGCACTCGGGAGGCAGAGGCAGGCGGATCTCTGTGAGTTCGAGACCAGCCTGGTCTACAGAGCTAGTTCCAGGACAGGCTCCAAAGCCACAGAGAAACCCTGTCTCGAAAAAACAAAAAAAAAAAATACAAATTAAAAAAATTCTTATAATAAGCTAGTCATCTCTCAAAAGTGAGAATTTTCTGGTGTATAAATTTCACAACTCTTGCATCAACAAACTGGCTCATCCAGTAGAGGCCATTGGTAAAGACTACTTGTTCAAGTGCCTGAAGCTGAATCCTGGATCCCACAAGGTAATACGGTAAAGAGGAGGAACTGAGTCCCTAGGGTTCTCCTCTGTTCTCCACACACAAGATACCGTGTGTGTGTGTGTGTGTGTGCATTTACAAACACACTGAAAATAAAGAAATACTTTTTAAAAGATTCCCTGGGTTACCTCTGAGTATTATACAGTGCTTTTCAATATAAGCCCCAGTCAGCACACAGGAGCTGTGGTCCACAGAATGTCAGTACCAAGACACTAGGTTCTAATAGAGCAGTTAAAGCCATACCTTCCTGGGGCTGGTGAGATGGCTCAGTGGGCTAGGGCACTGGCTGCTCTTCCACTTGCCTTTACCTTCAGAGTGCTCGGATTACTCGTGCACACCACCATGTCCAGCACACAAGCATTGCATATTGTTTCAAACTGGTGACCCACGTTAGCTTAGGCAGCCTCACTGGTTCCTATTTTGCATGATCAATATTAGCTGAAGGGCAGATTGATGGGAAAGTATTATTCAGTTGGGTCTGGAATCCATCCCTGATAATGTATTCAGGGGAAGGAGACACAAACACTTCATATGAAAACTGTTCTGTCATTCCTGGTCTCCACCTTGTTGGGCCTCATGAGTGCAACTTCCTGAGCCTAACTCAAGTTTGGGGAGTGACTCAGTACAGCCTGACCTAGGCCTGCCTCTGCCCAGTCACTGCTGACATGCAGGATAATATTGGCCCTTATTCCTTACTTCACCTCACCCCATCCCAAGACTCCAGCTACTACCTCCACCTTATATAAGTTCCTGATACAATAAAGTGAGATCCTACTTCGACAGACTCCCAGCTCAGTGTGTGTTTCTCTCCAGTGGCCAGCGGGGAGGTCTGGGTTGTGACACTCACCATCCCGCTCAACCCCAGGAGAGATCAGCGGATGGCTCTGCCTCAGCCCTATCTACTGGAGAACCTGGCAGACCTAAATGTTGACCTTCATTTATCCCCACGTCCTCTGACCTGCATCAGTGCCATTGGATTTCAACAACTTTTTAGTCTTTCTTATTACTAGTGTATTGTATATAAGCCCTGCTAGTTTTTGAAGGCGATGAAGAAGTTGGTGAATTGATTGTTAATTATACAAACAATAAATCATCGATGTCAGAAAAAAAAGGCAATACAAAGAAAATCCTCTAACTCCCCAGTCATGAGAACAAGAGGACTGCCCCCCTGCCAGGGCAGGATCCAAACAGTATCTTCTGTGTGTGACAGGACCACTGCTCTCACGGACTCCCAAGAGCAGCACAAATCCTGTGGAAGATCAAGCCGAGCCAGTTAAGGTCCTAACACGGAAGAGGTTGAGATTCAAAAGGCTCCTCCCCTCCCAGGGGTTTATGGATAGCCAACAGCTTGGTAGGGAAGGAGAATTGGGTTTTTTAAAGGGGTGTGGCCCCTGATAGGTCATTCACATTTTAATGGATGACCCTCACTCTCCTGAGTCCTGAGAATGTAAGCACCTGAAATTAGACTTGGTAGGTTATTAAAAACAAACAAAAAAAAAAAACAAAAAACAAAAAACGAAGTTGTGAGGGGAGGCGAGATGCAAGAGATAGGTCTGGAAGGAATTAGGGGGAGAAGCAGGAAACTGATGTGTTGCAAATACATTGAATAGAATTCTCAAGGATGTAATTAAAATATTATGTTAAGAGCCGGGCGATGGTGGCACACGCCTTTAATCCCAGCACTCGGGAGGCAGAGGCAGGCGGATCTCTGTGAGTTCGAGACCAGCCTGGTCTACAGAGCTAGTTCCAGGACAGGCTCCAAAGCCACAGAGAAACCCTGTCTCGAAAAAAAAAATAAAATAAAAAATAAATAACATAAAATAAAATATTATGTTAAAAAACAACATCCATGCTTTCGGGACTTGGCTCCAAGATGACCAAAAAAAGGAGAAACACAATAGTCATGCTAGAAAGGGCTGCAGCCAAGTGTGGTCAATTCGCTGCACTATCTGTGCCCCGTGTGTGCCGAAGGACAGGCCATTAATAAGTTCGTCATTCGGAACATTGTAGAGGCCGCTACCATCAGGGACATATCCGAAGCAAGTGTCTTTAACACTTATGTGCTCCCCAAACTCTATGTCAAGCTGCATTGCTGTGTGAGCTGTGCTATTCATAGCAAGGTAGTCAGGAATCGATCTCAGGAAGCTCGGAAGGACCGAACACCCCCACCACGATTTAGACCTGCTAGTGCTGCGCCACCACCTCCACCGAAGCCCATGTAAAGAGGCGGCTTCATAAAGACAGAAGAAAACACGTCAGAAAAATAAAATGGGACTTAAACTTTTTTTAAAAAATCCACATCTGGGCATGGTGATGAATGCCTTTAATCAGAGAACTCAGGAGGTCAGTGTTATGGTTTTCTGTCTCTTTAAGAGACAAGCCACGCCCACTCCCTCCCCCATCCGCTGAGGCAGGCTGATCTCTAGCTTCCGGCCTGAGCTCACTCTCTTTTCCATCTTCCTCTCGGAGAGGCAGCTTCGCTTCTGCCTCTCTCCCCACTTCTCTGCTTCCCCCCCTTCTCTGTCTCTTTCTCCTCTTCTCTCTCTCTCTCTCTCTCCCTCCCTCTCTCTCTGTCCCCCCCTTCACCCTTCCTCCTCCATAACCCCCTGAATAAACATTCAACCTCACCCTGCATGTCGTGTCTATCCATGTTTGTGTCTTCTGCCCGCCCGCCATGTGTCTCCCTGCCTGGGACCAGCCACTGCTCAGGGACCAGCAGCCATCTCTGCCTGGGGCCCACTGCCTGCTGCTACATGGCCCGCCACCACTGCTCTGAGACCAGCAGCCGTCTCTGCCTGGGACTGGCTGCTCCCGGAGCCCGCTGCCTGCCACCACATGGCCCGCTACCACCATTTGGGACCTACAGCATTTCTGCTGCCTACTGCCGCCGGGGATCTTGCAGCATTTTTTAAAAAAGAACAACAGTCAGGAGGCAGACTCAGGTGGATCTCTGAGTTTGAGCCAGCCTGGTCTACAGAGTGAGTTTTAGGACAGCCAGGGCTATACAGAAAAATGCTGTCTCGAAAAACAAACAAACAAGCAAAAACTTCCACAATAAATATCGGTATAAATAATAATTACCTTTTAAAAATTTTTTGTTTATCTTTTGTTTACAAGTGTTTTGCTTGTGTGTGTATGTCTGTGTACCTGGTGCTTGCCTTGGATCCTCAGTGGAAACCCAGGAACTGGAGTTTCAGGTTGTCATGAGCCACCATATAGGTGCTGGGAACTGAATCTGGGTTCTCTGGGGAGAAAATATCTGCTGGCATCCTTAAGGGCTGAGCTGTCTGTCCAGCCCTCAATCACGGTTTACAGTGGTCTGTGAGCGACCAGTAGAGATCAGGTTAGCATTTCCGACTGTGGCTATCACCATACAGCGTCACTTTCCGTGTGATCTGAAATCAAAATCTACACATGAAGTGAGAACTCCTCGGCTAGGGTATTACCAACAAAGCAAGCTTGGTTTTTAAAAAAATCAGACCCATTCACTGGTTAAATACGAGTTAAGAAAAGGGATTTTATGTAAATTGATGGCAGACAAAGACCTTTCTTTTTAAGCGAAACCCAAGAGAACCAAGATAGCGTGTATATTCTCTGCATCTAAGTCTTTGAGCTCTAGCTGAGCACTCCCCTAATCTACAAAAGTCTGCTGTGACTTTTACCTCTGATTTCCTGTTACACTTACAGCCCTAACACATGGCTTAGCCCTTAATCATACAGTCTTTTATCCCTTCCCAATTATTGCCCTTGGCTCCCCAGTCAGACTGCCGATTCCTTGAGGACTGGGTTGGTCCCTCCACCATCCCCTCCAATGCTGACTGTTTGGGACATTGACATCTAGCATAACTCAAGACACACAGTAAGTGTCTATTAGGAACATTTGTTGATCTCCAGGCTCCCAATTCAGTAATCTTTCTGACAGACCATTCCAGTTACTGATGCATATTTTGGGTCCCCAAAGACAAATCTCTAGGAATACTGAAACTTACAAATATGTCAAAGATAGCCACTTCAATTTAGACAGTCTCTAAATAATCTAGCATTTGAGGTTTTTTCCCCTTCCATCAGCTAGAAGCCTAAGCTCCCCAAAGCCCCCTTTTTTCCTGTTCTTCACCAATGACAGCTGCAATGACTTTCAGGCCAGTACACAAATCATACACAGCACCACGAAAATCTGCAGCTCGGTATATTCGGTGAGCTCATTACACTATAAAACTTGAGGTCAGAGATTAAATTCTGTTTCACAGCTAACAAAAATTGATTTGACAACATGCAACCAACAGTCTGTTCAACACAATGCTTTCAAATGGCAAGTTTTACCTCCGCTGCAAACATTTTCATATTTTTAACACTTTGCTATGAAACGAGCAGAAATAGCTACCCTGAAATGACACAGCAGTAGCAAGTGGTGTTTTCTTTCTTAGCTGACACGAACTTAGAACATATGACCATGAAATTGATCACTCACTTTTAATACTGGCAGTTTTTCCTATGTAATTGTTTTTTATTTTTAATGTATTAGTTGTGTGTATGTATATGCCCACAGACTGTTTGTGGAGGTCAGAGAATGACTTTGTGGGATGGATTCTCTCCTGCCACCTTTATGTGGGTTCCTGGAATTGAATTCAAATCACATTTGCTCAGCAAGTGCCTTTACTCGCTAAGCCCTCTCACCGGCCCACTAATATAAGTTTTATGAAAAAAAGAAAATAATTAATCCTTAATTTCTTTCTTTCCCCCTTTCATTCCATCTTTCCTTCAATAAATAATTAATGCATGTGATACATGGACAAATTTAAATAACTCAAGAAATCCAAGAGAAAAAAAAGTTCTCCTCCTAGGCTTCTAAAACATTTTATTATTTAAGATGTTATAACTGTGCTATAATTGTTCCTCCCTCCTACTTCCCTCTTTCAACTTCCTTCCCACCTCACCCCCCCCCACACACACACACATCTCCCTACCAATTTCACATCTTCTTCTTTTCTCTCTCCTTAATGTATTCATTGCCTCCAATTAACTCTGGAGTACCGCTTGTTTGCACAGGGTCTAGGGCCATCCTCCAGAGCACGGACAACCTAGCAGTGACCACACCCCCAAAGAAAAATGACTCTCCTGCCCTGCCCGCCGCCATCACCTGCACTGTCTCCTCTGCTTGGGGTGGGGCCTTGCTATCCCTCCTCTACCCACGCTGGAGTCATTGCCTGGCTTGTTCTTGTGGACTTCCCCACGGCTGCTGTGAGGTTGTCAGTGCGGCCGTCCTGTCATAACTCAGAGCAGCACTTCACAGCCCTCTGTCGCACCCTCTGGCTGCGTCATTCTTTCTGCTCTTCCCTCCCGCCTCCACATTTCCTGAGCCTTCCACTCCTCTCTGCACAATCCTGAAAGTTCCATCCCTCCACCACTCCAAACCCTATCACTCAGAAAGTCTCTGAACAAAGGAAAGGCACTGAGGGCTGGAGAGATGGCTCTGAGGTTAAGAGCATTGCCTGCTCTTCCAAAGGTCCTGAGTTCAATTCCCAGCAACCACATGGTGGCTCACAACCATCTGTAATGGGGTCTGGTGCCCTCTTCTGGCATACACACAGACAGAATATTGTGTACATAATAAATAAATAAATATTTAAAAAAAAAAAACTAAGTGCTTAGATGGGGACCGGGATAGTTAACAACTCATCTGTAGCTTTGGAGCCTGTCCTGGCACTAGTTCTTGTAGACCAGGCTGGCCTCGAACTCACAGAGATCCGCCTGGGAATTGAACTCAGGACCTTTGGAAGAGCAGGCAATGCTCTTAACCTCTGAGCCATCTCTCCAGCCCCTAAGCACTTAGGTTTTGACCGTACTTGGACACAAATCCAGCTTGTGGCAAACTCATCATCAACCTTCGCCTACAACCTATAAAACCTCCCCCACTTTATTTCAGGGGTGCAACTTCTCTGGCCCTAATCTCTGACACTGCAGAATCCACCCAGGAGTTGCTCTCAATAAACCTGTTGTTGCACTTTTTTGACTTCATCTAGCTTACAGTGTCCTTTGAGAAACCTATTATGGGGGAGGGGGACAGAAAGCCTATTAATAGACACATTTGTCAAAAGCCTATAGGTGTCAGGGGTTTTATTTAGTTCTCGCAGACACTACTATATAATCTCCATTTTATTGATGCTACAGCGGAGGTAGGCTTTGAAGTTCAAGGTCAGGAAATTAGCTCAAATACACAGAATCAAAGGGAAAAACCATTCGACTAAAGTCAAAGTCCTGATTGAGCTCAAACTACATACATGCTTACTCAAGTTAAAAGAATAGCTTCAATTAGTTCCTGTCCAGTTCTGTGATTTCTGTGTATGACATGATACCCAACATAAACAACTTAAAGAACAATGTATGCCGGCTCAGAGCCTCTGATGTCTCTACGTCAGGCTGGCCAGCTCCGTGTTTCTGGGTCTGTGATGAAGTGTATCAGCAGAAGGGCACAGTAGCAGAAAACTGTTCATCAGACCCATAGCAAGAAAGCAGAGAGCAGGGGTGCTTATGCTGGCTGGCTTCCTCTTTTGCTCTTTTTGGGGCCCTCAGCCTATATGATGGGCCCCACAACCCAGTGTCTCCTCTCCTTAGTCAATCTTCCTTGGAGACATCTTCATAGATAGACACAGAAATAGGCTTTATTGAGCCTAAGGTACTTCTCAAAGCAAGCAAGACGACAAAATAAAACCCAGATTCCTAAGGTCAATTCCCTGCTCTTCCTAAAACACAAGACAAGAAGATCCAGCGGGAGACTGACCTTGTCTTGGTCTTCATTCCTGCTCACCCTTACTAGGTAGCAGGTCACTGTTTTAGACCAGCCTGTTGTGGAGTTGGAGCCCAGGATCTCTGGGCAAGACTTGGAGCCTAATATCACCTTCAGTGAGTGTAACCTGAGTCATGTGTATCCAGCCTCCTATGGACAGTTCTTGCCCGCCATATTTAAGGGTACTTTGAGAACGTCCTAATAGATGAGACAAAGTTCTTTGAGATGCTCAAACACCAGTGAAGTGATGTGACCTGAACATCTAAATTCTGATACTCCAGCTGTAATTTTTTCTTTTTGTTTGCTTACTTGCAGGGGGGAAGCCCAGAAGCATGCCGTGCTGAGTCGGCCCTCCAGCCGCTTCTCTCTGTGCCATGTGTTTTGGTGACTACTCAAGTTCCTTATCACAGCACCCACTCAGAGCTCTCCACCTCACCACGATGCCAACATAACAGAACCAGGAAGAGCTTTCCAAGACTTCATTGCTGTGAAAGACCCGGATAAATCCAGGCCCCTCTAGCAGGAAGAGAAGAGCCAAAAATCTAGGATTAGCCAGTTCAGTGACTCTGTTTCAGGAACTAGCTGAAGATAAAGTTAGATTGTAATCTTGAGAATAATCTTGAGAAACAGGGAGTTACCCCCTTGTGATTATCACTGGTATTTCCGGAATTTTCAATGATTTGGATTACTGGGTTGTGGTTTCTTCCCTTTAATACCCCTTCTCCCAGCTACTCGGGGTCGAATTCCTCCCCTGCGTGGTACCTGTCAATAAACCTCGTGTGATTGCAGCAAGAATGGTCTCTCGTGAGTTACTGGGGGGGTCGTGTTATCCCGAGACTTGAGTGAGAGTCTCCCTACACCAGGGGTCTTTCAGCTGCTCTTTCTTCACTGCTACCCACTCTGCTCCTTTGTGTGTGGAAGAGGGCGATAGGTTTTGAATCCCCGGTTATTTTGCCACTGCTGATGTAATAAGTCAATCAGATTAATAAATCCAGGTTTAATGAACAGAAAAGTACTCCTGGGTGACCTTCAGGAGGACAAGAGAGGTATCACATGGCAAATATGGCTACTAGGTCTTAAGTAGCCTATACTTGTGGTCTTGAACAGCCCCAAGGAGGGTCTGACTTTTGGTGGGCTTTCTCAGGGGCGGAGTTTAAAAAGATGCCGATCTTAAATGGAGTCTGGAATGGAGCTCTGAGCTGGAGATTCCAAACATCCCAGACTTTTTATGTATATATGAGTGCCAGTAGGGTTTCCACTTAAATAGGGAGCACCAGGGAAAGTACTCTGCCACCAACAAATACCCCCAGGTTTTTAACTTACTTTGAGACTAGGTCTGGCTAAGTGTCAGGCTGAACTTGAACTTGATATTCTCCTGCCTCCTCTGTCCAGAGCTAGGATCAAAGGCCCGTGACACCAGGCAAAATACCTCTCTACTCAAATTCAAATCAAACATTAAAATATGACATGACATCTTGTTTTGTTTTTTCAACACAGGATTTCTTTGTTCTGGAACTTGATTTTTAGATCAGTCTGGCCTTGGACTCACAAAGATCCATCTGCCTGCGTCCCAAGTGCTGGAATTTTGAGGTGTACACCCCACCACCTCATGAGGACATGAAATTTTTATTGGCGTAATCAATAAAAAGATACACAGATGATGTTGCACAAATTCTAATTGGTCTTAATAATAAAAACTTAGCGTCAGATAGTAGGGAGCGAAAACTGAAAGATCAAAGAAACAGAGCAGCCAGCCACTAGTTCTTAACTTTACACCTGTACTCCTAGCGAATGCTTGTCAAGACAATCTGGAATTCAAGCCTAGCTTGGGCTTCAAAGTGAAAATCTGCATTCACCCACACCCCCCAAAAGACAAGGGGTGCTGAGAGAAATATTTCTAGGCTTTATGATGCTTTGGGGAAGAAGGGTTCTAGTTTCTGTGTCGTACCTTGGAAAGAGAGGAAGGATGAAAAAGGGGGTAAGGGAGATTCAGAAGAGTCTTGCTTCAGAACCTTTTTCTTCATCTAAAGTATTTAACATACCAAAGAGACCTGCTTGGAGGGGTGGGGGGGCTTTAATGTTCTGATCCCCAACAAGTCAGTCTGGCAGACTAAGCCTACAAGCTTCACACTAAAAGTGATAAACTCACTACCGTTCCTTTCTGTAAAGGAACTTGCTTTGCAGTGACTGTTCTCGAAGTCAACCACTTGTTCTCATGCTAAATGACTGGATAAAAAGGAAAGGTTTAAAGTTTCTGTAAGTTCTGAGGGTCTAAGGAAGTGTTTAGGGTGTGTAAATACAAGTTGTAAAGGTCTAAGGAAGTGATTTAAGGTATCTAAAAAATGAGAAATATTCCAGATTTATTTCTTTCCCTCTCCATGATATTGTTATATTAAGATTTATATTAAGCCAGGCAGCGGTGATGCATGCCTTTAAACAGAGCACTTGGGAGGCAGAGGCAGGTGGATCTCTGTGAGTTCAAGGCCAGCCTGGCCTACAGAGTAAGTCCCAGAACAGTCAGGACACAAGAAAATCCCTATCTTGAAAAAAAAAATCAAGAATGCTTCAGAGAATCGATTTAGATAAACCTTTCACGGGCAGGTCAGACAGATTCCAAATAAGTATTCCTGCCAGTCAAAGCCTAAGCTTCCCTGCCTAATGCCTATTTCTAAGGGTGGGATCTATCTCTCTTGGTCTTGGGACTCTCCCACCCAACTAGCAGGACCACGAGCCTGGAAGGTTCAAGTGTACACCTAAGATAAAGATTTTCCCAAAGCTCCTTAACTTTACCTTCTGTCCCTAGTCTATATCTGCCCCAACAGGTTTCCAGTCCACTGTAGATTGCTCCAAAAGTCAACTCTAGATGCTTCTGGCTGAATTCCCCAACCAGACTGAGCCTCTGCATCCCTGACTACCCCTAAAGTAGCCTGCATTTCACCAGCCTCAGATATTCTCCAACCTGCACTCCTCTCTCCCTTCCTACCCTTCAACCATCATTCCAACCTTCCTGCCCACCCATGTACACAAAGGCACCTCAATTTCAGCAGGAAGTAGTTACAGGAGAGATAACATCACTCCTTATCAACAAAAAGCCTGGAATGTTACATTTCAAAGAAACCTGTGAGGAGTCTCACTCAGTAGCAATGGCTCTTTCCAGAACTTCCTATCCCAAACCACTCCCTCTCAGGGGTGGCGCTTCCACTTTTCTTCCGGCTCATGGCTGGCTCTGCTCCTGGACCTCTCTTGTCCCCTTACCCCCATCTCTTCTATCTCAGCCCCCACATCCCACATCCTGATCTATTCTACTGGTCATGTTCAGTCTAGATCCTTCCAGACCCCTCTGGATGTTTTCTCCCTCATATCTACAATAACCCTTCTCCTCCACCATACCCAGGAGCCTGTCCTCATTGTTTTCATCCAGAACGCATCTATTCCCTCCCCTGGTGTGCCTCCTCACCTCTGATATTTACCTCCTTCTGCTTTCATGTCATGGATTTTTGTTTGTTTGTTGTTGTTTTTAATTATTTAACTTTATTTTATATACATTGTTATGGTCCCCTGGAACTAAAGTTACAGTTGTGAGCTGCCATGTGAGTGCTAAAATTGAACCTAGATCCTCTGGAAGAGCAATTAGTTTTATAATTTTTTTAAAAAATGCTGCAAGATCCCGGGCGGCAGTAGGCAGCAGAAATGCTGTAGGTCCCAAATGGTGGTAGTGGGCCATGACAGCGGACCCTGGGAGCAGCCAGTCCCAGGCAGAGACGGCTGCTGGTCCCTGAGCAGTGGCTGGTCCCAGGCAGGGAGACACATGGCGGGTGGGCAGAGGACAGAGACATGGATAGACATGAGTTGCAGAGTGAGGTTGAATATTTATTCAGGGGGTTATGAAGGGGGAAGGGAGAAGCGGGAAGAAAGAGAGAGAAGAGGAGAAAGAGACAGAAAGGGGGGAAGCAGAGAAGTGAGGAGAGAGGCAGAAGCGAAGCTGCCTCTCCGAGAAGAAGATGGAAAAGAGAGCGAGCTCAGGCCGGAAGCTGAAGATCAGCCTGCCTCAGCGGATGGGGGAGGGGGTGGGCGTGGCTTGTCTCTTAAGGGACCAGGGACCAAAACCATAACATTTAGTGCTCTTAACCACTGAGCCATCTCTCCAGCCCATCATGGCTTGTTTTGTTTTATTTTATTTTTTAAGATTCTACAAGAGTGAAAAACGTGTCACTTGTCTTACAGTTCATCTAGCTTGACATGGTGATCCCCAGTTCTGTGCATTCTCCTGGAAAAGCTATGGCTTCATTCCTCTTCTGGCTAGAACACCCCCACTATGTATACGTACTGCATTTTCTTGTTCCATTCATCTGTTGACGGACATCTAGGCTGGTTCCATATCTTAGCAGAACAGTGCTGTAATAAAAAATGGATGTTCATGTAATTCTGTGGTACACTGACTCGAATTCCTTTAGGAAAGTACTCAGAAAGGGCAAAGCTAGATCATGTGGGAGATCTATTTTTAGCTTGTTCAAGAACCTCCATACTGATTTCCATAGTGACTAAACTAATTTACATTCCCACTAACAGTTGAATAAGGCATCTTTTCTCTTACTTGTTATTTGGAGGACGGGGCTGTTAATTGTTATAGCTCTGTTTTGTTTTATTGAGACAGGGTTTCTCTGTGTAGCCCTGGCTGTCCTGGAACTCACTCTATAGCTCAAGCTGGCCTCAAACTCAGAAATGCACCTGCCTCTGACTCCGGAGTGCAGAGATGAAAGGCCTGTGCATCTCACCCAGCCTTAATTGTTATTGTTTGCATGCTTTAGGGTTTTCTATTTTGTTTTGTTTGTTTGGATTTTTGAGACATAGTCTTAATATGTAGTCCAGACTGATCTCAGACTCAAGATCATCCTATGTTAGCCTCTGGAGTACTGCAAAGGCATGCATGCGCCACCCACACAGCAGTGTGTGTGTGTGTGTGTGTGTACATATTAACTAACACTTGCATGTGTGCACATGCTCTTAGCCACTGAGATAGCTCTCCAATGCCAATTAAAACAATTTCTGACACTTTGAACTTTACTAGCCAGGAAACAACCTAGTATAGGCTCTTTAAGCACCTGAAACATGTGGTGTACGTGCAGACACAGAGGAGGGAGAAAGAGAAAGAGAGACAACAACAGATAAATAAATAAAAAGTCATTTTAAGAAAGAAGAGAGCTGGATGGTGGTAGGCATGCCTTTAATCCTAGCACTCAAGAGGTAGGGGTAGGTGAACTCTGTGAGCTGGAGCCCAGCCTGGTCTACAGAGCAAGTTCCAGGACAGCCAGGACTGTTACACAAAGAAACCCTGTCTCAAACAAACAACAACAAAAAAGACAAAACAAAAGAAGGAAGGAAGGAAGGAAGGAAGGAAGGAAGGAAGGAAGGAAGGAAGGAAATAACGTAGGTAGTCACTGAACCAGATCTGGCACCATCTAGCCCCTCCTAATCTTGGGGTCATGTTCCTCTTTTTGTGAAGAAGAAAAAGAAAAAAGGAAAATTAAAATTTGTATTAAACTTATTCTTTCATGATCAGCTTTTTTTTTAAGTGGTTACCTTTTAGGAAAAAGACAATGTTTATTTACTAAGCAAATTGTATCTAAGAACACCTCCCACTTCAATGTCAATAAAAATAGTAGTAGTAGTAATAAAGACCCACACCACTTTGGTTTTTTGAGACAAGTCACCATATATCCCAGGCTGGCCTTGAACTCACCATCTCCTGCTTCCTGCACTTCAGCTTCCCGAGCGCTAGGATGAATGGCTGGACCACTGTACCCAGCTAGTAACTTCACTGTATGCTCGTGAATTTCACAAAAAGCCCCCATAAAAAGAAAGGCAGTTCATCAGCCTTAACTGTGTTCTGTCCCCCTGCACTGGCTTGAAACACCGAGCTCTTTCTTGTGCACATCCGTTGCTCAAGGGCCAAGGGATGGCTCGGTGCATCGATGCAGAAGGAATAAATGGCACCTTCCGACCTGCAAGAGTTAGCAGAAAGCCCTCCCCCCCACATTTATTACTAGAGAGATCTCTGAAGTATCACTCAGCCCTGGAAAGAAAAGACCCATTTGTTTCCAAGGTTTTTCCCTCAAAAGTCCAGCAGAGTCTGCCCCCACCCCTTTCCATCCCCAACCTCTACTGCTGCCTACCTTAAGAACCATATTTTGTAAACCAAAATTTTTAAAACTCCAAGACTGGCTTCTCTCATGAGGCAAAGGAAAAGCATCCATGATTAATGCCTCAGCTAAAAGCATAGGCTGCAAAATGGATGGATTATTTATGGTCCTTCTCTTTGGAAGCTAATAGAGTAGATGTTAGCCTAAAAGGCTCAAAATCCTACAGTGGGTTTTTTTTCCCCCAACTGATAAAAGTGGCTCTGGAAAGCAGGATAAATACTGTCTACAGCAAGCTGTAAGCACTAACAATTTTGCTGTAAGTGCTCGGTCAAACGGAGATGAACATGTTAAATGTTATTTAGAAATGGACGACTTGTTATCTTGAAAGCCACAGTGGAAAGGTAGCCAAATGACAAGCACTGTTGGCAATGCCCCTGCTTCAAGACGAGCCGTGGCTGGGGGAGCAGGCCACTGAGCTATACAGTCAAATCACATTCAGTAGCTCAAATGTAACACAGATTGAGTTTTTAATCTCTGGTTACATTTCCCCTCAAGGCTGTTAAACTCTATTTTCCCCACTGAACAGTTCATCTTCTGAGGTTAATTCTGTTTGAAACCTGCTCTGCTAGCTGTCTAGGGTGGGCAGAGGAACCTGAAGCTTGATTTCACTACTTTTGACATAACTAAATCTTCACTTGGCAGAGAAAATTGTGTTTTGTTTTGTTTCTAGCATAAGGCCTTGCCAACAAAACATTTTTGTATTCTTGTTCTTTTTTGGTGTGTTTATGTGTGTGAAACTGAGGTCTCACACATACTAGGCAAATACTCTACCACTGAACTATCTCTAGGTCCCTTTGTTCCCTTTTTGAAAGCCAGGGAAACCAGAAGTTTCCTGGATGGCATTCTTTTTTTTTTTTTTTTTTTTTGAGACAGGGTGGAACTCACTCTGCATTCCAGGCTGACCTCGAACTCACAAAGATCTACCTGTCTCTGCCTCCCAAGGGTTGGGATTAAAGGTGTGTACCACCACTGCCTGACTCCTGGATGACATTCTTAGTGGGAAAATGGACCAGATATATAATAGCACACACATGTATTCCCAGTACTTAGGAGATTGAAGTTAGAAGACAGTATATCTGAGGCCAGACTGAAATACCTAGTAAGACCCTGTCTCAAGTGAAAAAGAATTAGAATTATTTCTGAGAATAAATCAATAGCAACATGGAGACAAAAGGCCTGAAGTATAACTTTGTGACAAACATATTGTCCCTATACAACAAAAAAGATTTCCATTCAACAAATGTGTTGTCTATAGGCAATGATGTGGATTTTGGTTATCATCTATATTCATAGTTCTCAACCAGTAGGCTGTAACCCCTTTGGGGTCAAACAACCCTTTCACAGGGATCTCATATCAGATATCTTGCATATTAGATATTTATATTACATTTTATAATAGTAGCAAAATTACAGTTATGAAATAGCAACAAAAATAATTTTATTGTTGGGGGTCACCACAACATTAAAGGGTCACAGCATTAGGCAGCTTGAGAAGCACTGGTCTACGTTCATCCACGTGACTGGGAATGACTGTTGCCAAGCAATTCATGAATGACTTTAATCAAAGTGACGAATGAATTATAGCATCATGGGGACCAGATAACTATAAGAGAGCCCACCCCCACAAGGATGGAAAGAGGCAGGTATGGACTGATATTAGAAAAATTTTCTAAGCCAAGCATCCTGACTGTGTAGACTGTTGTGCCAACATGGTTACTGTCGTGAATATGGGCTGAGAGTATATCTCAGTGGCACAAACACAGGAGAGCCAGCATTGAAAAAGGAGAAAGGGAGGCTAATAAAATCTTGAAGCAAATACGGCATAAGCTGATATAATTCAGTGGTAGAGTTCTTGCCTAACAAGATAGGCCTTAAGTTCGGTAAGCAGTAGCATAAGAGAAAAGCAAACAAACAAAATAAAACAGCAAACACAGTTTTTAAAAGACCAGATAAACTATAGTCCTAAATTAGCCAGTTCCAAAAGGAGACAGATGCCACTCAAACTGGTTGATTCGGTGTCATTACATGAAAGAGTTCTTTATAAAGGTGTTGCAGAGCTTGCTAGAGTAGGACGTTAGCAGGGCTTAGCCTGCACGTATGTGTGTGGACAAGGGCACCATGGAATGTTACCGAGTTTAGACAAGAACTTACAGGGGTCTGCTCTTTCCGTCCATCACGTGGGGCTCAGAGATCAAACTCTGTCATTGGTCTTGGTGGCAAGTTCTGTTATCCCTAGACATCCAACAAGTCCTCCCAAGGACTCTCATTGTCTTCCTTCTGTGCACATCTGTCTCTGTGTCAAGCTCATCTTTTGGGTAAGGACAGTCACTGTAGCAGGGCACCCTCGCCTCACTGTGACCAACATCTGGCAAAAACAACCTATAGGGAGGCATTGCTCATGACTTCAGAGGGTTCAGACCACAGTCACTTGGCTCTGTATTTCTGGGCCCATTGTGAGGAACTAGGGCTTGTAGAAGAGGGAGCTGTTCACCTCATGACAGACAAAAAACAGAGGAAGATAAGGGCAGGCCAGGTTCAATATACCCTTGTAGCAGGCTTTCTCTTGGACCACCAACCAGCTCCCAAATCATGATACAGAGACTTATTAATTATGAATGCTCAGCCTTATCTTATGCTTGTCCCAACTAGCTCCTATAACTTTTTTAACCTGTTTCTTTTCATCTATGTTTGCCTCAGGGCTTTTTACCTTTGTTTCATTCTATATGTCCTATTCCATGTTTACTGGCTGGCAGCAACCTAACTGACTGACCCCGGGAATCTCTTTCTCTTTCTCCCTCACTCCCTCTCCCTTTTCTCCCTCGAGCCTAAATTTTTCCTCTAGCTTCTCCTCTCTGTCTGCCAGCCCTGTGTACCCCTCTATTTCCTAGCTATCGGCCATTCAGCTTTTTATTAGACCAATCAGGCGCCTTAGGCAGGATAAGCAACCCATCTTTACATCATTAAACAAATGCAGCATAAACAAACATAACACATCTTTGCCTGGTTAAGTAATATTCCATACATAACCTCAAGTATCCACCCCAGTGACCTACTTCCTCTTGCTTGCCCCCCCACCTTCCTAAGCGTTCCAGAACCCCCCAGAATAGCGCCAACAGCTAATAGAAACCAAGACCTTTAGGAAGAACACTTCATATCCAAATCATAACACCAGTCATAATGAATTAGAATCCACTTTCATGCTCTCATTTTAATGTTATATAAAGATACTTTCTCTGCCTGACTTCAATCCCCAGCACCTCAACTAACAATAATGCCTCTCAGGGCTGGAGAGTTGGCTCACTGGTTAAAAGCATTTGTTGCTCTTGCAGAGAATCCTGGTTCAATTCTGAGCATCTGTATGGCAGGTTACAACTGTTTTTAAGTCTAGTTCCAGGGTATCTGTGGACACCAGGCATACATGTCGTACACTCATACACATAAATTAATCAGTGAAGAGTAATAATTAGAACGAGTTAAAAAAACAATATTTCCCTACATACCGTCACATTGTGAGGTGCTGAGAGTTAGAACTTGAGCCCCAATGATAGAGGGTGTAGTAAATACCCTGGAGCTAACCATAGCAGAAAGCTCTTTCCTTTCTAGGCTGGTAGGTGAGTGTGGAAGCAAACAGAACCAAACCTCCAGAGGCAATGTGCCAAGCGTCTTGTATTCTGAATAAGGGTCAAACATGCAGGGACAATCTAGGAGGAACTAAGGGATTAGATACTAGTTAATCATCTGCTAGCCAGGCGGTGGTGGCGCACGCCTTTAATCCCAGCACTCGGGAGGCAGAGGCAGGCGGATCTCTGTGAGTTCAAGACCAGCCTGGTCTACAAAAGCTAGTTCCAGGACAGTCTCCAAAACCACAGAGAAACCCTGTCTCGAAAAACCAAAAAAAAAAAAAAAATCTTATGCTAGCCTGCCATCATGGTCACATAGTATCTGAAAGAGACTATTTAAAGGAAGATTAATTTAGACTTAAGATTTTCAGGGCTTCTGGTCCATGGTCACTTGCTGCCATTTCATCAGGCCTGTGATGAGGATGTCATGGCACAGAGGACATAAAGGACTGTTTAAGTCCTGGCAGCCATTGAGCAGAAGGAGGAAGACAGGAAGGGGCCAGGAAAAAGGGACATTCTTCAAAGCCCTCGCCCATCACCTACTTCTTCCAGCCAGCCTGCCCTACATCTAGTTCCCAACGCTTCTCAATGGTGAATTTGCCAATGAGTAACACAATGACAGAATCCACAAGCTGAGGGCCCTTCACCAATGAGGCTTTAGAAGCTGGGGAGATGGCTCACGACTTAAAGTGCTTGCTGTACAAGCAGGGGGGACAGAGTCAGATCCCAGAGCCCACATAAATGCCAGGTGTAGAGACATGCAATCCCTGGAACAAGCGAGACAAACTACATCTGTGAGCTCTGAGTTTAACTGAGAAAAGGGACAAACGAGACTTGAGGAGGACATACTTCATGTCCAAGCAGCAAAATGTACTCGCCACATTCTAAATGCAACTCATATAAAAATTATTTTTAACCTTGATTTCTTTATTCTATGTGTATAGTTGTTTTGCCTTCATGCCTGTCTATGCACTGCATGTGTGCCGTGCCCATAGAAACCAGAAGAGGACCTCAGCTCCCCTGGGAATGGAGTTATAGGTGGTTATGAGCCACCATGTGGATACTGAGAACAGAACCCATGTCCCCTGGAAAAGCAGTCAGCACTGTGCTCTTAAGCACTGAGCCATCTCTCTACCCACCCACCACTCGTCGAATCATTGTTTTTAATTCCTCTAGCAACCAGCAGTCTTTGCTTAGGACTCTAAGCAGAATGTGTGTAAACTCTTATTCAGAGGTACTAACAAGATCGCTCGGTGGTTACGAGCACTAACTCTTGCAGAGCACATGACTTAGTTCCCAGCACCCACATAGCAGCTCACAGCCATCAGTAGCTACAGTTCCAAGGGACCCGATAACATCTTCTGCCTCCACAAGTACCGAGCACACACGTTGCACATACATACGTGTAGGTAAAATACTCAAAAAACAAAAGTAAGCCTTTTTAAAAAATCTTCTATGGATCTTCGCAAAAGCCCATTTGCCGCCGGGCAGTGGTGGCGCACGCCTTTAATCCCAGCACTCGGGAGGCAGAGGCAGGCGGATCTCTGTGAGTTCGAGACCAGCCTGATCTACAGAGCTAGTTCCAGGACAGGCTCCAAAGCCACAGAGAAACCCTGTCTCGAAAAAAAAACCAAAAAAAAAAAAAAAAAGCCCATTTGCCATGGAGTTCCTGTGATGGAATGTGGACAAAATGGAGATCACTTTTGGAGGAATCAAGACCACAAAGCGTTCTGCCTGGCCGCTGAAATTTCATAGTAGGATTTCAGTTTTCATACTGCTTAAAAAATGTAAAGTTCGACTTCAATATAGAAGTCACAGCATAAATTTCTTATGTCTTTGTAAATCTATGACATAGTAAATAAGGCAACAAATTTTAAAGTGTCTACATATATGATTCGAAAGTCTCATATCAATTTTCATCAGCAGATGAAGAGTCACATACCAAGCATGTGCAAACATGTAACATTAGAGCTATCCGGCTCCAAAAAAAAAATTACTAAACTTCTTCTCAAACTAACGACCATTGTATTCCTCAGAGGGCCGTGAATATGTAGAGTTTGAAGGTTTTATGTCTAACTATTCTGAAAGTTATTTGAGGGCAAAGAAAGGTCACCCAGGTTTTCAAAAAGTAATTTTTATAGAAAAACAGCTGAACTGGTGTGCTCTAAGAAACACTAACTAAGGAATTCACCCAGTTTAAACAGCAGACAGTTCCTCAGAATGAGAACAAGGAGACTTTGGAGTTGGTCTGCTTCCTCGAGTCGATCAACTGTTGTACATTAAAGCTGCTACCATTCCTAAGAACAACAGTTTTCATAAAAATTTATGAAAAAATTTTAAAATTGTTTACTTTTTGCTGAGATTTGAGTAATAGTAGGTAAAAGAGAAAATAAGAATTGAGACCCTTAAAACTGGCCTGAGGAAATGACTCATTTGGTGGGGAAAGTACTTGCTGCACAAACTCAAGAACCAGAGCTTGAATCCCCTGAACTCATGGAAAAGCCAGGTAGGAATGGAGGCCTGGCTGGAATCCCAGCATGCAGTAAGCAGAGACAGGGATCCCCAGAGCAAGCTAGCTAGTTAGGTTCAGCAAGAGATCCTGCCTAAGAGAATGGAGAGCCATGGGAGAAACTTCAGATAGCGAGTATAAGCATGGAAGTGCACACTCACACACACACACACACACTTGATGATTGATGGCCTTCTGGGAAAATCAGAAGGATATCCTTAAATTATTTAGCTTAAAACTCAACATAGGAACACTTCAAAATTGTTTAAATGTTGCTGGGCATATCTCTTAGCTGTAGAGTGTTTGCCCGGCATGCTTTCTCTAGCTCTGGGTTTCAACAAAAACTCAAAATAAAATAAAATAAAACAAAATAAAACCAAAACTCTCATTCCCCTGTAAAGAGTTCTTTATGAGAAAGAGTGAAAAGTCCTCCGAAATTGTCCTTCACAAGATCTTCACTCAACAGGTGATCTGGGAAAGAACTCGAATAGGAACAATTCAGAATAGCCTCGCAGGTGGGGATGACACAGAAGACAGAATGGAAAAACCACACAGTCCTGGGGGAAGATAGAATTCCAGAGACCTCCAGAGCTTGTGGTAAATCACTTAGATTGTATTCTGGAGGTGACATTCAAGCTGGGGACAGGAGTTTGTGCTTTAGAAAGATAACTCTTGCAGAGCACTGAAGAAAGGATTATAAAGAGAAACTTGAGCCTGGAAGGCCCTTCACAGGTCTCATAACGAAGCACTCACTGCTCTCGGTTTTTGTTTTTCCAGTTAAGACTTTTAAAATTATGAGGGACTACGGTTATCATGTTTTAGGTGTGTGTGTGTGTGTGCGTCTATGTGTATGTACATGTGCACCTGTGCAGGTGGAGACCAGTCAGCAACATCGGATGCTTTTTTTCCATTGCTTTCCGCCTTATTTTTTGAGACAGACTCCTTGACTGAACCAAGAGCTCATGGATTTGACTAGGCTGACTGGCTAATGGGTCCCAGTGTCGATTGCCTTGGGTGGATTACTCAGTCTAGGGGTTTGTAACCCACCTGGCATTTCAGTTACTCCAGGGTCTCGGAGAGGTGCTATCTGGAAAAGAATGGGCTAGGAAAGAAGGAGAAGGCCAAGCAGGGGTTCTTGTCAAAGCCTTCGTTTATTAGGGTCCTGGTTGCTGCTTATATAGCCCCTGGATGAGGGGCTTGGGGGGCAGGGGCACGGGATCTCGCCGCGTGGTTGGTCACATGGTTCGGGTTCGTCATGTAGGCCAGGAGGTTATGTTCGGTCAGGTCCTGTAGGCCAAGAAGTCAGGAGTTGACACACCTAGTTCCCTAGATAGTTTGGAATGTGAGGTGGTTCCACTAACAGATAGCTCTCTATTAACAGCTTAATTGGGTGTGGGGCAGGTTCTGTCAACAGAACGATTCTTAACATAATTATGGGTGTGGGGTTCTTTGCAGACTCCCCAGGGCAATGGTTCCTGTTCTATGTAGGTGCCTAGGACCAAACTTTGGTCCTTATGCTTTTATAACAGACAGTTTACCATCTGAGACATCTCCCCAGTCCCCTGGGATTATGAGTCTTTTGTTTGTTTGTTTGTTTTTGTTTTGTATATTTTGTTTTTGTTTGGTTTGAGACAGGCTTTCTCGTCTCTGTACAACACTTCTGGCTGTCCTGGAATTCACTCTGTAGACCAGGTGGCCTTGAACTCACAGAGGTCTGTCTGCCTCTGCCTCTGCCTGCTGAGATTAAAGGTGTTCTCTACCATGCTGGAATTACGGGCCTGGGTTCAAAGCCCAGACGTCAGATGCTGACAAGCACAGCTTCCGCTTGACCTTGCTCATCCATGGACGTCCACTGATGCTCATCACCTTCACCAGCTTTCTGTGAACAGAGAACTCCTTTCACTCTCCCCAAGTGCATGAAAATTTACTCTTATTCCCAGCATAGGAAAACTTTTCAGTGGAGAAATGGGTTGTGTCTGTCTAGGAAATAAAATATAAATGGGATAAAAAGGCTTTGGGCTTGTATTTGAAGCTCCAATCGGGAAGCATGAACCTTTAGAAAAAGACTAACTGCTCAGGGAAATAGACGACAAAGGAAGGGAAGAGAGCGAGGGGTGGACAGACAGAACTAGATGTCAGGAGCCAATTTCCTCCTAAACTCATTACAGGAACCATTGCCCTGAGGAGTCTACAGAGAACCCCACACCCATAATTATGTTAAGAATCGTTCTATTGACAGAACCTGCCCCACACCCAATTAAGCTGTTAATGGAGAGCTATCTGTTAGTGGAACCGCCTCACATTCCAGCTATCCAGGGAACTAGGTGTGTCAACTCATGACTTCTTGGCCTACGTGACCTGACCGAACGTAACCTCCTGGCCTACGTGATGAACAGGAACCACGTGACCAACCATGCGGCGAGATCCCGTGCCCCTGCCCCCCAAGCCCCTCATCCAGGGGTTATATAAGCAGCAACCAGGATCCTAATAAATGGAGGCTTTGACAAGAACCCCCGCTTAGCCTCCTTCTTCTTTCCTAGCCCATTTATCTTCCAGATAGTGCCTCTCCGTGACCCTGGAGTAACTGACTGCAGGGTGGGTTACAACCCCTAGACTGAGTAACCCACCCAAGGCAATCGACAACTAGATGAAGAAAAGAATGAAGAGCATCCTAAAACCCCCAGACCTATCTGCTATGATCCACAAGGGCAACCATGGACATGAAAAATCCTAAGCCATTCCAACAGGCTATTCATATGTAATCCAAAATTCAGCTATAGGCCAACATCGCCTTCTTTGATCATCTGACATCAACCTGTCCTTTAAGATACATGGGAGATCAAAAGTTTGAGACCAGCCTGTCACTTCCAGGACAAGAAAGAAGCTGACATTGTTGGTATCTGGTGATAAAATATGAAATCTTATAAGTAAATAGTAGAATTGTAGAAAATATAAAATGCCACTGTAAACTCAACATTTTTCTAATATTTAAGAATTTTTTAATGCATTGTTTTCTTTTTTGGTAGCGTTTTTTGTTTGTTTGGAGGCAGTATCTCTCTACATAGTCCTGACTTTTTAAAATATTTTTATGATTTATTTATCTTTATTTTATGTGCATTGGTGTGAACGTGTCAGATTCCCCTGGAACTGGGATTTTCAGAGAGTTGTCAGCTGCCATGTGGGTGCTGGGAATTGAATCCCGGTCCTCTGGAAGAGTAGTCAGTGCTCTTAACCACTGAGTCATTTCTCCAGCCCCCTATTTAAGAATTTTTTGATAAAGGTTTGGGGTATAGTCCAGGGATAAAGAAGTTTTTTGTGGAGGCTGGAGAGATGGCTCAGAGGTTAAGAGCATTGCCTGCTCTTCTAAAGGTCCTGAGTTCAATTCCCAGCAACCACATGGTGGTTCACAACCATCTGTAATGAGGTCTGGTGCCCTCTTCTGGCCTGCAGACATACAGACAGAATATTGTATACATAATAAATAAATATTAAAAAAATAATAAAAATAAAAAAAATTTTTTAAAAAAGTTTTTTGTGTTTAGTATGCACAGAGGGTAGGTTAGACTCCACACTAATAATATAAGCAACCTTGGTGATACTGCCAAAACAGTGGGCAACACCTGTAATCCCAGCATTTTGGAAGCTGTGAATTGAAAATTCAAAGCAAGATTAGGCTATTTGGCAAGAGTCTGTCTCAAAAAAAAATTCTGATTAGACTAATATTGATAATAACAAAAGTATATTTAACCATGAGGTGGAGGCCGGAGGCCCAAGGTCATATTTTCTGACCTGACAAAAGCTTGGTCATGGGGACAAATGTGCTCGGAGACTGAAGCATCCTGGGAAGAAGCAATCACACCCTGCCCCATCTCTCTGAGATTCACTGGCTTGCAACCTCTCTGAAGGCTGGAGAGCTGGTGGGAACAAAGGACATCAAAATTTTGGAAGTGAGTAACTCACCAGGAGATAGAGAAGAACGCGGCACAAGAGACTCAGCCTAGGTGAGCGTCACAAGGAATAGCTTTTTTTTTTAAAACATTTTTTTAATATTTATTTATTATGTGTACAATATTCTGTCTGTGTGGATGTCTGCAAGCCAGAAGAGGGCACCAGACCTCATTACAGATGGTTGTGAGCCACCATGTGGTTGCTGGGAATTGAACTCAGGACCTTTGGAAGAGCAGGCAATGCTCTTAACCACTGAGCCATCTCTCCAGCCCAAGGAATAGCTTTTTACAGAGTGTAAAGCTAGGGGTAGCCGGCCTGTCCAGATCCAGTCACTTTGTCCCAGTGTTTAGAACTCAGAAATAAAGGTTCCCCGTGATTATGAACTTTTCTCTGGGAAGCCATCTGTAGGTATCAGCACAGATCTAGACTAGTGGATGGATCCAGGAAGTCATGTCTGGGCTTGCTCCTGTACCCCTTCAGTGGTGATAGCACCAGACAAAGACTAGAGGAACTGCAGTCCTAAATCAAAGTCCTTTGAAGAACTCATTCTATGCCATAGCTTTATCCCTGCCTCATGTTTATGTTTTAATAGTTATGTATTATTGGTTTTATGTTTATGAGTGTTCTGCCTTCAGGGATGTCTATGCTCATGTGTACCTGGTGCCCACAGAGGCAAAAAAAAAAAAAAAACAGTCTACAATCCACAATCCCAGAGAACCTAGACAACAAAAAGGACCCTAAGAGAGACATACATGGATCTAATCTACATGGGAAGTAGAAAAAGACAAGATCTCCTGAGTAAATTGGAAACATGGGAGAGAGTAGAAGGGGAGGGTGGAGGAAGGGAGAGGGCAGAGAAAAATATGTAGCTCAATAAAAACAACACATGAAGTTGGAGGAATAAGTGGTGGTGGGCATGGGAAGGAAGGTGAAGGGGAGAAATGGGGTGGATTGGATCAGAACAAGTGCCGGCATGAAAGGTGTGCATCATCTGTTGGGCCAAAGCTCACCACAACCACACGTAAGTAAAGAGCATAGCTTGGTGGTAAAAATTTGCTTAGTGTGCACACAAAGCCCTGGATTATATCCCTGCACATAAAAAAAAAAAGAAAAGAAAGCCAGCAGTGCCCTCTATATCTTCATCTTCGTTATTCCTCCTCCTCACTCTAGAAGGAGGAATTTCTTTACTGTGGTGAGGCAGATGCTGAGTGTTTACATTTTATTTTCTGTTGTTTATTTGTTTGAGACAAGGTCTCACTACGTAGTCCCAGGTGACCTGGAACTCACTATATAGACTAGGATGGCCTTGAACGTCTGCCTGTCTCTGCCTCACAAGTGCTGGAATTAAAGGTGTGCATTATCAATCTGTGACAAAGGTCACCACACGTAAATCCAAGAGGTGAAAACTCTTAGTGGGAAAGGGATGAATTAGATGGTGTCGAGAGAAGTTGTGGTAACGCGTGAGACTGAAAAGAGAGATTGGAGACTTAGCTCAGTTAGCAGAGTGCTTCCCTAGCATGCATGAAGCTCTGGGTTCAACTTCCAGCAACATATACGTGGGGCATACAGCGCACGTCTGTAATACCAGCATAGGAAAGGTACCTGCAAGAGGATCTGCAGTTCAAGGTCATCCTCAGCTACAGAACTTCAAGGTCAGCATGGACTACCCGAGGCCCTGTCACAAGGTGGGGGCTGGGGGGCAGGACATAGCAACAGGACTTATTGTAGTCTGTGTACTATGTAAATCAAGCCAGGCTTTTATCACCAAGAGCAGCAGATATAAGGACTATTCAAGGGTTCCAAACAAGGGGATGAGATGAGATGTTCATATCTGTGCCTCTGAAAGATCATTCTGGCTGCATTGTAGAGAACAGATTGGAAGGAGGGAAGACCAAAAGGAGGGAAGCCAATTTGGAAGTTGTTGCAACAATCTAGAAACGTTGTCTGAGGGCTGTTACAGTGGGTATAAGGAGCAGAGGGCTTTCAGAAAGAATTGGAATTGCCAGGTGTGGTGACACTCAGCTGTCATCTCATTCAAAAGTGCAGGTTCTGCCTGAGCAACACTGAGAGACCCCTGTTTGCAACAGCAGAGAGCAGAGGGTGTAGATCAGCGGTGGAGCACTTACCTAGGATCTGTGAGGCTCGGGGTTTGATTCCCACATAAGAAAGGAGAGAGAGCGCGCATGCACGCGCACAGTTGGAGTAGTAACAGCATCTCCCGATGGAATGAGGAATGGAGAGATGAGGGTGACAGAGAGGGCGATGATGGTGCCAATCATCAAGAGAGAATTAAAAAAAGAAAGAGCAGTTTTAAGGAGAAATATGATCGGCTGTGGAAGAGCCAAGTGAAGCCAGAAGGGGCTTGAAAAAACTGGGCCTACAGACAACTCTTCCCTGGAGGGAAAAGCCACGACAGCAGAGATGATTCTCGAGCCTGTAACTGTGGATTATGCAGGCAGAGCGTGAAGAACAAGATAGAAGCAGTGATATTCGGGCGTGTAGCTTCCACCTCTCCAGCTAAGGGAGGCCTCATTTGTAGCATTTGCTGGTGTCTGTGGCATAAACACCCGCACCAATTTCAAGCTACCAGCTTGTCATCACTGAACGTGGAGTTGTGAAGGAATGTGCCCAGTTGGTTCTCGGGAGCTTCTGTGAGCTGGCTCCAGCTCACCACCAAATACAAGAAAGCCTCGAATACAATCCTACCACTAGTGTTTAAAAAATAGAACCAAAGCAGTGAAAGAGGACTCCATCATAGGAACTGGAGAAAGAAAGGGTAGGTGAGGTTTAAGAGATGGCTCAGGGGTGAAAAAGCAAGAGCATGTAAGTTCAAATCTTCAGCACCCAGATAAGGGCAGTGCATGTCCGTAACCCAGCACTCAGGACAGAGATGTACACATTGCTGGAGCTCCCTGGATGGGCAGCAAGCTGGAACACCGACCTTCAGGTTCAGTAAGAGAATCTATCTATCTTTTTAAAAGAAAACAAAAACATGGAGAACAGAGGAAGAGACCCAACTCCTCTTCTGGTCCCTGTATGCATATACACAGGGCCCACGCACCCCATCCACAAGTGTGCATACCGCATAAGGCATGCTACATACAGAAAAGCAGGTGGAGGAAGGAAGGATATAGGGAAAGAAATGGCAAATTCTCATTTTTCCTCCAAAGATAAGGTTTTCTTTAAAGTACATTGGATTTAACATCTAAGAGTCATACTTTTCAATGGAGTGGCAAGAATATGCAACATAGGATATTGGGTGTAGATGTAAATGTCAAATCATAAACAGAAAACCATGGGTGTAAAATAGAACTGAATTCTATTCCCCAACAGAATATCAAATTGTATGAATTTATATGTTTATTATGCACACCATAGTGTATGAGTGGAGGTCAGAAGGCGACCTGCAGAGGTCTTTTCTCTCCTGAACCATGTGGGTTTCTAGAATTGAACTCGGGTCACTGTGTTTGGCCATTGTCCTGCCTGATTCCAGAAGTCGTTAAGTCCCAAAGAAATCACACAGAGGTCTACATTAATTATAAACCGATTGGCCTAGTATCTCAGGCTTCCTATTAATTAATTCTTATAACTTATATTAGCCCATAACTCTTATCTGTGTTAGTCACGTGGCTCGGTACCTTTTTCAGGGAGGCAGTCACATCTTGCGTCCTCTGAATCTGGATCACGACTGCAGACTGAAAATTCCCTCTTCCCAGAATTCTCATTCCGTCTCTACTTCCTACATTAATTATAAACTGATTGGCCTAGCAGGCAATAAGCACTTTTCCCCATTAAGGCATATCACTGGCCCAGTTTGTACCAATTTGCAAAACTAGCACACCACTGTCCTACATATATGGGACATGAAATACATGGTTTCGGTCTTCTGTGGTGCCGTTTCCATAGGAGCCACAGAGAAGTATATAGGTTCAATTCTGGATTGTGCTATTGTCAACTCAATTAACTACAAGTCCCAGAATGCCCTTCCCTCTATGTTTCATGTTATAATTCGTCAAAAAATGTATTGACTGAGAGGTTGACATGAAGCAGCAGCAATTACCAGTGGGGTCTACAGTCAGACATGAAGAACAATCTCTGGTGTTTGGTGACCCCAGGTGATCAACATTCTCTTTCACTGTGCATCCAGCTCCTCTTCCCAACCACCAGCCCTCCAACTAACAGGCAAGTCGCCAGGAGTCATAGAACAGCTCCACAGAGGCAATAGAATCCTAAAGACCTTTCAGTGATCACTCCTTTTGGATTCCAGTGCAGGCTCTGAGTGGTCCATCACATCAAGGATTTCTCTGCAGCAACAACTGGCCTACCCATTCCAGAGCTTCACAGAGACTGGATGTGTCTATCTCCTTTGAATCTTTCTGGCAGACCTTCACTTCTCTGGCTCCTCTTACATTTGTATAACACTCTAGTTTCTCATTTCCCTAACATTTCTAAAGACTCTGCTTCCCTTACTGATCCTACAGTTGGTCACCAGAACAAAATCTAAAATACATGAGCTTTGTTTGCAGATAAAAAAGAGACTGGAAAAGCAGCAAGGACACTATCAATAAAAGGTTTTATATATTGTAGGAAAAAAGGGCTACTTGTTTGTCCAGGCTCGCTTAGCCCTGAAATAATCACACAGAAGCTGTATTAATTAAATCACTGCTTGGCCCATTAGCTCTAGTTTCTCATTGGCTAATTTTTACATCTTAATTTAACCCATTTCTAATAATCTGTGTATTGCCACATGGCAGTGGCTTACCAGGTAAAACTCAACACATCTATCTCCAGTGGTGGATCCATGGCGTCTCTCCCCGACTCTGCTCTCTTCCTCCCAGAATTCAGTTCCGTCTTCCCGGTCTACCTGAAGTTCTGCCCTGTCAGGCCAAGGCAGTTTCTTTATTCATTAACCAATACAAGCAACACATAGAAAGAAGGACCTCCAATATATATATTGCACAGGCCAGAAAGTGAAAGGCTTGCTGCAGTCTGGAAACTATGATTTGCATTCTACAACTCAGAAGTGGGTGGGGAAATATCACCGTCAGTAAATATGCTTAATAAACTTCTGGATTGAACTCTAGCAATTTCCAAGCAAAACGCTGAAAGCAAGATAGCAGTAAATGTCTGGAATCTTAGCTAGTTGGAAGACTGACAGAGAGGAGGATAAATTAGAGACCTTCCTGGGCTACACAAAGGAGTTCAAAGCCAGTGGATGAGTTAGGTTCTTTGTTGCTGTGGTGAAGACCCACGACCAGGAACAACCCCAGGAGGAAAGCCTTCTTTCCTTATCAAGAGCTTATCATGAAAGGAAGTCAGGGCGGGAGCTCAAGGCAGAAACCTAGAGTCAGGAACTGAAACAGAGGCCATGAGGGTGTGCTGATTGTTGGCTTGCTCTGCTTCTTTCTTATACACCCAGGACCACCTGCTGAGGGATGGCACTGACTACACTGGACTGTCCCTTCCATACCAATCATCAATCTTATAAGCCAATCTGATGGAAGTGGTTTTTCTTTTCTTTCTTCTTTTATTAATTAAATTTATTTATTTATTTTACATCCCTACCTTCCCTCCTCTCATTCCCTCCTCCAGCTCGCCTCTGCCCTCCATCCCCCTCCACTCCTCCTCAGTTTTGAAGGCATATCAAATTTCCATAGGACTAAGCAACCTCTGCTTGTATTAAGGCTGGGTAAGGCAACCCAGTATGAGGAATAGGCTTCCAAAACCCAGCAGAAGTGTCAGGGACAGCCCCTGCTCCCACTCCTAGGAATCCCAAAAGTAGACCAAACTACACAACTGTCACATTCGTGCAGAGGTGGTAGGCCAGTTCCGTGCAGGCTCCCTGGTTTTTGGCTGAGACTCTGTGAGCTCAGGTTAGTTGATTCTGTGTGGGTTTTTTTGTGGTGTCCTTGACACCTGATTGAGCAGGATTCCCCAAGCTCAGACTAACAATTGGCTGTGGGTCTCTGCATCTGTTTCCATCAGTTGCTAGATGAAGCTTCTCTGATGATAACTGGGGTAGGCACCAATCTATAAGAATAGCAGAATATTGTTAGGCATCATTATGTTGACATATTTTTTTTCTCCAATTGTGTTTAGTTCAATGGGATGGTTTTTTGTTCGTTTGTTTGCTTTTTGTTTTGTTTTGTTTTGTTTTTGAGACAAGGTTTCTTTGTAGCTTTTGGAGCCTGTCCCAGAACTAGCTCTTGTAGACCAGGTTGGCCTTGAATTCACAGGGATTCACCTGCCTCTGCCTCCCAACTGCTGGGATTAAAGACATGCGCCATCACTGCCCAGCTAATGGAGATGGTTTTTCACTGAGATTGTCTTCCCAGATGACTCTAACGTGTGTCAAACAGACAAAATACACAAACAAACAAACTAACACTGGGAAATTTAGGTTGGCCCTGTATCAAAATAAAATATTTTAAAAATAAATAATAAAAATTTAAGCTAGTAGTTTCCTAGTACTCACAAGCCCCTGGGGTCACATCACATACACACACACACACACACACGAGAGCATTCTTTGTCCTGGGTGATGTGATAAAGTACTAGGAAAAAGACTTAAGAGAGAACTCCAACAAACAGTTTAAAAGAACCTGGTAGATAGGAGGAATAAGTTCATGATCTAGTGTAGGACGCAGTGAATATGGTTGATAACAGTGTACTGTTGAAAGTTACTAAACTTGATTTTAAGTGTTCTCCAAAGTCTGTGTAGCTAGGCTCAGAGGACCACACCTGCAAACTAAGCACTGGGGAAGCAGAGGCTGGAGAATCACAGTAAAGTCAAGGCCAGACTAGTGTATGCGGAGAGTTCCAGCCTGCTATGGTTATTTAACAAGACACTGTCTCAAAACAAGGAAAGAAAACAGCATATTGTGAGATAATGCACATGCAGGGAGCTCAGCATACTATTTCCACAACCTCTAGTTATTTCAAACTCTGAGATGATGAGATGGCTCAGCTGGTAAGAGCTTGCCTCAGAGCCTGAAGACCTGTAGCCCGCAGGTGACTCAGTTTCCATCTGGAGTCCATTCTGACTTATCTGGGTTCAAGCTAGCCTGCACTGCCTGCATCCTTGAGGGTTGTGAGAAACTTCGGATTAAGCCCATGGGAAAGAACACATTATTTACTATGGCACAGGCTGGTGAATGCCAGCCGAGGGCATATCCAGGTAGAAGAAGAAGCTGCTTGCTCAAGGACAGGAATGGTCTTGTGGTTAGATACTGTCCATCTGTGCTGTGTTTTGCTCTGCTTTTGTATATAAACAGGCTCTGAAATAAACTCGCTGCTGTGCAAAGTAAACTGGCAATCCCCCAAATTGATCTTGTGTTTTCTGACTCGATTTCTTTCAATCTACCACTTATTCCATCCTCACACCCCTTCCCAGGAACCCTCGCTCATTTGTTGGAGCAGACTCCAACAAGGACCCCAGTTCTATCCACAGGACCCACACAGAACTGCCTCTCAGATTATCCTCAGTGTATACATAAATGGGATAAAACTTTTAGGAAAAAAAGTCCTACATGTGCTATGCAGTCTACTAAAGCTATTTGAAAATTATAAGTTTATTATTAAAAAAAAAGTGAGCCTGAGGGTTCTTGACTGTCTTCAGAGGCTTGTAAACTCAAGGCCAGTCTGGGATACACACACACACACACACACACACACACACACTTCAAGGCCAGCCTGGGCAATTAACTGATACCTGTAAACAAGAGGGCTACAGCTACAGTTCAGTGATAAAGCAATTGCCTAGCTTGTACAAGAATTGAGGTACAAAAATCTACATGCAAATAGCAACACACAGAGAGATACACACACACACACTCACACACACACACCTTTCACTTCCTAGTTCATTTGAATGCAGCAGTTCCCTCTTCTCTAGTCAGCTATGATAGTACCTGTTCAGTGTTTTAGTCCAGCAGTTGCCTAAGTTTTCTACTTTCATTGCCCACTTGCCACCTGAGTCCTCTGGGACATGGTGTCAAAGACTATGCTCCTGCAATTGTCTGCTGCATTTTCCCGGACTCCTTGGGAAAAACAAGACTCCTACAGGACAAAGCAACTTCCTTTCAATAGATCTAGGGGGAAAAATGGAAAGAAGCAGGACGCTGACAGGCAACATCTGGTGCAATATTAGAGCTACTTTTAAGGAGCCATGTAGGCCTTCTCTTTCTCCTTTATTTTTATTTTATATGCATGAGTGTTTTGTTTGCTCGTGTGTCTTGCATTACTGGTGCTCCTGCTGGGCACTGCCTTTTAATAAAATTGTTGTCACCATTGTTGTTACTCAATGATTTTTTTTCTGAAGCCATTATATCTTTTATATAAGTAAGAACAATAGAAAAAGAAAGTCTTGGAGTTGGAAAGATGGCTTATCAGTTAAGAGCATTTGCTGCTCTTCTAGAGAACTTGGGTTCAATTCTCAGCACTCACATTATGGCTTACAACTATCTGTAACTACAGTTCCAAGTGTTCCAAAACCCTCTTCTGGGTCCCCACGAGCACTGTACACACATGGTGCATAGACATATACTCAGGCACACACACACACACAAACAAAAACACATAGGAAAATAAGACTTTAATGGATTCTGAGGAATATTACTCAATTTTCACTTAGCAAAAGAAATGTAAACTGCTTCTTCACCTACTTTTAACTATTTATCACAAAATAGGATCAATTTGGATTCTGAGTTACAAATTTGTTGAAGATGGCATTAATTTTTCCACTTATTGAAAACACTGGAGGGGGCTGAAGAGATGGCATAGTGCTTAGAAGCCCAGGCTGTTCTTCCAGAGGCCCTGAGTTCAAATCCCAGCAACCATATGGTGTTGCACAACTATCTCTAGTGGGATCTGATGCCTTCTTCTGGGACAAAGGTGTACATGCAGATAAACCATTCACATACGTTAAATAAATAAATGAATGAACAAATTTGAAAGAAAGAAAAAGAAAACACTGGCTGAGCAGCAGTGGCACAAACCTTTGATCCCGGCACTTGGGAGGCAGAGGCAGGCGGATCTCTGTGAGTCTGAGGTCAGCATAGTCTATAGAGCTAGTTCCAGGATGGCCAAAGCTACACAGAGAAATTCTGTCTGGAAAAATAAATAAAGGAAGGAAGGGAGGAAGGAAGGAGTGAGGGAGGGACGGAGTGAGGAAGGGAGAGAGGGAGGAAGGAAGGAAGGAAGGAAAGAAAAGAAAAAAGAAATGAGAGATATTGCCATTGTAGACAATAGAAGTTAAAAATCTAATGCAGAAACTTAGATGTAGCTCAGTTGATAGAGTGGTTGTCTAGTATGTAAAAGGCCCTGGGTTTGATACTCAGGACTACACAGAGACACACAGACAGAGTAAGCGTTCTTTTTTTTTTTGTTGTTGTTGTTGGTTTTTTTTTTGTTTTTTTTTTTTGTTTTTTTTTTTTTTTGTTTTTTCGAGACAGGGTTTCTCTGTGGCTTTGGAGCCTGTCCTGGAACTAGCTCTGTAGACCAGGCTGGTCTCAAACTCACAGAGATCCGCCTGCCTCTGCCTCCCGAGTGCTGGGATTAAAGGCATGTGCCACCATCACCCGGCCAGAGTAAGCGTTCTTGTTGTTGTTTTGTTGTTTGAGTGGAACTCATTCTGTTGACCAGGCTGGACTATGTAGACCACCTACCTCTGTCTCTAAGTGCTGCGTTTAAAGGCTTGCCCCACCACCACCCGGCCACAGTAAGCTTTTTAAGTGGCATCTACATATGAATTCTATCTATTGCCAAACATTGCGAGATTCTTTTTAAAGCCTAGGTTTATTTGTTCTTTTTTATGAATGAATTTTTGAGCTGCATGTGTATATGTATATCACTTGCGTGCTTCGCACTCAAGGAGATAAAAGAGGGCATGGGATCCCTGGAGCTGGAGTGACAAATGACTGTGAGCTGCCCTGTGGGTGCTGGGAACTGAACCTGGTGCTTCAACAACAGCAAAGAAGTGGTCATCTCCCCCGAGTCATCTCTCCAGCCCCTACCTCTAAGATTTTATGATTTTTGTCTTATTTGTGCACTATTAACTTAGTAGTATTTCTTCACAAGGAAATGAACCAAACACTTAAAAGGAGAAAATGATGTAAAAATAGTATATTTACAAATTTTCTGCTCAAAAGAATAGAAAATAAATTTAAATGATAAATTAAAGAGAATTTAAAATTATGTCACTTTGCCATTGAGTTGAATATTTCTCATTAGTAATTTTGAAATTCTCATATTTATTTCATGAAAGCTATCAAATACCTTCATAATGGGGATATATACCACAGTTTCTAATCAATATACTTTACTTCTGAAAAATATGTTCATTTCATAAGTCTACGGGTAAAATATGAACATTTTCTCCCTTAGTATATCCTCGGCTGGCCTCAAACTCACTATGACCTTGAGTTTCTGATTTTGCCTCTGGGTGGGAAGGGTTGGGGTTCTGAGCACACGCACGGCTTTTCTGTGGTCCTGGAATAAAGTCTCTAAATGCCAGGCAACTGCTCTGCCAACTGAGCTACATCTCCAGCCCCTAAATTATGAAGTTTTAGATGATATGCGTGTTTTTTTAATTTCTCTTAACATATTATGCATATCTGTTCACATAAGATAAACCGTTTTTTTTTCTTTCTTTCCTGCAGCTATTGTTTAGATTTTTATTTATCTAGTCAGATACTAACTTTTAAGCTTTTGGGTAGTATATCTATCTGTCTGATATACTACTCTTCCAGGGTTTCCCCCAGAGAGCTATAAATCTACAATGAGAAGGAAGTAGAAGTATGGGTAAATGGGGAAGAAAAAAATGCTAAGGAAAGAGTCCCTGCGAAAGACAGTATATAACAGAATATTTCACATTTTTTTTGAATATTTCACATTTTAAGTTATTCCAAATATCGTGTGTCCTCTAAGTGGTCACTTCTTAAAGCTTTACCCACCCAGATGACCTTAATTAAACTTGGTCCAGATTTATGAAGAGTATAAAATTAGGAAACTTTAATTTAAAAAAGCAATCCGGCGGCCCTGGATGGTTTCCCGGAGCACACCCAGCATTACTTAAGACTTTATTGTTGCAGCTAGTTGGAGAGATCTTAGCCACAGCGCCAGCCAGGTCTCAAAGAGTTCTGTGCCTGACGCCTAATGGAACCAATTTTCACTCCGGCAGAACAAATTCAAGTTCAATACTAACTTGAATTCGTTGTCTTCGGATGCTAGGGATCAGATCTTTGGAGAGGAAATTGTATCAATGCCTCTGTCTATTAAGTGATATTCCATTTATTTCATCTAAATAGCTAGCAGGAACAACCAACAAGAGTCAAATCTAAAACAGAAAACAAATCTCTTTTAATTATGAAATTTGCTCTATTCTTTTTTTAGACTCCGTTCTTTCGCCTCCTTCACGGCCTCCATTTTCTACAAAGTCCCCATCTCAACTGTGGGCACCGAGCTCTCTTAAACAAGATGGTGTGCTGCCAAGCCTTGCTCACCTACACTAACAATCACATGACAGTCACAGACCATTGACTGTCACTCACGTTTTTATTACCCCGAGTCTGATGAACATTGATACACTTGCATGTCTCCCTCTGCACCGGAAAGAAAAGTAATAATTTAGCTAGAATCTAAAAGTTAGCATGTTTTGTCAATAGCTTCATTGTCCCGCCTGCTCATTCATCACAGCTTGCCTGCCACTGAAATCCTTCCTCCCTGACATTATTAAAGTCAGTCATTATTAAAGTCATTTCAAAAAGAGATACATGGGCCACTTCTAAGATATTGTCAAGCTGGAATCATATTTTCAGGACTTTATAGTGTATTGTATTCTCAAGCATCTGAAGCAAATATAATATTCTTGCATGTTTCCTATGATAGAATCTCATGTAGACAACGATGAGATAGGAAAAGTGATGCTTATCACATGATTTTGACATCGCCCCTTCCGATAACTAAGATGCCCTGATAAAATCAGCGTCAGTTTTCCTATTATGAAACAAATTCAAGTGCATGAGTGGAGTGGTTATACGCCTTACATTTGTGAGAAAGAAAAAACTCACCGGAGAGAAAACACGTAATAGTTGTATCTGTGTTCATCCACCAACTGAAATATCACTTGGGGATATAATTTGATAAATAGTCACAGATTGTTTTACAAGACCACTTAAGGAATTCTTGAATTGTATCCCTCTAACACACACACAAAATTAAATTTAATTAAAACTTCATAAAAGGCCCCAAACACAAAAACTGTACAGTTGCTAATTTTCCAACCCTTTTTTTTTCTGTAGGCAGTACTTAAGTAATTTAAACCAAATAGTTTTAAGTTGTTGGTGAGATATAGCAGTGAACAAGTCTGACTTTATGGAATGCACACACTGGTTAGTCATTTTCAATTACAACGATGTAACTTTACCAAAATATGACTGCAAATGGGAAGCCGTCCTTCTGAACATTCGGAACGGCTGTGGCATACTTTTCAATAGCTTTTGATATTTTGATACAAAAACACGGCTTGGACAGTTCAATAATGTTATTTCCCTTTTAGTTACAAACAAATAAATTCAGAGCCAAGACGGTTATTTTATTTGCTAACAAATGATCTTTATAATAAAGTACACACACAGACAGAAACAAGGTAGGTCCCAACTTCAGTGAAAAATGAAACACAGGCCTAGACTGATAAAAATGTAAGTCTACACATATGTACCGCTTTGTGCACGCTCATGTATAAGCAAACACGCCAGTGTGTTTGTGGGTGGATGGGCAAGTGTCACAAATGCATGAGTTATCCCATTTAAATTTATTATCTCTTGTCCTAGAAATAGAGCAGAGTACTATAAAGATCCATACACATTTTTTGTTAATGAAATTCTGATCAAAGTTTTGCTTTACATCAAAATTGGTTGATCTTCACACAGGAACTGAGAAAGAACCTTCTCAGATCTCCATTCAACCCAGCAAACGTTTTCAAAAGGAATTATGAGCAGTCCCTCTCAACTGTACCAACATGTTACAAGACTTCCTGGCCCTCTAACATTTTTGGATTTTAAAAACGTTCTATGTTTCAAAGAACAAATGAAGTGAAAAGCTGCCTCCATCCATCTTCCCCTCCCGCCCCACAATGTCACCAAGCAATATATC